>VZTJ01002933.1:863829-885556 GCA_013397795.1 Orthonyx spaldingii | reverse complement strand
TTTTTTTTTTTTTTCCACTTCATACACTGATGTTAGTGCTCAAAATTCCTTATCTGTGTTGTTATATGTTTCACATGAACATTACTGCAAACACTGCTGGAAAAGGCTCCTGGAGCTGGTTGGAGGCTGTTTATCAGAGATCAGGAGACACAAGTGGCCTCTGCAAGCCTCTTTGCTATCAACACCCCTCCAGCCTCTCACTTGCTAATGGTGAGAATCTTAATAGAAGTTTCTCACTGAGTTTAAAAAGAAAACTCAGCAAAGCACAGCATCAAACTAATAAACTGTATGTGTCAGAAAAGGGTAAAAAAACACTGCCTGGACATTAAGACACCATTTCCTTGAGAATATTGCATAATTTCAGAAATCCTTCAGGAATGTTTCTTCATATATTATTTAGCTCTTACTTTTTCCCTTCTTTTTCTTTCTCAGCATTACATTCCACTATGTTTAATAGCACTGCAAGTAGCTGGAGAGTTGGTGCAGAGATCTCTGTCTGATCTAGAATTACAACAGATGTCACAGGCACATCAATCAAGTAATAGGTTTTGGACAGAGTGACACATAATAAAAGTACAGAAGAAAAGTTGGCATTTTGTAGAAAAACACTGAAGTAACACAAACTTAAAAGCCAAGTTTTGAGTTTTAAAAAATTTATTTGAGCCACTTCACTTGGTCAATAATTCCATCAATCCTATGCTGTGCCTTTTAAATCCAAAACCCAAAGGGAGGAAGCATCCATTTCGTGTTCAGTTTATTACTCAGGCTGAGCCATGCTCCCAAACTTCCCCTTCTGAATTTCAATCTGGAAAATAAACATCCAAATGAAAAAGTAACTAACAATCTACACAGAAATAAAATATCTCTGTTAACAGAGGGCATCCTCAGAGAGGGTTCCCTAAGACATATTATCTAATGTTTAATTTAAAGGTCATTCTCTGGACTTAATTCATTATCTTGGTCATAATCCATAACAGAATTGAACCAAAATATGTCAAAAATATCTAATAAGCAGAGGTTATGAAAAGGAAAACAGTATTAAACTAAAAATTCTAATGCTTTTGTGCACATCCCAGAAACCGAAATAACTTTTCTTTAGGAGTTTGATTCAATCTGGTAGGGAAACATGTGGATACATTTCAGGCATGAGTCAACAGTAAAATAAGGAAGAATTAGCAACTGTAAAAGGCAGCTTGGTTTATCAACTCAAAAATCCACTCACGGAGGCCTTGTAACACACGGGACAAGGGGATAAGCTGTCAACTCTGATGCCATTTGGGTCATTGTCATTATGTGGAGTTGAGAGTTCAGCATCACAACGTGCCTTTTGAACACCACAGTGTCATAAATGTCAAACTAATGAAACCATTTAAGTCAGTGAGTGATGCAGGGAGCCAACCTTCACTGCAGAAATGAACATTAACCAGTAAACACCATCAATGAATCATCTGGGTTTTTCTTCAAAATATTCCTTTACACTCCATGAATTCTTTTAAAATTATTTTTCTTTTTCTCTGTAGCCACTTTCTTTTTCTCCTACAGTCATAAGAAAAACTTCTGGTTGCCTTAGCACAAATGAGTCAGGATTGTTGGTAAGTGAATCATCTAGAGCAAGAAATTTACTTCTTTATCTGAGCATTAGTAGAACACAGACTCAAACCAAACCGAAACCAAAGAACAAAATACAAGCACCTCCTGAACACAAGTAATTAATTTTTATCTGAATAATCTCTTATATGTAAAAAATTATAATAGTTTTTTTATCTCAGTCATTCATGTTCTGATGGAATATAATGAAAACCTTATTTCAAGTGATTAAAAGATATAGGATTACTTCTGCACTGCCAGAAACATGAAGAAAGATATACTTTATTGTTATCTGCAGATTTGTTTATTAGATACCTACAGTTATGAATAAAATCAGGAGAAAAAAAAAGCAACTTAAGTAACCAAATTTTTAAATTTATTATTTTTAAAAAAATAATTTAAAATAAAATTTTCATGGTAAAGGTATGCAGCATGATTTGTGAAATGCCATTCCTTTTAGGCTCCTAAAAAGTTAAGAAAAAGTGTAAAACCTGAGGTATAAAAATTATGTGACAGAGAAAATACACTAACAAATGGGCTAAATGATAAACTTTCCTGCTTGGAGGGCAAGGGTAAATATTTGTTCTTAAATTATGAAACCATTGTATAAAGCTGACAACTTATCCCTTACAAATGCTTATCTTTTGAAGGTGGCTATAACCCTATTAGCAGTAATGAAGCACAAGTTAAATGATCGATTTTGTCAATCACTGGGAACGTTCCAGACCTTGTGTTATATAACATGGACTGTGGGTCATCTGTAAGCTTCATTAATCATATATAACCCATTCATTCACAAGGGAAAATGATGAATTACTGTCTATGGAAGCCTAACATTAGCCTCACTAATTCCATGGTAGTGCAGGATATATTGAAAGCTTTTTTTCCCCCCTATAAACATGTTGGAGACTGTAATCTGTAATCCTGAATGACACTTTAATCCATGTAAGCAGATATTTACTTCCCATGGAGCCACACTGATTTTAGTGGCTGATGCCTGCTCATGTCTAATTAAAATATAGTTTTCCTACTGTTCCTATGATGATAAAATTCTGTAAGAGATTACGGATTTCATTTCACCCAACCTCGGCTGACTAAAATTGGACCAATAAACAAACCACAAAAATTGAAGGGAAGGTACTTTGGATTATTATATATAGGCAACAAAACTGCTATAGAAATCATGTTATATACAATGGATTGAATGTAATCTTAAAAAGAATTAGTTCCGACTCCAACTAAACTTTGTTTGGGAAGCTATTCCAGAATTTTTCTTCACTCATGGCTAGAGACTGCACATCAACACTGCAGCTATTTATTTTTACACCAACAGCATCTAGTACTGTAAAACTCTCCCCTCTCTTCTAGCATTTACCCATGATATATTTATAACAGCAATTATAGCCCTCCACATTTTAATAGGCAAAACAAACAAAAATCTAAATATTTGAATCTGTTCTCATGAAATGGGATCTTTTCCCCATGATTATCCTCAGAATAATAAACACTGGTGACAAGAAACTTTGCAAGTTCCAGAGGAGGTCTCACAAAAAGCAAATGCATCTCCATTTGTTCCATAAAATACTGTAGGTGACAAGTCATTTGCTGCTTGTCTCTTGTCTTAAAAAAAATAGGTACTTGAAAATAATTATGCTGGTTTTACCCTGAAACAAACACCTTGCAGTGCTGAGTTGTTTCGTCATCCTTGTACTTTATGTCTTTCTGCTTCACTGCTTTTAAATTTTTTCTTGTTGCTTTTTTTCCTACTTAAGATTGTTGTGCTTTTGTTAAAGATTTTTGTGTGTTTTGTACAATGATTAGCACAAAATGGTTACAACTACTCAGCCCTAGAGTGATAGTTATGGTAATAATGACAGAAATCTGAACATATGCACATTCATTCTCTCAAGATACGCCAGAATAGTATCAACGTTTTTTTTCTTCATCTAATGGCATTGTGGGGTTATCACCAGCAATTGCTGTGAGTCATTACAATTAGCATGCTCTCTGTGGTACTTAATACACACTTTAAAGGACATTTCATTTTCCATAGTTCGTAGATAACTAATCTACTCCAGTCTATGTCTGCAAAAATATCTGCATTCTGAAAGACAAGTACTTCCTTTTTTGCTGACTTAAAATCTATGTGATTTCACTAGCATGTGTTGTAGGGTTATTTCTTAATGTGAACAAACCCAGCCTCACTGCAAGGACTGAAAACCAGATTTCTCTTTGTTTTTCTGAAATACACACATGTGCTCAGACCATTTGTTTCCCCATGTAAATAAAAGGGAGCCCTGTATCCAGACCTACACGTGTAAGTATTAGCTTTATCTTATCAACACAACCATTTTTAGATTGATGGTGAAAGGCATTGCCTCCAGTGATAGCTCATGCAGCAGAATGCACACCATATTGCCAACTGACATTTAACAGCACCTAATATGCATTCAGCCACTACTGGAAAATGTTTATGTAACATTTTCTAGATTTTGCTTTAATGTACTGATTGCAGAAGAGATATGCAGTGTTCTGAACAGTAATCTCCACAGCAGTTACATTCACTTTGGAGAGAAAATGCTGACACCTGCTTACACTTCTTGAGCAGAAGAAATGATCGTAGCTAACAGCTGAACTTACAATGCTCTGTGTGTGTGAGTGTGTAAGTTTGTGCTTGTTCGTGTGTAACAGTGTGTAACAGGGTGAGGGTGTGTGCAAGTGTGTAAGAGAGTGTGTGTAAATGAATAACTGGCTGTTCACCACTAATGTTTCTGAACGTGAGGTACACTAAACAAAAACAATCTTGCACACTGTAACTGCTTGAGTGCACATCGTTGCTTCTCAGTTTAGTCTTGTTTTCAATACTAAATCTGATTTCCTTCCTCTCCCCCACCCACCCATTCACATTCCTTTCTACTTCAGTTCTGGAATGTGTGGTCTGTGGCCAGCTGACAACTCTTTTTTAAAAATAAATTACAGAATATTTAAACAAGAGATTTTTAAAGATCTATGGGTCATGAGCAGGGGGAGCTGCTGGAATGAGCAGAAAGTAGCTTGAATGTTTGAATGATTTCTCTTTCCCACCCTGCATTTCCCACCTGTGTCTTTGTTACAAAACTGACTGTTAGTGACATTTCCAAAGGCTTTAACAACTTCTGTAGTGTCACCAACGAATGCCAGGAGATACCTGCACATCCTAGAAGTCAAACAGCTCCAATAATTTATTCTAGTCTATATTATTTTTTCAGATATTTTAATCTGCATCTTCGAGTTTTGTTCTTCTACTGCTTAACCAAAGCAAAACCAAACTAATTTATTAGTAGGCTTTATTTCCTGGAAAGTTGTGGGTTTTGTCACTGAGAAGCAGGATAGACCAACTGTACCATACCACAGAAGGAATGTGGTGGCTCCAGGCAGACATTGTTGATAAAGGAGTTAGAATTTTCATTTGACTTGTTATGCAAATGCTGGATCAAAATTAAGTACTGTATTGCCATTTTTGCAGTATAGGACAAGTTGTAGTTTTACAGCAGGTCCTGCAACCAATTACTAAACCATGGAGTAAAGTATCACTGCCTGCTTCTGAAATCACTTGATACAATTTAAAAGAAGTTTGGGTCTGCTGTCACACAACACAAAATAGTTTTCAGAATGCTAAAGGAGAGTAGGTTAAGGAGTTGCTATCCCTACAGGTGGTTGACCCTGCATTGGTAGAAGTAAAACTCTGCGAAGCTTCTACAGCAAGAGAGCAATGTGATTAAAAAGAAAACAAACCACTAAAAAAAATAAATCTACCCTCCTGCTCCATCTATTAGCCTCAATCTTACAACTCATGTAGAAAGACCCATTGACAAATATCCATCTGGCCTACTTCAGCTCTTCTGGAAATTTTTTTACCTGGGTGACTGAAAAAATCCTAAGCTTTCCAAAATTAGTACCAGAAGCCTTGATCCTGCTTCTGCTGAGATCAATGAGAACTTTATACGCAAAATGAAAGAAGTATTAGCATTAAAATCATGACGTATGTAATAGAATTAACTATTTTATTTATTTTTTCCTAGTAAATTGCAAAGTTCTTAATAGGAACTTGATCTCTAAGAGAAAGGAGTAATAGGTACAGAAGGTTCTGTGGCAAGGTTTCCTAGCAAGCCAGGGATAGATTGCAACTCTTTCAAGTCCTGTTGAGGTGCTTTAATATATTTATCTGTAAAATGTCTGAATGTGTATCCCCCAAAGTAATTTCTGCAAAGAATTAACAAAGCAAAGTAATTTTAATTTTCGTCTTTCATTTATTTAACAACTCCCTTATCCCATTTTGAGAAGGGTTTAGTGTAGAAGTTCACACATCTAAATTGACCAGTTGTTTCTTGGTGAAGTATTTTCATCATAATATCCTAAATATATGATACTATAAATAATACAGAATAATAATATACTATTGCCTCTCTGAAGCTAGTGAATTTACAGAGTGCTATAAATTCTGGGTTTATGATGCTTTTTGTGTTAGTGTTAATAGTCTGGCCTGGAAAACGGACAGAGATATGATACAACCACATATACATCCTCTGGGTGATATGGAAAGTAAGGGGACAAGTTGGAGAAGACAGCTTAGTCTGACCATCTTGGATTTCCCAGTGATTCTGCAACTGCATGAACTCCAGTCCTAAATATATTTTGGAATAAAATTTATTTTCTTACACTAACAGTTAACTACTTTCAGCTGGTACCACAAAGATTTTTTATATCCTGCACAAATTCAAGGAAGCCTAGTGCTAGTAGATGTAATAGTGAAGGGTAATGCGAACTGAAATTACAGTGGCTAGATTTTGATCTTGCTGGTTTTCAAATAATCTTGACTTAAGTTTCTTTAAAAGGTTACTCTATTGAAAGAAAAAAAAAAGAGAAAAATTTGATCCTCCAAAATAACTCTTTCAGATGTAATCTAATCTAAAAAGATTATCTCTGTGCAGCTAGTGGGCTTATGAAGTTACCTACCGGTAGAGTAAAATAAGGGCAAGTTGTCTAGTGTTGTTTGCATTAGTAAATAAATGGGTTGGGGACAGCAGGAATCTGTCTTATCCTACCTGTCACAGTACTGATGAAGTCTCTGGATATTAGTATGGGAGCCCACGTGTGTCACAGTTACAGTGCATTTATGATTTATGTGTTTAAATATTCACTAATCCTATTTTATTATGAACATCCCATGTATTATAAATATTTTCTTTCTTCAGACTAATTTAGATACTCAGAAATCATTCATTTTGGTGAGAAGGAGCAAATAAATAAAAAGATAGGCAAAGGACAAGCTTTTCTTGCTGATTGACTTCCAGACTTTAAGTCCTTGTTGTAAGTGCAATGACAAGGAGCATTTATTTTAATTCCCATTGAGGGTCCTGTGAGCACTAACTTCCATTTGCTCCTCTGGCTTTCACAGGGTAGATTTTTTTTCTTTCCCTCTCTAAAAGAAAATTCTGGTTAGCAGTAGAACACCAGGCTGCCTTGGGACATTACACAGATAGGGACTTCACAAAGTTGCTACCTGAATCTTAAATGTGCTAGGCCTGTTTGGGCCGCTCTGAGTTATTCCTGGGTAATCCTGTGAAGAAATTCTTATGAACAGGAGCCTCAGACTTGATGCTTAATGACTCCAACTTGCTTAACCAGCCTGCAGAATTTTGATACCTGACAGCAAAGCCTCCACTATGCAATTGTAAGCATGTGTTTGGTATACACATATTGTACACAAGGCTGCTATTTTAAAAAAACTTAAAACCAAATTTTATTAAAATCATGTGAGTTAAGGTACAACCTGATTGTTTATGCTATGTAGATTAAAGAGATAAAGACTTATTTTTCTATGTCTCCTGTCTTTCAAATGATCACAGAAAACATAAAAGGGAGAAAAAAAGCTTAATCACTACTCTTGATGGTTTTAGTCTCGTTTTTGTAACTACTTCAAGAACATTGAGAAAAAATATGCAAGTTTTAAAATTTATTCTTCCCATTTTATTTCACTTACTTTTAAACTGAGTGCTGAATTAATTTTAAATTTTGCTCTTTAATCCATTCTTTAATGGTGTGGGGAAACACACCTATGACCTTCTTCAGAAGTGTATTAAATTCTAAAAGTCTCCTTGTAGACTTAAAGAAAATTCTTAGATATGCTGGATGTTGTGTTTCACATTGAGAAATAGGCTGAAACAACCCAGGAGGAAAACCTGGTGCTGTTTTATGCTCTGCATTTCAGGGCAACTCTGCTGAAGCACAGGGTGCCCAACACAGACGTTTGCCAGCACAGACCCTGGCTTTCAACCTCACAGACTTGGAAAACATTGCTCAGGCTATCGGTATATCAGCAAAATCACCACTGTCTTGATTTTCAGTATTTCAGTTAGAATGCCCATTATACAAAAGGAGAAATAATACATTAAGGTTGTCCCCTTTAAAAGTGGTAGGTTTTTTTTTTAGAATAAAAATAAACTCAAGAAAATTGGCTTCAAAACACATTCCTAATGCTTAAACCATTCTCTGAAATATACAATTACTTAGGCTGGGGGGAAATGGACATTAGATGAAGAGATTATTAAAAAATATGTGATTATTTAAGGTCAACTGTTATTGTAGCAGAACTTAGCCATACAACAATCTAAAAGTTTTATCAGCTATGACAATATTTGAACTTATTCATGATCAGTATTCACAGCCAACCATTAATTTACTTAGGTATCCAATAATTATAAATGTCAAACAAAACTGTTTTCTATCTACCACGGCCTGATAAGGAAGCACTGTTTACTTACTGCATTCAAAGACGTTTGGATCACTTGACTTATTTAGATCATACTTTACTGTACCAGACTGAAAGCCTGGACAGGAGAATCAACCTATTGGGTGAAATTTGGTCCCAATATCGATGGCAGTAACATGCCTTTGAAGACCTGTTTGAAATGTGAAAGGTTAGACCCTTACAGAGAACAAACTGAAGAGTGCAGAAAAGCTGTAACACTGTGATTCAATCTCAGTCCTGCACTTCCAACTGAGATGAGCTTATCTGACACCCTTGCAGTGGCAATGTGCTTGTCTCTGAAATGGAGGCTACAGAGAAGCTGCTCTCTTGACTGACATATTTCTGTATAATGACTATTTCAAACGTTCTATGAAGCTTCCAGATCAGGCCTCAGCTAAACGTTTTCTTTATTTTTTGCTGGCACCTGACTTCCTGCAGATGATAATACTGATTTTTTTGTGGGGGTGAGGTGGGATTTTTTTATTGTTTGTGTTGTGTGTTGTGGTATTTTGTGGGGAGGGTTCGTTTGTGGTTTGTTGTTGTTTCAGTGTGTGGGAGTTGTATGTATTTGTTTGTTTTGTTTAAGAATATTGCACATTTACACAACTCATCATAAGAACTGTCTTTCCATGTGTACGGATGGAGTTCACCTACATCCATGGACATTTATACAGTGGTACCCTTTGGGATGACATAATGAAGTGGTTTCTGAAAACCAACTGATACCATGTGCACGGCCTATGCTGAAAAAACAAGCACGTGGGTGATGCTCCTAATGAGCCTTAATATAGTTGTGCATCTTCAGAAAAAGATAGCTAGGAGATTTTTTCCTGTAATAGAAGAAAACACTGAATACTACTATTATTTTGTTTTACTTGAAGTGGAGTGAAGGATTAGATCAATTTGGCAGCCATGCTAAGGATTTTCTGTGTGTTGTGGTAACAACGTAAAAAATTCAGGCTGTAAAATATCATTAAAATTGGGATTAATCAGGATTAACACACATTGGGGGGTGGGGAATGCATTATTAAGTCTCCTTGTCACCTTCATAGATTTCAGGGCTTTGTTTCACATGAAAATAAATACCTCACAGATTCCTGTAGGTTTCAATAAATACATTATTATTGATCCAATATAGACATCCTTTTTACAAAAACAACATTGAAAATAAGTTTATATTTACCAAAGCAGTACATCCTTGGGTTATTTTGAGTTTGTTTTGAATTTGCTTGTCCCCTGACCCTCTTGCTTATTTCCTCTGGCAATAGCTATTCCTAGACTATAAATGTGCTCTGAACGCAGAGGAATTCTGCTGTTAACTATGATTTCAGAAGTGTAAATCTATGACAATAAATAGCCTAAAGTCAAGAAAAATTAGATGGTAAGCTTTTTCTCTCATGGCTAGTAGTAATAGCAGTTTGATATAACATATATGAACTAGAGGAATATTTTTTGGTAAATATTCTTTTTTGCTTTTCCTGTTTCCTAGTGACACAGTTGGAAGCAGGAAACTCTTTCTGAGTTTTGAGCTGCAGCAGTCCAAAGGATATCCTTGTCTCTCTCCACCTCTATAAATAAAGTGGGAGAACTTTTACCCTGCCTCTAAAAATCAGTATGTGTAGCTTTTAGGTTGTTTACAAGAAGAGTCAGAGCTGTTCATAACTAATTGATTTATTTGCATCTAATGAGAACTGACATATTAAACATCCAATGTTATTTTTCTGAGGCTTCTGACAAAGATTAGGTCCTTCCCCAAACACACAAGGAGTCTGGGCATCTAATTATTTACTTCAGTTACATAATTCTAACTGCAGTGGAAGTATCACAAAAATATCAGATTTTGCTTTAAAAGAGAAATCTTATTTTATAATTGAACAATTTTTGAGCCTCTTTCTTTGCTCTTCTATTTGATAAATTTTCCAGATTATATCACATTTAATGTAACTCAATTTTTTTTTTTTTGATAGGATGAACTGAAATAGCATTTGCCTACCTTGTTCAGTAAAGCACAATGAAGCATCTTTACAATAGTCTAATTTTGGTTTCAGCTTTCAGAGATTTTTTTGGTGTGGGGTTTTTTTTTTTTTTTTTCCTCATGAGGTTTGCTTCTATAACATCTGCTTAATCTCTCAACCCAGCTCAACCCAGTTTGCTACAAACTTGCACCGAAGTTGCTGGAAATGTGTGGTTTCAAGGAGGAGCAGTATCAGCTTGTGTCTAGCTGCTTGAATGTCAGGTTTCTAATTGCTACAAGAAAATGTTGGAATGGTCAGAACAGGAATCAGAAAAATGAGAAGAGGATGTAAAACTTACTGTAAAATTTCAGGAAGTATAATCCATTTACTTTATCATCTTTAGGCTAAAGATATTTTTTTTCAATTGATAATAAATATATGTGCAGTTATGAGCTAAGCAAATTCTCATAGAGACAAAGTGCAGATTATAAGGAAATGGCAGTAATTAACATTTAAGCTGATTTTAGTAGGGACCACAGTAAATTTCCATTACCAAAAATCCATATCAAATTTGGATATCTATTTTTCTGAACGGCTAGCTATACTTTATTTCTCTTTTGAACACAATTCAGGAAGCTCTTAGAGCTTCCGTTATTCAGAAGACCAGGCTGTCAGGATATCAGTGGAGTCCCTGATTACTAATAAGTGATTACTTATTATGGCTGATTTTTAATTTTGGCAAGATTTAGTGGGTGAAAGCCTGGCTATGCAAGTTCAGTGGAAATACTGTCACCAATTTAAATTACACCATAACTTAGAAATATTTTATTTGCCTGAGTGATTTAAATACTTGGTAGTAATTCTGGGTTATGAATTGGGATTGTAAATTATGATGGTATAGTCAGGTGATTAAAGCAGAGCCTTACTTATCTGTAAACAGGGAATCAGGTGGCTGCATTGAGCCTTGCTGGTTTACCAGCTGTACATGATCCAGAACATCCATTCAGTGCATTTCAGACAGGAAGTGTGAACAGTAGCATCAGCAGATGAAGGTGCCTGATTTATGCAGTTTCTCTGGAAATTGAAAGCTTTCCTGTTACCTCAACACAGCAGCAGTTTCCAAGCACAATGGAACTGAGGTTACCATAGGCTGGAAATTTCTGCAGTCAAATTTTCCGTCACTCTTCCTGTTGAGGTGTGATTGTAATTTTCAGTCAGCGTGGACAGGTCGCTGGGTCCAACAGCACAGTGTAACTGCTGTCCCTGGAGAGAAGGAGGCCCACTCTGGTAATTCAGCTGTACAGCAGGAGGTACAATGGCACCTGTTGGGATAGGAGAGAGAAACACACCTCTGAATTGCAGACCTCTCATTTAGGCCATGGACTATGAGTTTCCTACCTGCAGGGAAGGTTGATTTCACTTCTGTCATCAAGATACAGCTGAAAACAGTTAGAGGAGAGATCAGAAATTCCAATTGTAGCCTGTTGAATGAAGGGATCTGACCTAGAGAGCAGAAAAGGAACAAAGAAATAAATTAATATATTCACAAGGAATTTGTGTTCACGGTCCAAACCAAACAAAAACTGGGCAAAGAAAAAACACGTAATCACTCTCTTTTTAACTGTTTCCTCCTTCTTTTCTACCTGCTTCCTGGACACGCCAGGAACAATGCAAAAACTTCCATTCACTACTTCTTTGGACACCTCCATTGCCCTGGACAGACACATACACTTACTAACCATTATTTTTTACTAAGGGCTGAGAATATTTTTATGCCCTCTTTGTTTGGAAAGAATTAGAGTAATCTTTATAGAGAAGAATTATTTTACAGAGAAGATTATTTTAGTAGCCCCTTTTTCTCAGGACTGTACTGCTTCACCCTCTGACAGGCTGTCCCTAAATATCTTAGTTGGGTGTCTGTTTTTCCTTCACCTGGTATTTTTCATCATGGAGATATTTTACCTCACCATGACAATGAAAGGCAGGAGAAGGAAGAGGAGGGAACCCTCACAGGAATGGAAGATGAGGCGTACCTACATCCTTTGTCCTTTTAAAATATTTTTCCTTTCCCCCAAAGATGCGAGAGTTCTTTGGTGTCCCTTATTTTTAGCTGCTGAGCATATTATGCTATGTGATGTTGCTCATATCCTGCTGGGCAAAAACTGCACCCAACTCTGTTTGGGGTCCCTTGTGCCAGGCAGACCTACTAAGAATGGTTTTGCCTAAGGAGATTCAATTTCAAACAAAGACAAATGAAATAAAGGAAAATTGTGACACATAGTATGGCTTATCCCTTTCCAAACTAGGACATTGATTCAGCTGAATCAGTTCTCGAATCAGCTTCTCTCAAACATTGGTAATTGTTATTGACTGAGAAAGTAGAACACTTCAGAAAAGGAGGTATATTAGGTATCAAAAAAAAGAACTTCTTCTAGTTTGTACACCTAGAATTGTAGAAAATACTGCAGGAGGGTTAGAAGCACCTTTAATTATTGTGTTTCTATCCTTTTCCCCAGCGTTTCCCCTATGCGATTTAGGTTCTGCAATGCTGTTAAAGTGATGGACTTCATGCAGTAAAATTCATGGTGCCAAGAAGGTGTCTCAGTTCCCTGAATATACCTGTGTACCCCCAAAACAGAAAATCTGATCTGTGTAATGGAGCACAAAAGTCAGCTGATCAGAAAGACTGGAAAAAGTTGTGGTTTAACTTTTCTCTGGTATTTGGTACACCTTTGCACTAGGTCTGTAATCAAATGCTTAAACCTGTGCAAGAAAACCACCCCAAACCAAAACAAACACACAAATGGCAAGAAGCAAACCAATCCAAAAAGCTTAAAGTTGCTAAAGCAATTAATTTTTGATGCCGAAGGCTTTTTATATGCCTGTGGAAACAAAACCCCACCTTTCACTGAACAGTCCAGCTATTTGTTTATATGGGGAATGAAGATGGCCTCTCGCATTGTGGCTGTGTTGCTGGGAAGAAAGAACTAAGTTTGGCTGAGCTAAAGGCAGAAGAGCAATTCAGCACTCATTTCTGCACCCTTAGCTGAAGGCAGAGCCTGGGAATGGGGAGATTTATCTTAAAGAGGGCTGGGAGATCGCATTTGCTTTGTTTCCAGACTGTTGAATATAAAACTATTCAGATAATATGTATACAACTTCCTTCTAGTCCCCTTTCTTGTTGCAGCAGAAGCAGCTACATCCCAAGCAAAAACAATGTTTCATCCTGTCAGACTTGGGTAGAAAGGGGAGGGGAGGATAAAACATGAAAACAATTAAAATGTTTATTTTTAATAGTGTCTGGCAGTAGTCAGAGGTTTTAAAACTATAAATAAACAAAGGTCATAGTTAACGATGAGAAACATATGCCATACACATGTTTTTGAAAATGTAGATAAAGAAAATAGATAATGAATAGTATTATGTAGATAGCTCTTCACCAGAGTCTCATCAAAACTACCATCGCAACACAGAATCAGAAGAATGTAAATCTGAGGTGTCTGTTCCTTGAGTTACCTCTATTTTGATGGATTTAATGTCACCTTCTCCCTTTTTTGGATTTGGGGACAGGACTTGCTCTGCCTGGAGAAAATGCATACCTGGGGGGCCAGGACTTTGCACCAACCTGGAGCTGCTTTTATAATAAGTGCAGGATCTGAAAATCCACTTGTGTGTAGAAAGTGGGAAACACTGTTCAGTGACTAACAAATGCTGAAGCTCTGGCAAAGAGGAGAACCTTAAGTTTCTGGTATTTGGTAGAAGATGAGGGCAACTTGAATACCAGCCCAGACCAGGTGGCTAATCCAACCATGGTGTGTGGTCAGCAGCCCTGCTCTGGTGCAGGAATGAGTGCAGGAATACGGCTCCAATTATCAGAGCTATTTATGTGCACTTGCTTTTGGCAGTCCTGCTTAGGAATGCTGCTTGTAAAAAGGTTTCATACTTTTCTATTATGCTTCTTAAAGGGCCATTATGCATTCACAAAAATCCATATCCATCTGGTGAAGAATGTCTCCCAACTCAATTAACACCACATACACACCAATTGCTGCCATTCTGAAGTGTGATTCAGTATTCCAATTGTGCTTCCATACTAAGAGAGCAGGTTAGGAAAGAGTGGGAAAATAGTACATGTCACAAGAAAAGCAGAAAGAACAATACTTTTTAAAGAATTTAAAAAAATTGTTTTCACAATAGGCTTTTTGGAAATTGGCATTTCTGAGTTTTAAGGTAGCAGCTACATTCTCTGCTTTCAGGCCTCATACCATAAGATTCAGAAGCAGGTGGGGCCCTTTAAAAGCACTAATATTTTCTTGAATCATTTCTGCTATGCTTAACAGCAATTAAGATTTGCATATACATATGCTTTTTATTTTACTTTCCTGTGATTCTACTTCTTTTAAATATTTTCTTTATTGACATTTGCTGCTGTTGCTGTAAATGGTACTTTAGTTACATAGCACTGCAATTTAACACTGACGGTGTTTCTTTCCAAAAGTACCAAGACAGATGACATAAAAGGGTATAAAGTCTTAAAAAACATGATGGCCACTAAGAATGCATAGGAACTATAAAAGCAGAGTCCAGAATTACTGGCAAATCTAAAGATATTAGAAACAGAGGAAAGAAGACATCTGCCTGACAGAAGAGAAGGTCAGTTTCTAAAACACTTCTAAGTTAGAGGAAGATATGAGCTCTCCAAAGGCTTTTTAAGGAAACAATGCATGATAGTGAATGACACGATTTCAAGTGGTTTGAAGTGGGAAATGAAATTAAAGTGGGAATAAGGGGACAGAAAATAATAGATGCAACTTTCTGCTTGTAAGGCAACAGGGACATAAATTTCTTTTAACAGAAGAAATTCAGGAAAAAAATGGAAGTATGTTATAATTTAGCTGAACTTCAGGATTGTTAATATTAGCAGAATGTTGCACAGCTGTTAGTGATAATTGGATTTGTTGGCTCTTCATGTTTGTATTTCTACCAATGCACTTTCTATCTTGGCCACAAAATATGACTTCACTTAAATCCTCACAAAATTAGTTCAAGCCACAGTATAATTAATTTTTAAAATCTCTGTTCATGTATGAATGAAAGTTCTCATTTAGTATTTGTAAATTTTTTCCCTGTGTTTTCAATTGGCCGTTTAAATGCAAGTTAGTAAGTAATTAGAATCACTTCATGGCATCTTCTCTATCAGGCTACTATTGGCATTCTGACTGGATTCCACATAAGTGAGTGTTAGGGATGAAACGTAGCAGGCAATGCAACATTTGTCTATCTTAAGCATCTGTTGTATAATGGGATTCTTATTTTAATCATAGTCTTTCAGATTATAAATTAATATTTTCCTCTTTTTGCTACAAGGGAATAAACTCACAAGCAATGAAGTATGGGTTAGGTTAATATGTCCTTTTAATTCACTGCATGAATGAAAGCAATAACCCATCAGCTTGCTGGAAATCCTTGCCATTAAGTTGATTAATAAGGGAAATAATAAAGCAATAACTACTTTTATTTTGCACCATTCATATATTGTCACAAGATGGTAGAGCCATGCAGAAAAGTACATTGATAAACTGGTTTCACCTCGTTGGAGCATCACTAAAATTGCTGGGGGGCTGGAGCACCTGGCATATAAAGGAGAGAGCAGAGTTTGTTCTGCCTGGAGAAGAGGAGGCAAAGGGAGGATCTTAATGCTGTCTTCAATTACCTCATGGGTAGCTGAAGAGCAGATAGATAAAGAGCAGATGGCAGAGATAAACTTTATTTCAGGGGTACACAGCAAAAGAAGAGGGAATAGATACAATCTGCAGCAAGGGAAATTCTTCTAAGAGCAAAGGAAGAAACAGTCCTTTGCAGCAAGGATGGCCAAACAAAAGGGAAATCCTCTTCAGTGCAGTTATTCAAAATACCACTGGACAAGCCCTGAACAACCAACAGCTTTTGAAGCTGTTTTAATTTGGGACTTGGACCAGGTGATGTTCAGGGCTTCCATCAGACAGAAACCATCCTGGCATTACCTGAAACGTTACAACCCTAAACTCCATTAATGACTACTACAAAGTGTGTTTAAAGTCCATTAATGAAGCTACAGAATCATACAATCATAAAATGGTTAGGGTTGGAAGGGACCTTGAAGTTCATTTAGTCCTAACCCCTCTGTCATGGGCACAAACACTTGTTGCTTTTGCTGTTTATATCTGACCCTTAACATCTTCTGACTTTAGAATATCCACTTACCATTTTGTCTCATCTATAATGAAGAGAATGACTAATATGCCACCTCTAGAAGCACAAAGTGGGATATTAAGAGATCTTCATAATTCAGGAAGGTGTGAAAAAGACTCGTTTGACGTTCTTAATGCAGGGAGATGACAGATAGAAAAAATATATTTCTATGCTAGGAAAATAAAACTTGAAATATCTCTCTCTCTGAAAAATAGTTCGTTTTCAGGGTCCTATGTTTTTCTTTTTCTCTCCCTTTCTCTCTGACGCCAAGCATGCTGGTAAATCACTCAGAATTCTCATGTGTCTCAGGAATGAAAAACACAGAGAAGCACTGGCATGTGTACACCAATATCCAAAAATATGTTGTTCCAGTGTATTTTGGAACCACGTGTGTGAGAAAGAGGGTGACTCTCCTAAAAGCCCCACATTCCTGCAGGAATAGATGTCTGGGTCTGTGGGACAGAAGGCAGCTGCCATCCCCTCTGCACTTTCTGCCCTGACTTCTGCAGGACAGCATTTTTGCAGGCTGCAGTTTTGCAGGCTGAACCTTGCCCCTTGTGAAACCTCAGAAGGTACAAAGTTAAAAAAAAGCTCTGCTTCTCCGTTGGCTGACCATGTAAAAGTGTTGTTATTCTGCTACTACACAAGTAAATAAAACAGTATGAAGAGATGAAGGCTAGAACATTAAAATATATGTGCCATCAACAGTATTCCTGAACAATTTCAATATATTCTCCAAAGCAGCTGAGGGACTTGGCAACAGCTGGAGTTGTATTTGGTGGTCATCAGAAACTTACACTGACATTCACTCCCTTGTAGGTATGATTTTTCTGGGGGAAGGGGACTTTGTATTATTTGGCAATAACTCTGAAGTATTCATTGGAGGAAAAGTTGGCTCAGTATTGAGAAATATCAAACAATTGAGTTTTTTCCCTTCAAATATAATTTGTTTCCCTGTTGATATTTTTGTGATAATTATTCCACTCTCTACTGAAAGCTCTACTATTATTTGTTTATGATTTCAGAGCAGTATTCTCAGTTTTGATTAGAATTTTACATTGGTCTCTGCTACAGAGCAAATAAAGCCACATTTTTCTATAAGAGGTCTCTAACTTCAAGGATCTCCTTCTTTCAATGAATAGTTCAATGCAACTTTTTGGAAACCTGTTGCCCTGTGAGGACTGAATTGTTCAAACCCGTTTTGATTTCAAATATTATATATAAATGTGAATATGCTGAAGAAATGTAAGCAGAAGGGAAGCAATGCAGTGATATTTGAAGGTTTCTTACATTACCATTTCTTAACATAAAAGCAATACAGAGGTGTTTCTGATTGTACTGATGCAGAAGAGCAGAAATGGAAATCCTGTTTTGTCAGTTCTTTCTAACACAACATTATTCCCTCAGTATATGATTCCCTGCTCTAATTACTCTAGTCTTGAATGACTCAGTTTCCACATTTCCTTAAAAGATTATTCAGTCTGTTAAATAACTTCATGATGGTTTTGCTGTGAATCTGTTTCTGCAGTCAGTTTTATCCAATTATCCTGGCGATTGGTAACAAATCTGAACAACTTTGCTTTTGTTGTTTTATTCTCTGTGTTCTGATATCACAGGTGTCTTACATGAGCCTATTTATGGACCAGGATTATCCCACCTCTAACAATGATGTATTATTAGTTCATTATGTGGGAAGGTAAAAATTCTTGGGTCCTTTCTGCATGAATGCTGTATATTTTTATCCATTTTGCTTTCTTTCCTCTATCACTTTTCAAATAATACCTTTTTATAAGATTCCAAGTGTCCCAGTGGAAACCCGCTCAGGATTGTTTATCTCCCAGTTACTTTACCAATCTTTTTTCTAGATCAAATAATTTCTAGACTTGTTTTTTAAATCATTGTATTGCAAAGGCTTACAGACATTTGTGCTATGCTGATGTGATGTGTAGCATGAGATACAGTCATGATGGAATAAAAGTGTTGGGATACTGAGATGATGGAGGAAATGGAGTAAATGATGCATTGTTTTACTACTATCAATAAAGAGTCAATGTTCAAGGAGTTAGAGGGCTGATAGGATGCCAACTTCTGGATAAGAAATGAAACAAAAGCCATGACCAAAACCTGTTTGTGGTTATTCAAGTTTCCATGGCTCTGTTCCAATACTAACATGCAATTTTGAAATCCTGACAAAATTCAAATTCACTTATTTACATTCTGCCTCCCCATATTTCCTATTATTGTATAACACGTTCTTGTTACTTAATTGCTATGTAATGTCCTGTGATGTTAAGCAGGTGCTGCTGCTGTTTTGTGCTTGGGAATATGATCTAAATGAAATGTAAACCTGTAGTTCAGTGAATCACCTGTATCTCTAACCTTTGATTCCTTTTTATGTTGTTCATATTCATTCAGGCTAATATAATTTTATAATTATATTCCCAAATTAATTTGCATTCCTTTTCAACACACATTTAACCACAGGATAAAATTTGTCTCAAATACTGTTATAAGGTCATGGTGTGTGGCTACATGGACAGACCTACTAAAAAAGCTTCAAGACTTTTGATGCTTGGAAATAAAAATATAAAGAAAATAGGCATATTTAGTAATTTTCATACTTCCTTGAGCTAAGAAAATGCACCCCTCAGTTCTATGATTTAATAAATAACTAAAGAAAGAATTTAACTGTAAATAAATGTTAAAATTAGCAAATTTTTCATGTTTCAGGTAAATCTCTGGTCTTGTTTCTGTCAGCCAGGAACTTCATCTAATCAGAACTTGGCATTTTAGGACTCCTCAAGTGTTTCTTAAGATCTGGTGTTTGGCTTTGTGTGAAAAAGTAGACCAGGACACATCATGTACTGATTTCTGACCAAACCAAGAGAGAAAACTTTAAGGAGAGATATCCTAAAGTGTGTCCTCTCATATGTGTGCAATAACTTTGGGCTAGATTTAGAATGATTGATGAGAAATTGAAGGGTCTAAGTTCAAATATGAATTAGAGAAACTTCTCTCAGTTCTGTTTAACAGCACAGAGAGCTCAATTCTCCAAGTATCTCTGACTTCACGAAAAACTTGTAATTGTCTCTTTGCACACACCAATGCCCAGCTAAGGAGCTCAAGACCTATCCCATGCTATCTGCTGTGAAAGTGTCCAAAGGTACCTAAGCTGTAGGCACACAGTTTGCTAAAACCGGCACTTTGGAACCCAAACACAGAACAATGTTGGCTGCTTTTCAAATCAAAGTGCTACAACTTTTTTTCTTCCCATCTTACAAGGGAGTCTGGGATTGTAATGCCTTCCCAAGACATGGGAAATTTGGTTGTTTGTATATCTTGAGTGGGTGGAAGCTGTATCTTTCACAGTCTGTGAAAGTGACTAGCTCCTGCCAGCATGAAATGTTCTGCTGCGCCTGCTGGTGACAACTGAGGCAGCACTGAGCTCTGTAGGTGCTCAGGTCCTTTTTTCAACTGTCCGGGCAATTGTTTAGACTGTGAGATCTCAGGGCAGGAACCATCATCTGTGCTTTTAAATCATCATAAAATTTTGACTTTCTTGATATTCGTAGATGTCAGTGAGGAAAAGGGAAGATGGCTGAACTTTTTGTCTTTATTTGTAATAAAGCAAGAAAAAGATACATTAGGAAGTGGAGGGGACTTTCCTCTTATTTTTTGCCTCTAATGTTTTGAATAACTCCTTCCCTGCCTTTATTCCAGAAATTCATAGATGGCTTCAATGTGACTGTAAACCTCCTTATTCCCTAATGAAACAGTATTTTAAAAAAACTTTCAGTATCAGTGAGGCAGGAAAAAGCATTAAAATTCTGCCAGCATATGTTTAAGGGCTGAGTTTGACTGAAAAATTCCATTTCTTCTCAGCAAGGTTAACACCAAACAAAATCTGTGCTACCATGTCAATAAATGCATATTCTTCACTTTCAAAAACAGTGTGGATGAGACAGAATTTTTCAAAGCTAAAAGAGCATTTTCAAAATTAAATACATTGGGTTTCTTTATGATAAATATAATGCAATCATAGCAATGTTAAGTGGTCTCATGAAATACAATCCATTTTGCTGCCTGCCAGTAAGTCTTACACAACTTTGCTTTTAAAAATAAAAGAGCAGAGGTTGTAATATTTATGATTCTTTAAATCAACAACTGTGCAGAAAAAGATTGTTCCTGAAAAAGTTCCTATTAGCCTTGAATTTCACAAGGGCACTATCCCTTCTATCACTTATTAATACTAGAGTGCCTAAAGGCTGCAATTAGGTATTAGAACACAGTGATAACAGGCATTGTAAATGTGCATGACGAATCTTCCCTAAGGGGCTACAATACAATATTATTTTATAAAACCCAAGTAATTTCTTAAAATAGCTTTATAGCTATGGCAGACTAACTTTGGCCTAGATCCTGCAATAAAAATGGGTGTTGAGAGTCTCCATCGAGTAAGCAAAGGCAAGGAACCTGCTCTTTTAGCAAGAGGCCATTAAAAATGGAAGTTGCTCTTGTGTGGAATTTTTTTGTTCACTTCTAGCAAAAAAACTCCAACAGGGTAGCATGCAGCTGATGCCGAAAATCTACCCTAGAAGTTACTAGTGAGATCACAAAATACTACTGAGAGTGCTTGAAAGCCACCAAGTGCCATAAATGATAGAGAAATACAAGTAGAAATGAAACGTGCTCCTTGACCTGGATGATGAAGTGTCTGACTACTGATCAAGCCTTTGATTTAGGTCATGTCCATAACATTATCTGAGGTGTCTGAAGTCAGCGCTAACTGCGTGTGCCCTTCCCGGTAGCAGTGGCTAGACCGTCCTGTCTCTTGGTCTACGCTGACCCTTGCCCCTGTCCTGAAGCTCCTTTTCCACCACCATCGGTGCAAACAGCACTTAACACTCAGGTTTCTCAAGAACGGTCGCAAAGGTGGCTATTTCCAAAACTAGATTTCTGACCCACACAATTTTTTCCAGCTCCCGATTTTCTGCCTCTTCGGTCTGCGGCGCGTCCTTAGCACATCTGCCGGGTTTCCCCCAGAGCGCGGACCCCGGGGCGGGCTGGCAGCGCCCAGGGCACCGGGCGCAGGTAGCGGCGCTCCGGGCGCTCCGCGGCTGCGGCTGCCGGACCCGGCGGGCGGCGGCGGCGGCGGCGGGAGGGG
>VZTJ01002933.1:798584-863146 GCA_013397795.1 Orthonyx spaldingii | reverse complement strand
TTTTTTGTGCTCAGTTGGGAAACTCCTGCTGGCGTTTGGGTCCAAGTGGGGGAGCTGGGCTTTCCTTGGTGAAAAATTGCACGCTGCTGCGGGCGGCGGTTTGGGAAATGTCAGTGGCAGTAGAACTGATGGAGCTCTCTGCTGTACCTTTCCACCAGCAGCGGGACGGGCTCACACTGTCCGGGCAATAAATGAATGGTATCGGTAATGCTGAACTGCAGTCTGGAGTGCTGTGTCATTAACGGGTTTCGCCCTTCTCTCTCGTCTCCTCTAAATAAAGTTTGGAATTTGATGTCTCCTTTTTTAACATGAGTTTTTGTACATCCGTGTGAAACTCCCAAATCTCTGGTAATTTAAAATGACCCGGTATGGTGTTTGGTTTTTGGTTTTGGTTTTTGTTTAACTAGGAATTGGGTTATGATAATTTGTTGCCTGTTGCACGTAGCTAAACTTGAATAAATAGTTATGTTGCAAGTAAGGTAGAAAAACTTTCTGTGACTGTATCCTCAAGTACAGCTGAAAGTAATGTCCCTGTAACGCACCCAAACAGTAATAGCTCTCTGACATTTACCCTTTAGATCATACACATATCAACAGATCTTTTACTGTTGAATTTAGTTCTGTTGACAATTCCTGCTGTGAACATCTCCACTGTTCACTGCATTTTCTTTAAGTCAACACTTTCAGGAGGCAACTGGTAAAGATAGTAATTTATAACATCTGGGGAGCTTGTGCTTGTGAATCTACAGATGTGCTGTGTATGCTCCAGCTCAGTTTTAGCTATAACTGTTGAGTGACTTGATGCTGATTATCTGTATGCTGATTATTTATTTAGGAAACTTTTGCTTCTATACAAGATACAGTAATTGCACTTCCTGCTAAATTTTAATGGGCTGGTTGAGAGCATTACAACACTTACCAACATAAGTTTTAACCTCGGTGATAAATTCACTGCTGCTTCTATAGTTTGTGTAACTGGCTATGTAGTTAGAGGTGGTACTCACCAGAATTATAAAATGTCGACGTCTTGCACAGGCAGGAACTATTTTTTCCTGTTCGTTAAAGATCTATAGAAACTCTCACACTCAACATGTCTGCAAAGGTTTTTCCTCTTAAACATTGATTCACAGGGCCTTATTTAGGTTTTTAAGAAACTTTTACTGAGGTGAGTACCAGTCGATGAATCCAGCCAACCATGAGATCAACAGAAGTACGTATTCACTGCAGTGAAAAGAAATGGAATTGGAAATAGAAGTGAAAAAAGATGAACAGGGGAGGTGGTGTGTTTGAAGTGGTAGGTGGGAAGATTTGCTCACTTATACATACGACTTAAGGCACCAGTAGCAAACTTGATCCTATTACCCTATGCACATTCATTTCAGGTAACACTTGCTCAAAACTCATTAGAAAGGTACTGTGTTAGGTTTTTAAAACTTAATTGCAAATAACTGTTGACCTGAGAGCTAATCAACTGGCCTTAGTTGATATAAAAGACAGTTTTGCTATTTTTTTTTTTTTTTTTGTGTTTCACATGGACTAGTATAGTACCACGTATCATCTAAACTTATCCCTTTCCTCTTACAGTCTCTCATTTTGTGGGGGTTTTTTGTGTTTGTGTTTTGTTTTTTTTTTTGTTTTTTTTTTTTTTTTCTTTCCAAAAAGTAAATTTAAGGCTAAATTTGAAGGTAAAAAGGAAAAAAATTTAAAATCTGTGTTAATAGTTTTCAGTAGCTGGAACATACAGGTGACAATTTGATTGAATATGTCAAAGATTTTCCAGGAGAAACTGGTTTTTATGAATTAAGTTACACTTGTGGGATTTGGCCAGCTGGAGACAATAATGATAATGAGCTCAAGTATTAGCACTCTTACATTGCTTTTGTAGCTGCATAGGAGATGCAGGCAAAAGAGAATATTCTGGTAGATGCTGCCTGCTTCCATTCAGTTTTACAGGCCCACAGCGAGAAAGAAGCTTTAACATATGGAACATAACCTCTTGGATTGCTTTAACAATTAAGAAATATAAAGGTGAATAAAAGAATATATGTTCAGATGCAGTAACACTATAATGAAACAATGTAATAAACATTTTGGGGAGGGTTGGGGCAGATTATTCTCCTATAGGGATGCTGGTTCTCTAGTGCTATGATCTTTTGGAAGGCGAGATCGAAGCCAAACTCTGGTAACTGCTCTGTGGAGATGGAAGAGAATTATCCCTGTCCTATCTCTTAAGCCCTTAAGAGATGAAGCTGCACATGTGTAACATTTCATTTACATGCTCAGTAATGTTACCAGAAAATTTAGAAGTTATGATTTGGTAGCTTAATGTTCTTTCACCTAAGACCGTGGTGACCATGGACCTTGTCTGAGTTTGACAGTTTAGGCTCTTTATGGTATATATGTACTGAACTATTGCAGCTAGAAATGCTTCTGACACAATCACACACAGTGACTACAAACTAGTGTGAAGTCACTGAAGAAATGCTTATTCTTGACAGGTTTGGACCAATTATTTCCAGCTTATGAGGTGGGGAAGTCTGCTGAGTTTCTTTGAAATTATATGAACACTAGAGCTATTCAGTACTGCCTGAATGCTCCCAATGATAAACAATCACACTAGAAATAAAATCAAAATATAAGCTGATAAAGCAACTATTCTCTCCTCTTTATTTTATATTAAAACCCAAAGCAAACAAAAAATCCCTTGTTCTGGACTCTGTTTCACTGTCTTTGCTTAGTATTTTACTGCTTTGGAAACAGGATTCATGTGCTTGATGTGGTTCAGAAGAAAAACCTTCACGAAGTATTTGCATGTATCTTGTTAAAAGGGATTCTAGTCCTTATGGCTTTGCAACATGCATCTCTGTGCTTTGCATTTTGGGACAGGGGTGAAAAAAGGGAATGACTTTTTTTTTCCCCATGAAGAATACAGCTGTTGAATCACTAATTTATGGGATCTACTCTCAGGATTTCACACTCACTAGGCATAGAAGTGTAGACCCAACAAGGAGGAGTCACATCATTTCAGGATAATGTAGTTTTCTCATTTCAGATTCTGTGCCTGAATACTTGGGAATTCTTGTAGCAAACCAATGTTTTACTATTTTTTTTTTTTCATCGGTGTGATTGGGTTCTTAAAGTGTGGCTCTAGGAAATAAGACAATTTGCAATCTTCTTTTCTATGTTGACAGAAAAATTAGTTGTTAAACTTTTTGACAGAGTTGCTGAAATTTGAGCTATGTGGAGAAATTTTTTTGCTGCTTCTTTCAATGTAAAACTTCTGCAGTTTGAAATTTCAGGAATTAGCAGATTAGATTCTCTCCTGGACATTACATTGGTAGGTTACTTATATACTTTTTTCTTTCCTGTCAAGTGGTGTTAAAAACTTTATCCTTTTAATCTTGGAAGTTCTCAATTCAGTACGTGTCTTGGTATCACTGGGCAGAATATACTTTGAAGTTAAAAATGCCATGAGTTTCTGATAGTAGCATCACTTTCTTTTTTCTCCCTCAATTCAAAAGAAAGTCCAATATGTATACTGAAGATTGATATTTTTACAAATTTTACCCACAGATACATCTGTGTAAAGGTGTAATTTTAAACTATCATAATAGAAGCAAAGAAAATTTATGGTAGTATATGGCTTATAGCAATTCTTTATCATATAGGATTCTTAATACTTTTTATGTCTATGCCTTTCTTCTGACTTTGAATTGAAGGTTGTCTCAAATTCCTCAGATTCCCAATTTTAGAGTAAGGCTACATGACTCCAGTGGTAATCCATAGCCATAATATGTATGAAGGGGTGTTCATCTTCAAAGCACTTCACAAACATTAGTCTTCTGAAAGCAGCATTGCCTCACTTTTCTGTGTCCTAAAATTACTTTTATGTCACATTCATTTCTATCATCTCTACTGAAATTTCTTCTGTATTTTTTTCATGTCCAGTCTGGTCTTTTACACTCCTATATTCAGTTTAGCGTATATCAATATGGTTTACTTGTTATAAATGTCTCGTTTTAAAAACAGATCACATGTCCCAAAAAGTTCAGCATTTAAGCTAGCCAGAGCAAACAAAGAGTTGAAGAAAGACTGAACAAAAAATATTATTCAGTAGTTTTATTTCCACATCTTAAAACTCACATATTCTTCTTTATTGATATGAGACCTAACGTAGCATTTCTAATTTGTAAATAACAGCATTATTAAAGAAGGTAGGTTGATTCTCATTGTAGAGGTTTTTGCAAAGTTTTTCACCTTGGTTAGCTTACTGTGTTCACTCAAAGTGGCAGGAAAAAAAGAATAAGAAACAGGTTTCCTGCTCCATTATTTATGTGTATATACATATTTATACATGCTTTCTCTGAAACTCTTAAATAAAGAAAAAGAAAAAACAGTTTGTGAAAGAAACTCCAAGTAGGGAAGCCTGCATAAAATACACCAAAGACTTGGAAGGTCTGGGACAGATGGTTGGGGAGAGCAAAGTATAGAGAAGAGAAAGGTTCTGGAGATGAAAAGTCTTCAAATATTAGTCAAATATTAGTCTAATCTTCCTTGATACTACATGTTATATATTCATCTAGAATGGCCATAACATACTTTATTGTTGTTATTTCTGATAATGAAATACCTACACCTGAATTCTCTTCTCTGCTTGGGAATAGCAGAAAGTACTAGTAGTATGACCACTTCTAAATGATGATTTTTTTAGATGAAACTGATGCATTGGCATCATTGCAAGTTGTAAACCAGGAGGAAGTGTGAAGAAAATTCTGCTAATGAAAATAGAACTATCATAGCAAATAATGTCCAAAATACAATAAATGCTACTTTAATAGTTACCATATACCATAACTTTTTAAAGTTACATGAATCATCCTGGAGTTTTACTCGTATTCCTAAACTGTAAACACCATAAGTTAAAACCTTGCCATATTATATCCTCCTGGTGCTTTTATGTCCTCAGTGTCACTTTTTTTGACGAAAGCAGTTTGTGGGAGAGAATGGGATAAGAATATCTGGAAACAGATAAAATTATTTCACAATATTGAACAGTTCATTAATTTGGTAATTTATTGTAGAAATCAAGTCCTATTTTTGTTGCATACTAGGAAATTTGCAGTATTGTGATCTTACACTTTCATTCCAGAGGCAAAAATAAACTGGTGAGGATAGCCAGGGGGAGAGTAATGCATGTGGAAAGAGAGTTTTATCATATAAGTCTACACAATCTGATACCTATTGAGAAGTCCTAAATGAAGCTGGGATTTTATGATACAGCATAATTTGTCAGTTGTCTGGCTATTTACCTAGTTTGCCTTAAACAGGAAGAGATTTAGTGTATATCTTGTTGGCTCTCTTTTTTTTTTTTTTTTTGGTATGTTGGCCTAATATTCATGAAAACTATTTAATTTGATCTACGTAAAGATATGTGCAACAGAAATTGGTTTCTGAAGTGTACGTATTTTCATCTCTTGCAGTGAGTTGGTACCAGGGAGAAGGTGATTTATGTACATGGAATCTGCCTTATATGAAGTTGCATGAGTTACTGCCCCTTGGGACCAAAGTACTCTCATCCCTTAAAATGGATTGTTCTTAAAAGATTTGAAAATGTAACATCTTTTTTTTTTTACTTTTTTTTTAAGGCATTCTGGAATATTTCTCAAAGTATGTTTTTATTTCCTTGTACCCTCCTAAATATCCTGACAACATAATAAAATACCAGGTGAGGTGAAGAGTAGGGAGTGGTGGAGCAGTTAGCAGAGTGGTGAAGGGGAAAGTCCAGAAAGAAGGGGTCCAAACAATGTCATTAAAATGAAACTCCAAAGGTTTAAAATTTTATATACGTTGTCCTTTTTCTGCATCTCCAGAGGTTTAAAATCACAAATATTATTTAAATGTTAGATGTGTTACAACAACAGAATCATATTAACCCTTACGATGATAGAAGCCCATTTATTACTTTGCTATTAACACAGACCCAGGAACTTTCTGGGCAGAAATAGCAAAAAAACCCCTATGTTTTTGTGCAAAGTTTCTCCCTATTTGAGACCCTCTGTCATACAAATTTTGCAGCTATTGGATTCAACCATGTTCCAGCTTATCCATCCTTACTTTCCTCACTTATGTCTTTTGCCATGGTTTTATAATACTGAGGTGGCATAAATCTGAAAGTTAAAGGGCTGAGTACCTTTACCATACCTTTAACATGGCAGAAGATCTGCTCTAGTAGCCATCAGGAAACAAAGATTTGTAGATCTGCACCTTACACCCTTTGTTCATGCACATCTGAGAGCCAGAGCTTTTGCCAGCTTGGTTTTCACTACTCACTAATACTGATGCATGTTTTCAAGAATTGCTATTTTATGCCATTTGACTTAGATTTTTGAGGAAAAATAGCCTATTGATTCAGAGCTTCTTCCCTTTCCGTGTTTCTAATGGAATATCCAAACCTTCAGAGCAATAAAAGCATACAAACCATGAAAAGGTTGGGTATGTGCTTATCCAGTCAACTGTGATTATTTTTGATAGTCAAAAATTTGCTGTCTAGTTCAAGACTTCTTAAATAAAATTTGGCTAAAACCTATATATTATCTATAATATTAGCATTTTTTCATCTACTTTAGCCATTATGTGATACAGGGAACACAGTTTAGGCTTTGTTCTTATTCTCGTGGCAACATGCCATTTTTCACCCTTCTCTTAAAATCAGTTCCAACTGTGTTTTCATGCCTGGGACTGATTTGAGAGTATTCCGAAGGTATGGTTAGTCATGAAAGCTCAGCTTTTGCAATTTCAGTTACAGTCTTGCAGGGTTGTTGACAGTTTCTTTTCTGTACTTGGTTGGATATCATCTGAACAGCAGTTTGTAAAATGCATAAACTGCCAATAACACAAGGAGGCAGCAGTTTATGGGTGTTATGCTTACAGACCTGTAAGTCTTTGCAAATCTTTTTTTCCTAGATCATATGTAATCTGGATTTGTTGATAGCTGTACATAAGTAAGCAAATTCTTTTAAACTTGTGTTTTAAGCTTGCCTTTGCTGAGTGGCTATTCACCAAAACTCATGAGGACAGAAGGACACTGGCCTGTGTTTTCAGCATTTGTACTGTAGACTGTGTAGAACACACAATGAGGTTTAATGGATTTTCTATGTTATTAAGGTATCATTATGGCTTTCAAGTACCCGGGTAAGTCAAGGTCTCTGAATTATGAACATTGATGGTTCTCTTTGTTTATTGAAGAATTAATAGCAATCAAGATGATGTCTCTTCATAAAACCTTTCTCTTTATGTTACGAGATTGCCTGTCCCAGAGAACTCATGTTTTATAAACAAAAGTATTAATTGAGAGGGTAAAGGTTTTATGTGTATTGTGACTTGAGGAAAGAACAAACTGCATCATAGAAGGGACAATAAGGTTAAAACTAGCGGTAACAAAATCAAGCCTGGAAAATGTGAAGAAAAATGTAATAGAAGAATTGAACATAACATCGTTGTATATTAGTAATTCCCTGGCAACATTTATTTTGATATTTGCATTACAAATTAATATGCATGGTACCAGTTTCTTTGAGAGAGGAGGGTTGGAAGAAGATCATAATCTGTTTGTGAGCAACTTTGTTAGCAGATTAGGTTTTATAGCATTTTCACAGGAAATATACAAAAGGTTTCTCTGATGGAATGTGCTAACAATCTGGCACAAGAAGAAACCTACAAGCTAAGAGAGAGCAAGAAGAAAAACAAAAGCTATTACCAATTTTGAGGAATAGAATTTGCCAGCACTCCTAACTCCTATGAATTCCTAACTCATGAATTTTTATACATTAACATGTGTCCTATCTGGGGAATTTTGCACTGCTAAGAAGAATGCTTAGTTCTTTGTCTTGGACCATCCTCTTTATTTTTTCCCATCTGTCCCATTCCCAGAATCTTTTAACTCTACACATTTTTTCCCTACTATTATTGATATTTCTACCTGCTTTTTCTTCTCATCTGTGTCTTGTTTTTGTTCACTGATTATATGAATTGCACACTGCCTGTGCATTTCTAAAAAAGTAAAAAACCTGTCTCCCTCCTCATCAGCTCTGCTTTTGGTCCTCTGCTGTGCTCCACTTCTGTGCCAACCTCTGTGCTTTCACTGCCGTGTGCTGCAGGCTCTGCTTTCAGCTCATGGTCTCCACCATTTCTTTAGTCTTGCATGGCTTCACAGTTTCTTCTGCTTTTCTAAAACCCTCTGTTACATCTTCCCTCATCACCTTTGATCCTTGACTCATTTTATCCTTCTCTTCTGAACTCACTGAGTGGAGCTGAAATAAGTGAGGACATGGGTCCTTAGAGAGGTCTGAATTAAGTCCTGGAGTTCAGCCGTGCCTGGAATTGGGGCCAGGCAGATGGAGTTGATCCTATTACACAACTTAGAAACAAGAAAAATCTTTTGAATCTCTCGCTCTCCCTCCTTAGAGCTTATAATTAAAACTGCAGCTAGTGGAGTAGAGAGGTCTGAATGTGGTTGTGTCAGGCAGTAATTTTATATTGACCCACCAGACATGTTGCTGGTGATCAGAGGGATCAGCCACAATGATTGGAGTTGTTTTCCATCCTCAGCATTGTGTAATGTTGACAAGGGAAGAGTTTGATTTCCAGTTTTCTCTAAATCTTTGTGGCAACATTCAAACAGTATTCCACTTGTCCTCGAAAAACTGAAATGTGCGTAACACAAATAATTATAGTATTAAAGATGAAATCTTAATGTGTGCTGTTATTCTCCATGCAGTTCTTGAGCCATAAAACTAACATTTACATAAGCAAATCTAAGCTTAAGGGACTGTATCCATTTCTTCTGTGACACAGCTAGTATTATTCACATAATTATCATAAATCTTTGTCTTAAATTAGATCAGATTAGTGAACTGTTCTCATCTATGGCTGAGAAATACGGCTATTTGTCAGCTGAGGTAACAGTTGACAAATCTGTGCTGATTTTGTAAAAGACACAATTTTCTATCCGTACTATGCATGGGATGCAGGAGGGGAAGCACAGTCAAAATGCATAAGTGGAAACCTGTTTTCCACTGCAAGAAAACAGTGTGTTAATCGCTCAGTAATTGATGCCATCATTATATGGATTCTGTATTGGGAAGGCATTCATGAATTCTGTTGTACCAACATTTTCATCATCAGAGTTTTGTTTTCCTGGAGTCCCTGATGAAGTCATACAGCATCTCACCTATAGCAAGGTACTAGGGGGAGAATAGCAAAATTTGGTCACATTATGCTTCAAGTAACTCTTCAAAGTATGATATTACAACTTTTAAAGGAATTTGGATTACGTGGTGCTTAGAAAACAGAGTCAAGCTGTGGGGGTTACAACACCAGATATTCAAGTAGCTGTTAAATTGCTGGTGCATGTAACAATATCTGTGATTTGTTTCTTTATCCCTCCATCGTTGGTAAACTGTAGGCACTCGGAAAGTTAATCTGCTCTTTGCCTGGGCTATACGTGTAAGGGTCTTCTGGAGAGAAGTTCAATACTTTTTTCCTTTAATGTAGAGGAAGGCTGGTAAGAGTATTAAGTCTGTCCAGTGGGATCAGTAGGACATCAGTTGTGGTTTTATGGGTTCTTTTTCTGTGAATCATGCTTTCCTTTCCTTTAGCACCAGTGCTGGTAGGGTCACATCAAGGTTTTACAGTTTGAGGACCTGTTTTTTGTGGACCCCAGGTACACCCGAGGAGGAGCAGAGGAGGACAACATTTGAGATATGAACGTTAGAAAGTGACTTGATGTCAATCGTAGATGGTTGGTATTTACTTTTGTGACTTAATGTGTACAAAATGAATGAACTGTTGTTAAATTAAGAGTTACCTGGCATATTTATATACTTGCTAGTCCTTATGGTGCTTTAGTAGATATTCTAGTTTGGATGTCTTTGTTTCTTTTTCTGTTTAAATTAATGAGATTTGCAGGAAAAAGAGTAAATTTTCTAAAACTTTTGTCTTTCCCTCCTATAATAAAAGGGTGAGTAAAGAAATTCCTAAGACTTAAAATGTGGGTAAAAAACCATATTAACGGTCATTTATTGTTGTACTATTCATAGTTTTCTCCCCTTTGTGCACAATTAAAAGTTATAAATAACAATATAAAGAGCCAGCAATATAGATTGATGAAGCAAAAAATAACCTTGAGCTAAATAAATGTAATAAATTATAATCTTCTGGATTTTGAGTAAATGAAGTTACTGCTGTAGAGTACTTCATGATTATTGATTATCATTATAAATTGTTTCTAATAAACTATTATTTAAAAACAATTCTAATTAATTCATTTGTGCCTATATTTCATAACAAGTCCATTTAGTGAATTCGTCTATGAAATGACCTTTATAGCAATTTTACACAGTTGAACAGTAACTTGCTGACTAGGACAACATCTCTTTTTTAAATAAGTAATACAGCAGTATTGCTAATTGGACAAAATTACTTCAAGTGAAAATACCCTCCATGTATTTTCATATATTTTTAATAAGACTAAGGGAGTTTGTTGCCTGACTCTTTGTGTAATTAAATGCTGTTTGAGTTTTTGTTTCTGTAGTTACCTTTGAAGAACTCAGGTCAACTATCTGGTGTTGTTATTGTGACTTCTTTACAAATGGAATACTTGGTTACTCAGCTGTTTGGTAATGAAGAGGGATTAGATGCCAAGCCTCAGTATGGAAAAGATTAGAACAAATATTTTTTTAATGCTAGCTGTCCAAAGTACTTCTTTAGCTGAAACAGAGTGATTGTTTTAAGCAAATAAAATCCCTCAAGTAATCATTTATTAAATAGCACTTAAGTCAAGTTGGTTTGGTTTTTTCTCTGAAAGTTTCTGTCAAAATGGTGGTACTGAATTACATGTTGAGCCAGTCATTCTATATGATTAGTTAGTCTATTAGCCTTTTTGGCTGGCTGGTAGCCTTTTTGGTTGGCTGGTATTTCCTTTTTGAAATGGGAATATGTGATAAAGCTTTGGAAGCAGCTTTAGTCTGAAGAACTGTGGCAGCTGGGTTTCCTGGCTATTTTTACTTGATGCTTTGCTGTTTTGTGTGAATTGTCAGTTAATAATACTGCTGTGGAGTAAGTGAGGATATGATAAATGGACTTTAAAAATGTTTATGGTTACACAGCTTTTAATTTTCTGCAGTCTGGACCATTAATAAAATACATGTGGCTGAAGAGCCAGAGGATATCCCAGTACCTTGTCTGCAGATTAAAAATTTTTAAAGCAGGTGCCTACAGTAGAGTAACATTGTGATATTTCCCATAAGGATCTTCTAGCCTCCATCACAGCTCAGTGTTGTAGTTCCTGTGCATTTTATTTACCAAAATGGATTGGTTTTCCACAGCCTGATCCAGCCCCCCTCCAGTTCCCATGCCAATTGCCTGCATTTGGAGCATCCCATGGTGAAAAGTACCACAGCTCAACTGCCTGCTAGCAAGGAACCATCCCACTTTTGTTTATTTCTGAGTTCCAGTTTGTTTCAGTCAGAGCTGATGTGCTTCTCAAACTTGGGAGAATGGACCAGGTGTGGTCCTCAATAGAGGAATCTGTATCTCACTGCTTTTCTGTTATTATCTCTTAGTCACTGTCAGTAAGCTGAAAGGTAAGGGGGAGATGAAATTTCAGAAATTAATTTATTCCACTAATAATATGCTTTCTTCTGTTTTCAACACTGTGAAGAGAGAACAGTGATAAAACTTTTTTTTATATAACAAAAGTCATTATATTTGACTCAATCCATGGGAAAATGCTTTGGTCCTCTAGGAAAAATAAAAGAAGCTCTATTCCTGCTTTTAACATTTTGGATTAATGAAAAATGAATAAAAGTTCAAAGTCAGCTTTCTCATTTGTTGGCCTAGTTTTTTTGTGTCAGATTGATAGATTTTCTTGTTTCCCTCTGTATTCCTGAACAATAAGAGCATCTTCAATTTTCCTTGTGTGTTGAGGCCTGTATTTTGTGCTTCGTTTAGTTGTTGGCACTGCAGAAGGCAGAGAGGAAGCTGGTCTGACCAAGAAAAAAACCTGCTAAATTGCAATAACAGCCTGCCAGTGAAAAACGATTTTGAAGGAGGAAAATGGCTTCAGAAGGTATAGAGTGCTGGTCATTGGTTCTTTTTAATTTCATTTTTCAGCTGTTAAAAATAATTTTCATTGGTTATTGAGGCTGGCAGTGTATTTGTTCAGAAAGACTGCAGCACGACTCTGCTGGTTATTAACACTTTGCTTGAGTTACACTTCACTTTTGTCTTACACTCTATTTTATAGTTATAATATGCTGAAAGAATTTGAATAGATTTTGTTACGGGACATGGGTCACCACCGTATTAATCTGAGACTGTAAGGAAATGAATGAAACTAGAAGTGAAAAAATTCTGATTTTGACCCTGAATTTTCTGACTGGGGGGAAACAAAGGTAAAAACATTGACAATGTTATTTTATACAGGGTTGTAGTTTTTAGCCAGTCTAGAAGTCTCTCTGTAATGCTCCCTCCTTGGTACAGTGTCTCTCCCAATTATTTCTGCGGGACCTTCATGAGGCTGATGCTCTCTGAATATCTGGCCACAAACCTATGATTCATCCATGTCTCTGGGCTTAGGACAGGCTGCTGGGCTTTCACCTTTTATTTTTCACTTTGTTCTGCACCATTTTCCTGATTTTGTACCGTACTGCTGGCTGTTTCTTTCCAACATGCTTTTTGGGGAGAGGGTGTTTTGGTTTTGTTTTTTAATTTGTAAATTAGGAGGGCCACCTTCCAGTACCTGAGGAGTAGGAGAGTCCTCTTCTTGAACCTTCAGCAGGAAAGTCCTTGCCGGTTTTGACCATTCCGGGTGCCTACTGTCTGCAAGATTAACCCTGAAAGAGCAGATGTTTAGGGACAGACTTACCACATGCTTACACCCCATCAGCTGCACCAGTGCTTTTTACAGCAGGACAAAATGCTTAAAATTTAGATAAATTTCCTCCCTATATCAGTCTGCAAGCATGGTTTGGAAATTTACATCCTGCCCAGCCATCAGAGACAGATCTCTCCTGCCAAGGTCTTTCTACAGGTCTGGAGAAATGTGCCCGTTTTGGACAGTGAGTCAGACTTGAAGGCTGTCCTGCAGCAGTGGAGGATGCTGTGGAGTCCTGATGGGTTCCCCAGCCCTGAGTGAGGATATGGTTATAGGGGAATGTGTGCTTGCTTTGAGCTTGCAAGTGTTGTGTTAAAATAGTATTTTTTGATCTGTTTTTGTGTTGTATTTAATGGTAGTTACTCTGCAGAAAAAGACGTATAGATCACTGATCTAGTAATATTTTATTAAGGTCAGTTTGTCAGTGTTTAAAAGAATGGGAGTGAGAATATTAGTTGACGTCTTGAACTTACAAATATTCCGTTAGCTGTCCAAGTCTTTTCCTCTGCTTTTCTGTGATTTTCTTTAAGTGATCAGGAAGAAGATTCCTATAAAATCCAGACTAAATTCAGCATAGATAGATGCTGAGTGAAAAGGGGTGTGTGGAATGTTTTACCTTTGCTTGCACATTGATTGACTGTGAATGTGGCAACTGTTATCTGCAGGAGTGATGCTCTGGAGGTAGAATAAACCCTGTGAAAAGGAAAACTCAGCAGGAGTTAACATACATGACAGAATGAAACATCTTGTTCCCACTGTGTAAACCTACAGAAGTGCATCTGCATCTTGGACACTGATTCTGACACAACTCTGATTCTTCCATGTCAAAAAGGGCATAACAGGACTAGGAAAGAAAGAGAAATATGCAGAGTTGTGGGAAAGTTTGTATGTGAGGAATGATGAATAGCTGAGGGGCTTTTGTCCTGAAAACTAGTTCTAAAGTGTGTTAAAAGTAAATAGAGTACATTATTCACTGTTTTCCATATTATAGGACTGAGGAGGCAACAAATTGGGGTTTCATAAGAAATTAAAAGTAGATTAGCTGCAGAGCTTATTACTGTGGTTTTTGTATTCATGTATCTTCCCTTGACCACTGCCAGAGACAGGACAGTGAGTTACAAGGATTCCTGTCTGACCTGCTCCTGATGGCTTGTTGCTGTTCAGTGTATTTAAGCATGATCCAGGTGGCACACAAAGTTCTCAGAAGGCAGAGTCGGGTGAAATGGTTACAGCCTGGGGAAGCTCTGTAGAGTAACACGAATCACTTGGCCAGCTGGACTCGATAGGTCAGCATTCATTTTAACATGGCCAAGAATGTTGTCATATATCCAGAATAAAGAAAATAATTTGCACTTGCATGTTCCAGAAGACAGTTCCAAAACTGTGTCACTGGAAAGCAGTTAATTATAGTGGTGCATAATCAGTTAAACATCTGTTCCTGGTGTGATATCACTAAAAGTGCAGTGATAATATCATCTTGGATCCAAAAGCAAAGAATAAGAAGCAGAATTAAGGAGTGTTACTTTTGTTTACTATTACTGAGAAAAAGATGACCAGAAAAAGGTGCTATATTTTAGTATCAAGCATGATTTAAGAACTACAAAATCTCTGCTGTAACCTTGAATGTGTTCTCATAAATCTGTTTTACTTGTTCGAGGTTAGGAGGTTATTTGATCAAGTCCCAGAAAAAAAAAGATGTCTGATGTCACAGATATTTTAATTTGGAAAATAATGAGATACAGTCATTGAGAACTCAAAACAAATGCATTCAGAATAAGAATGCCAGTGAAAATCTAAGTGAGTAATTAACCTTTGGAAGACACAGGAACTGTAATGGAACCTTTTTACCTTCTTAAATTAAGACTGAATATTGTAAAACTCCAACAAGCTAGTGGCTTGATAGTTTATTAGTGGGAGGAGTTCTTCTGTGATCACATAGGTCTCTTCTGGGCATTAAAGTAAATGAACTGGTGAAAATCTACTTCTAGTATGTATTCACGTGTACTTATATGAATACTACCACACCCATGATTTCAGTGATTTTGGATATGGACATAGAAATATCAAGACAATCTATGCAATGTTTCTTTCTGCATGGTGGAAGCTGCCAGTCTAATATAGTACTTGTAAACACATGACTCATTGTTTTTAATGCAGAAGTAGAATCCTGCTAGTATCAAAATAGTGTTGTTGACTGTACAGTAGTACATTGTGTATTTGGAAGTACTCAACACTGGATGGTTTCCAAGTGTCTTTTGGCTTGACACTGGCAAACATGTTCACCAGGTGTACTTCATCTGTGAATAATTCTGCTTTGAATTCTGCCAAATACTCTGGATCTAATTTAATTCTTGAGATGTCAAACCCAGTGATTTTAATGGTGTTTGTTTATTATTTGATGGTATGGAACTAATTCAGTTTCTCCATCAAATTTAATCCTTGCCACTTTACCTAAAAAATACTAACAAAAAAGGTGTTAGCATAAGAAGCTTCAGTTTAAAAATGATCTCTGTGTCTATGTTCTTCTGTTATGAACTGTATTTCTGCTTTCCCTGTCTGTTGCTGCCAGTACTTTTTTTTAATTGGGTGGTGGGTGTTGGTAAAGGGGATGCTTCTAAAACCCCTTATGGCTCTAAGTCAGTGTATAGGAGCTTTATTGCAGAGATGAAAGTCATGAAGAGCTTTGTGATTTGAATGTCACCATCCTTTGATCTTTGAGTTACTTATTAAGTTTAGTGTTTCAGTAGCTACTGTTTTGAAGGTCTTCTTCTGTACCTTGTATTTTAAATTTAAAAAAAAAAAGTTATTTCTGTAATTTGGCATTGTTTCTTTCCTGTACTAGGAAATGCGACCTTTTAGCCGTATTAAAAAGATTTCCTCTGACTTTCTTAATACTTTTAAAAATAATTTATGCAACAATGAAGGTAGTATGTTATAATTTATAAATACAGGCTGAACAAGTTAGATGTCTGTTTTTTTCATATCACTTTCAATCAAGTTTACAGCTAGTTGGAGAACCTACAGCTACATCTTGTGTGTGCAAAATTAGTGTCTTTTACTTACTGAAATGACAACGGTTTTACATGTTATTGTAAATCACCCTGAGGATTCACTGGTAAATTCTTATTTAATCTAGGATTATTTTTGTATTATTGATGAACGATCTCTTGTGTGACAGATATGAGTATATACATTATATTATACCAAAATTCTAATGCCACAGGAGTAATCCAGGGTATTAGAGGAAAGGAGAAATCGTAATGCTGACAGTTCTTTAATCACAAATACTTTGTAGACAATTAAATTACTGCTGCTTCAATTTGTAAAATAAAAATATAGGGAGGGGGTTTCATGATGCAACTAGATTTCACCTTTCTGCTATGTAAAACAGCCACTAATAATTTGGAATTAAACTGAGATATGATGCATATGCTGGGGGGAAAGGTTATGTTTAAAAATGAAAAAATAAAACTCCCACAAAACATATAAAGTACTTGAAGCCAGCAAGCTTTTTTCTCCTCTGTAACTTAAATCTGACTTTCTAAGACAATGTGCAAATCATTATAAAAGTATTCAAGAGCAAAGTCCTTTGCCAGAATTTGGTAGCAGGATCTTGAAATGTTTTTATGGCATCCATGCTGCAGGCATTAAAGGGAGCTGCTGTTCCTTTCCGCTGTTCAGAGCTCTTCACTTCATGTGTAGTCTCTCCAGATGTTATCCTGATACTCTGGTGTTGGCGAAAATTATTACTGCTGCCCGTTTCTACAAACAGGTACCATTTTCACAGGAAAAACTTTTTAAAGTCACATCAGTTTAATGGCACCATTAATGAGGTCTGTGGGAAGGACTTATGGTACAGCATGTATGATCAAAGATTGCAAGACTTACTTAATACAGGATGTATTTATATAGCATTTTGATGAAGTATGTGTCCAAATGTTATTGTCAATAAATCTCGACAATAGCCAAGCTGAGAAATTGCAAACTGACAATAGGAGCTGGCACATGAATAGCAAAAGTTATACTTTGGGGATTTCTAATAAAAGGATATTGAATGACTTAAAACAAGCTTTTTCTGAATTTAATTCTTCCCTGGACACATCAATTGTATATTTAAGCACTTACATTATGAGCCTGGTGAGAGTGATAGTTGCAGTTTTTGAGATTTTTGTCAAGAACAGAGAGTGCAGAACATGTTCTGTGTTCTTTCAAGGCAACTAAGATCTTACTTTAATGGATATAGAATGGGGAAACTTGCTCATATCAGTCTGACAGAAATATATCAATAGGTCCTTTTGTGCAAGATGTTAGCATGGTACTTGATTAATTTTAATCATGTTTGCAGATAAACATGAGAGATAGAGATAAATTCCCATTTTCTATAGTGAGAAATTAGCTCTTTGTAATTGGTCCAGCACTCAAAGTCAAGATCAATTTTATAAAAGAATGTTCATTGCTTTGCTATATTTAAAGATACTCAAAATACAATTTTTAGGTTACCTGTAAGAAATGTGTAGTCTGTGACAGAAATGTGATATTACAGTATTTGCTTTCTGGTTTGAGTACCCTAGTCAGTGCGCACATTGACTTAATTTATACTTCTTTTTTTTCTGTAATATTTGTTGTTCAGAGAGTGTAGCTGAAAGAAAGTGAAAATTTTGTTTTATTTATGATACAGATGATTTGTGGAATCAAAGTTCATGTTGTGCTTTGATAGCCAACTGTCATTTTTGGTTCTGGTAAGACACATATTGATGGTGTTCATAAATGACATTCAATATTTAGGAACAGTTAAAAATCCTCACAAAACAAACTACCATAGGGAGTCAGACTGTTGGTCGTCTAGACAAATATATCTCTGAATTCTGTCATTTGAAAAGTATGAATTTAGGTTGCAGGATTATTATTTTTGAGATGATAGGAAAAAAAAAGAAAAATTAAAGGGAGCAGTGGTGATATATAGCTTGTAGGAAAGCAGTAAACTGCTAAATATTGTACAGATTCAGATGGCCATTGTCAATATAGTGGAACACCATCCTTAGGTAAATACTGCATTTAGTTGTCAGAGGTAGGGCTTAATGATTAATTGTACTTCCTTTCAGTCTTACTGCATTTTCACGTCTCCCTATCATTGCTATTTTCTCCCATTGCAGTAATACAAAGAAGAATGATTGTGCTGAGCTTCTTGCACATGCTATAAGGGAAATGACCAAAGAATTTATTGTTTTAATGCATAAGAGGTCACAGATAATGTGATAAAATGGCAGTAGCTCCTGATGATAAACAAAAGCATCCCTGCATTGCTTTTCCAGGCCTGCCCGAATGCCAGGTCTGTGGGACTCGTGGCAGAGGTTTGAGAGGGAGGGGTTTTGGGGGACGTCATTTGTCATGGATTTTCAGTGTTTCCAAGACATTCCAACCAAGTATGGAATCTCAGTAATCTGTAAGTAAATTAATTGAACATCTCTGTGCTTGTTGCCTGATTTTCATCCGATGGGGGTGATGGTGATTGGAAGGAAGTATTTCCTTTTCCTCATCACAATGTAAAATATAGAAGCTGCTGTGATGATGCTTGAGGGCAAGAAGGTACGGTGCCTTAATCGGTACCTTAATCTGCCTGGAAGTTTTGCCTGGGGTAAACCTGGCTGTTCACCTAGTATTTCCAGGTACCTGTCAGCCAGCAGGAGGGCATGATGATCAGGTGCCTGGCTGAGCAGGGCATTTGTGCAGGACTCCAACACAGCCAGCACTGTGGGTCCGTAGGGTGAAGGAGCTGGTGATGAGGACTGGGTGTCCATCCCAGAGAGGTTTCAGTTGTAACTCTGGAGTATTAAATGCTGCTGTAGAACTCCTTTTTCCATGCTTAGGGGATGAGGAAGAAAGTGTGTTTGTATTTAATTTCAGACTAGCTCTAGTCTGGTCTTGCAGACTGAGTAATCCTCTCCTGAAAGGCATTAGATGCATTCCTGGAGCAGAGCTTGAACTTAATTTCACCCACAAGAAATCCCATCAGCATGCTTGGAGGCAGCGTTGTGCCACAAACCAAAGCACAGAACAGGATTCCATTCAAATGTCCGGAATGGAACAAGACACCAGCATGGGGACACCGTGGTGGTTGCCAAAAGACCAGAAGTGGTGGTGGAGATTTTGATACAAAGCAAACACAATGAATTTTCAAAACCCCATTCTCAAACAAACAGCAAAAAATACCTCCATCAGTTTCTCCCTCTAACTGTAAGAAAGCAATGACATGGGGAGGTCTGGATTAACTGCCTCTTACTCTTGGTTTGTCTTCCATAGTAGAGGAAGTTCTGTCTGGGAGTTCTGTCTTTGAGTTCTGTCTGGGAGCAAAGGGACTAGGCAGATCTTCAGAGCTCTGGCCAACTCACAGCCCTGTTACATGTACTTCAAAATTACTTGACATAGTTTTTTACATTAGTTCAGAAATTCAGAGGGATTCTGTGTTATCTCTGTACACAACATTCCTCAGTATTCCTGTGTACTGGGTCTGGCTGAGGAGGAGTTCATTTTCCCATAGCAGCCTCCCAGTGCTGTGCTTTGCATTCGTACCTAGAAAGGTGTTGAGAACACGCCAGTGTTTTGGCTGCTGCTCAGCAGCGCTGGCACAGCATTGGTTCTGTCTCTCCAACATTCCCCCTGTCAGGAGGCTGGGGGTGGGCAAGATCCTGGGAGGGGACACAGCTGGGACAGCTGACCCAAATTAACCAAAGGGATATTCTATACCATATGACATCAGCTCAAATATAAAATGTAAGGAAACAAGGAGAAAGGGGGAGCATTTGTTATTTGCAATGTTTGCCTTCTAGAGCAACAGCTACCCATGCTGAAGTCCTGCTTCCCGGGAAGTGGCTGAACATCACTTTCTAGTGGGAAGTAAAGGATAAACCTTTTTTTTTTCTCTCTTTGCTTCTGCGTGCACAAACTTTCACTTTTGCTTTAGTAAAGTGCCTTATCTCAATCTACGAGTCAGTTTGTATCTTATTTTGTCTCCCCTGTCCAGCTGGAAAGGGGAGGGATTAAGCTGACCTGGTGAGCACCAGGTGTTCAGACAAGATCAACCCACCACATCCTGGTAGCCCTGTGTCTGTGTGTGTAGTAGTTTTGTCCGTCTATGGCACGACTGAGCTCATGAAAGTGAACTAATTATACATCTTGTAGTGCCAGGGTGGAATGATTTTGTGTAATTACTGGGATCACCTGTGAAATATTCACTGGAAGTTTTATTTCATATAATATGCAATAGTGCCAGTGAGAGGCATTCAAAAGTGTTAAAAAAATCAGCTAAGTTATCTTTGTTTGCCAGTGTTATGGATAGTGCATTTTGAAGTGATTAAGGTATTCGAAAAGGGAGGACTGAATTCTATTTTCAAATCACTTTACTTTGTATCTTACAATATTATTATTTCCTATTACTTCAGCTGATGACAAGGCCATAAAATTTACTGTGTGGGTAAAAAGGAACAGCAAAACAAGAAACGGCTTCATCACAGCTGTTATTTAAGACCTTTGAAAACTGACTTTGATTCTTAGGGCAGATTCATTCACATTAGCTTCATTTACTACAGTAACTTTTAACATCATGTTAGGTCAGATACAGGATATGTGGAGCATTTGAACTGAAAAATACAGGTTAAAAATCCTTCCATTGAAAAAAAGAAACAGTTGTAAGCAACAGTATGTCATCATATAATCCAAGTCTTGTACTGCTCCAGGTCAGAATTTAGGGGATTAGGTTTGTCCTTGTTTACTTAAGCCATGGGACATGGGTCTCAGACTTGAGTTTCAAAAGTGAACTGTTGCCTTTCAACCAGCCCTGTGGGGCCCCTCTGAAGTAGGCCCTTTACCTTTAGGGTTAAACATTCTGCATGGATCAACTTTAAATAAATACGTTAATTTTTATGTTATCAAAGCTGTTTTCCTTGCAGAGCTTCCTTAGCTTGGATGAAGAGCTGATATATTTGTTTCTAGAAGACTTATATGTCATGGAAGATTGTAGGAAAGGAATTTTTTCCCATGTTTTTTCCTTTTCTGTTGGAGTGGTTTCAGTTGTAACCTAACTAACACTTCTAGATGGATTTCTAGCTGTAGCTGACACCAGCCACAGTAAGCCTGGCCTATCACCTACAACAAGGAAAGCCTAAAAGTAACAAAGGCAGCCACAGGAGTGCTTGGTCATTGTACATTAGAATATGTGTAACACACTAAAGAAAAGTACTTGTGCACTGCTTTGCTTTTGTGAAGTTCTTATCCAGTTCATGTGCTTGCTGGCTAGTTGTTCTCACCTTCTGAAGAAGCTGGGATCACATCCCGTTTTAGTAAGGTTTTGGACCTTCTTGGTCAGCTTTGATGTCCATTCCTGCCTGTCTGAATCCAAACTGGAAAAAGTAGCTTCCTTCTCTGCATTGAAGTGTTGATCTGGAAACAGAGCTTCTGATGAGGAAAATATGCATAAGGGGAGTGACAGTGATGTCTTCAGATGGTAAGTTATGAATTAAAAATAACAGATGCAGTCCTCAGTGTCAGTTAAGGATAAGAATGTGATAGATGTGAACACATATTCTCTGGTGATTCAACTGTTTCTGCATGAAAAGTTGTCATTATTGTTTATTTATGAAGTACCATGAAGATGTGCTGGATTTCGTAAATAATCTGAGAAGTAGATGGGGAGGCCAAAGATGCTAAAAGTACTGCTTCAGGTCTGCAGTTTTAACAGAAGAATTAAAGTCATAATTTTTTAAGATGGATTTATATGTGAGAGCTGCTGGATTGCTATATTGGATCAACATGGTTCTGAGTTTGCCTCTGTCATTTTATTCCATGAATAAGTTGATTGGTACAAGGTATTCAGGAGACTTTGAAAGCAAAGCAGTAATACCAAGTTTTCAAATACATGTTAATTATAGTAATAATATTTTGAAAGTCTGGAGACCAGAAAAAATTATTCCCAGAAGGAAACCAATAATTCCAATGAATTAACCTTCAAAGAAAGATTCCAAGTATAAAGAAACAAGAAACCTCTTCGATGCTGATATATCAAAATTATCTTGAATTTTATTTTTATGTAGTTGTAAGAACATGGATTTTAACTGTGTCTGTTAGGAGAAAAGAGAATTAAATGCAGAACATATTTTAAAATGCTTTAGTGGCAGGGTGGGTTTTTTACACAAGAGTCATTATCATAAATCATTATTTTTGATACTAAGATGCTATGCTTATTCATTGAACTCAGAAAAAGTAAAATTATTATTTTATTTCTCAGTAGAGAAGAGGTAGGACCAAATGTTATCCTTGCAGGCATAAAGATTGTCAGGATTTAGTCCACGCTTGGTATTTTCAAACTGTTTGCATTTTGCACTTGTATCTACTGAGTGCTGATGAAAAATCATTATTTGCCTGTTGGGCATTCCTGGATTAAACCCCACCATTTTTACATTTTTAATATGCACATTTTGTAATGTAACAATGTTTCTCTTTTTAAAAAACAACAAGAAGTCATGATTTAAATAATTCAACTAAATCATTTAATTAGGAAAGACCAAGCTTCTGTTTTTCCTTTTCTGTGCTGCAATCATATTTTTGAGTTTGACCAAAAAACCCTAATCTGTTAATTTCTACACTTGGACAGTATAATGACTACTTACAGCCCTTCATCCATTTATTTGACACAAATGAACCTGGACAAATCCAATACTCAGAACTTTGGTGACATAGACATGATCCACAGTAAGCAAAGAGGGAATAACATGGATGCATCAATATAAAGAATAAACAAATGCATTGACAGGATATAATAAGTAAACTTAAGAGGGAGCTTTCAGTGACATTGGAAGGGAGTTGAAATGGAGGAAGTGAAATTTAAGTATGGCACAAGTATAGCTTATGAAAAATACTATTTTCAAAAATGTTTACCACTGCAGTAAAATAAGTAAAACCAAGTTAAATACGGTGAGACAAAGTTTTTTGATTGAAATAGAAATACCTAGATGAAGCAGTAATTTTAGTTGATATTAAAGACAAATTGGTATACTTGTATAAACTATATCTGAATGCACTGTCAGAGCAGATAATTTAATGCTTTAAAAGGAAATTTGGAAAAAGAAAGGTACAATGAGAAAATGTGTTTACACTTGAGTAGATTAAAAGGACTGCAGATACATGAATTGATGCTTTGGAGTAATTCGCTTACTGAGGACAGACTTTAAGCAATGTGGGGCTTTTTAAATGTCTTTAAAGTCTGCAGTACTTCACGTGATAGAAACAGATTTGTCAATGTACAGTATTATCATTAAGGTAATTCCTATATTTGTGTATTGTTTAGTAGCAAAAGCAGTCAGAAATGTACTTGAAATGTAACGAAATGCAAGAGAACCCTCATGAATGCTGATAGAAGCAGTTAGCTTATGCGGCTGGTTTTGTTTTGATAATTTGCTAAGTGTAAACATATTAAACAAGTTCATACCCTTTTTATTTATTGGTGCATGCCAGCTGCTGTTTCTAATGTAACATATGCTCAGGACAATATATGCAGGGTAATATTTATTTTGATTTTTTTGGCAGGTTCAGATCAGCTGCACATTTTGTTATTTTACTTTTTCCTTCCCTCCACTTCCCTTAAGTCAGGAACCATAGCTTCCTGTAATGTGGCTTTCGGATATTCTCTAAGGAAATTGAATTTCTGGACTCAAAAGCTGCCCATCTCAAGTTTAAGAGCTCTTCTTTCTTCATGAAAACATATTTATGAAACTATATAGCTTAGGAAAATTTTAATCAGCCTTATGAAAGTTCCTTCTCTTTAAACATAGTAAGAAAGCTGAAAGAATTTAAAGATAAAGGCACATTGTTGAAGTTTAGTGAACTGTCTTGAAGGTTCATAATAATACTGTAGGATTTAGGAATTTAAATTCCTTTTATTATAGAATCAAAACCACCTGTAAGTATATAAAATACTTTGCCTAGTTTACAGACTTAACATTCCAAAGCAGTATGGCCAAGAGCTCCACCTTTATTTTGAGCTTATGGAACAATTAGGAGCTTGATAGCCTTCTCTGGGAACAAAGTGAATGTTAAGGAGAACCGGGTCCAGTTGGAATGCAAACATAGTGGGGTGTTTTGGGGTTTTTTTAAAGTTATGCTGCATGTTAGAAAGTAAGATATTGGAATTTTCACTTCTTTAAGTGATAATTCATCTGGGAATGAATGAGGCTGTGGTGGTTTGTAGTTATTTTTGCTACTCATTCTTTCTGAACTATGCAGCTGCAAAATTATGGAATATAAACTATGTGGCTAGAAATTTTACTTGTCTTATGAATGTTACATGCCTTGGGCTAATACGGCTTATAAAATCTGGTGGCAAGCTTAAAGAAATATAAATAAACTAGTGTCACATGTACTGTATAAGCTTGTTGATGCAGACAATGTCATTTAAATTACATTCAAGCTAAATAAGAAATCTGTTAATCTTATTTTTGCATGCCTCTTAAAGCCCACGATAATTTTGTATATATTTTCTTTAAAATTATGTAATAAATTGCTACCTAAAGCATGTAACTGCTGACTAGTCAGCGGTTAGCTGATGATTTACAGATGGGAGTAAGATGGTCCAGATTGCAGGCCAAGGAGCTTTATATAGTTCTGGTGTATCGTTTGGATAAAATTGCAACCATGGATGCTTTAGGAGAAGGGTGATCAAGTAAAAGTGAGGTACCTCTTGTTAGGTTACTAAATCTGTTCTTTATTTGATTGTGGTGAGTATGGTGAAACTTGCTGGGGCATTCATGAAAACATCTGTCTCTTGGGCGTCTGCAGAGAATACTTAAATCTAAAAAGTGAGAGGAAGTGATAAAAAGTGAATTCATTTTTATAATTTCAGTCTAATCCTGTAATTTGCCTCAGTGCCTCTGTCCTGGATCTTCTTCCCTTGCTGTCTTCTGGCTGTTGCCTGTAGTCCAGGATCTCACTTCCATGTTTCACTGTAGATGGTGAGAGACTTCCCTCAGGTGCTGAGCTGAGCTCATCCTGATAATGGTTTCCAAAGCTTGTACACAGATTTTCTGTGCTGGTGAAATGGGTACTGGGAATATTTTAGCTCTAAGCAAAGAGTTTATTGTGGTGAGCAATTGTCTAGAAATGTGTAAAAAGATTTCTAAACCGATCTAGATTTCAGTCTGACTCAAGTATTAAATCAGTATAATTTAACATGATTGAATGTGTCAGGCTCAGGTATGAAGACATTCTTGTTGTAGTTTTTAAACCTCTTTTAAAAATACTTTTTTCATAAATGTACAAAAGCATAAATGATAACTAAGATAAAAGAGGCATCTTAGTCAAAAAGCAAGGTACAATGTACAGAGCAGCCCTATACTCACATGCAAGATAATGTTGTGACTTGCTTTAATAATGTCACAAGCTTTGTAAACCTATAAAAGAGAGATCAACTGAAGAAAAAATAACTCCAAGTTTGGCATTCTGAAAAGCACTAATTTGTTATAGACAGAATCAGTGTTTGTGGTGAAATCTATAAAATGTTGTAGATACTTGTGTTACTGGGTCAGGTGGTGTTAACTGCATCCTCAATGATTTTTATATTCTGTTGACATTCTCCAAATGAGGTTGGCAGTTGACTCTCTTATTCGGTTCAACTCCAAGGTATTTCAGGAAGTTCTTATGCATTAACTTTGCTATTTTATTAATATTATTCTCCTCCCCTCTTTCTTCATAGTTGAACTTAGATGCTATAGCTGTGCAAGTATCTGATTTCAGGCTCTAGGGCTAGCAGTAGGTCTTTAAAATTCTGCAATCAGCTCTAGAAATAGCCTTTAAAAGGTTTATAAGAGTAACCATCTTATTTTGTAGTACAAGCCATAACTGCAAATGTGATTTCATCTACTTTAAGATAAATTTGCAATCACACAGACTGTAGTAACAGTGATTTATCACAGCTGTAGAAGATTGGTGCTAGCTCAAAAACTTACCCAACAATGAATGTTTTCATGAGACTTATTGCCAAGGCAGGTATAGGGGAGGTTTTGTTTTCAATATCTCAAATGATTTAGTTGATCAGAGTGAGAGCAGAGTGGCAATTTATAATTGACAGACTAAGTTAAGTCTTTCTGTCAGGCAGCATTAGGTGTGGAGGAAAGGTCAATGAATGCCACCACAGTTTTTCATTGCTCTTGGTAGCCAAGTATCTACATAAAAGTCAATGTCAGAATTTCACCAAGTGACAACTGATTTAACCCTTCCTTCACCAATTTCAAATGCAGTCACTGCTGTGAGCTGTGACACTTGTTAAATGGAATGGCTGGGTTCAGGTGTCATCTTAATCTACAAGAATGGCTGTAAATTTTCAAAACTTGTGCCCTTCAAATATGTATGGAGATTATATGTAAAGAAAGTTTGACAGTCAAAATCTTTCTTTCAAACCCAGGTACTTAAAGCACTCTGTAAAAGTGCCAAGGAGTCCAGCAATCTTTTTGATTTATTCTCTACACCGTAGAGGGAGCTGAGAACACAGCAGACATCTGACATCTTGATGGAGTTCTGGAGATACGTTCTGAGGCAGCAGTTGTTTGCTGATGCCTTTAAGTTTCTGGTGAACTCTGTGGATCAGTAGTCAGACTTTCTTGTACTGGATTTTAAGTCTTGGTACACTGCATCTGCTAAGAGGAAATGATTTCAGGCTTTACAGCTTGACTTTGCAAAGTCAATACTCTGTGTGTCATAGTCTCATTATTTTAATCTTGTCTGATCAACTCATGCCATGTTGTCCCTAAATTTCTATCAAATCATACCAATTACAACTAGGAATGCTCCTTAAAGCCTTAATTGAATATTCCTTAGGATTTGGCAACACAAAGAAGGTACTGGTTTTCCAAAGAGACCTGAAATCCCCTTGTTCTCTGGCGTTGACAGAGTTGTTCTCCGAGGTGTATCCCCTGAGAAAATTCATAAGTGTATCTTTTACAAAGATGGGTAGTTACTTTTCATGTTCAGTGGTGGCATGCAGTGAAAATGAACTCGGACTTTGCTTGGAGGTTTTCTGTGCTTAGAAGATTCCCCTCCTGTCCACCCTGGGGGCACTGAGTGTCCCTGGGAGGAACCACTGCTTGCACTGCCCTTTGCTCTGATGGGTTTAATAGCTGAGCTTAATGTTTCACCTGTTTCACATTAACAGGAAAAGCACCAAGAGAGCTTTCCTAGAGAGGTGAGGTAGTTGTGCTTTACTGAAACCCTGCTGATTTAACGGAATCTGTAAAATGAATATATGTTTATGTGTTGGTTTTCATACCTAGTGATTTAGTAAGAAGCTCAGTCTTAGGGGTGAAATTAGCTTTGCCTAAACAATGCAGCTGGAGTTATCTTCAGCTGTCTGAAGTTGACTTACATATCTCAGCTAATTCTTGCTCACAGTTTTTCTTCTGCTGTTTCTCAGCAATGCAATTCTTATTCATCCCAATGTTCAGGTTGAAATTAGTGAAGTGGGAGGGAGAGTTGCTTGCTCAGAGTTGCAGCCTGAAATGCTGGAAATTTGGTTTTGTTGCCAATTCACCCAGAAGTGAAAGCCACGTGAGTAATTCTCTTTCTGGTACTTTGATTCACTTTCTGTGGAATAATAATACTTAGAGAAATGGGTGTAATTTTAAGGGTAGAGAATACTCACATGTGCTTTATAAAACACAGCATATTAGAGCTTCCAGTGGTAAGGACCTAATGAAGTTCATCTCATTTGTGCTTCTACTAGATCACTCTGGTTTTTGTCTTTAGTCATAAAGCCTGTGTGAAAGTCTAAATAGTTTTGTTTCCATTATTCCTGTGCTTCTGCTCTAACTGTTCTCGATACCTATTTTATTTTGCTCTGGAAGAAAAGGGAGCTTGAAATTCTGTGTTTATTCATGTCCTGTGCTATAATTGAGAAAGATTTTGCAAAATAAATACAGTCTTAGTTCTGTTCTGCTACAATCAGAGAGAAGGCTTTGCAATGAAAAATTACGTTTGAAACTTAGCATAATTCATAAAAAAGTTTGCCATTTCAAATATCTGAGAATCTGTTGCCCTTAAAAAAGGTTAAGAAAATTCTGTTGGCCAAGGAAAATACCTTTCAGAGTAAGAAATAATGTATTTATATATCGTCTAGTATGCACATTGGAGTAATAAAAAAGGACACAGAAGATATTGCATTTTGCTGTTCTGCAGTTCCCTTTTGGTCTTGGCTGTATGAAACTGGTTTAGTGTAGTACTTTAACGTTTCGAAAAAGTTTTTCAGTACACACAGCATGATAAGGATCTTCAGATGCACATGTATCACAATAGATAGCTATTGTGTCATTCATTATTGTAGATGTAAGAAACATCAAAAGCAATTTAAAATTCCACGTATCTTGGCTTTGCTGAATCTTAAGATAATGTCTGAGTATCTACACAGTAGTGTCTCAGAGGTAACACGTCCTCTCTCTAGGAGTGGTCAGTCTGATGAAGGAAATGTATCTGAGTGGTATATCTTGAGCATCTATAACTCTGAAATGAAGTAAATTTATGAGTACAGTCTTTTTAGATAGAAATGTGAAAATAACATCTAGAAAACAGATTTTCCTGTTTATTTAGTGTAGGAATCTTAAGGCATGCTTGAGCTGAGTATCAGACTATTCAGCAGTTACTGTATAGCTTTTAGTTAAGAAGTACTTCAGGGCTGATGGTCTGAATATTTTGCTATGAAAAGAGCCCTCAAGGAGCCATGGACACTCAAAATGAAGTTGCTTGGTGAGATTCCCAAATTCTTACTCTGCTTTTGACTTACTGGTACCTGGAGAAAGCTCTGGGTGAGCTTGAATGTCCTGTGAACGTGGGGTCAGCCATCAGCAGCCTTTCTCCAGTCCTGCGTGCGTGGGGGCTATGCCGAATCCTGCTGTGCCGCTTGGGGAACCCTGACCTCTTCCCTTCTCAAAAGAGATGACAATCCCAAAAGTTTGCTGTGGGCTCCAGAGGAAGCAGATGGAGTGTCCTGCAGGGTAAGTGCTGTGGCAGGAGAGTGTGAGGCTCCCTGCTCTGCCAAGTGAATCACTGGGCTTTGGGACCCCAGGGTCTGCTACAGCAGAGCACTTGGAGTGTCAGACTTTGAAGGGTAGGAAGGAACTATTGCAGAAGTTGTGACTCAGGGCTGTTTTTTCGTGGGAGGGAAAAGGGATCTGACTTTTTAAGGATTCCTCTAGTGTGCCCAGATCGTACACTTGAGTTAGGGGTTTTTTTCGTTTGTTGTTTTTGTGTCCACAGTATCTGGAAACGTCTCATTTTCAAGAAAGTTGACAACCAGACTTCTCAGAGATGGAGATTTTAAAAAGTGCCAAATCCCTCAAAAACTAATTCCAGAGCTGTCATCTTGTAATAAGATGTATTTTATAGGTATAGAAACATTTTTAAAATGAATGGAAAAGCAAATCAAAGCATGACACATTAGATAATATTGCTATAGGTAGACAACTGGTGTGGATGTGTTAAGCTTCACTTCAGGTGTTTGTTCTTGTGGGAGTGTGTGCTTATCTTGCCATGAAGTGCTTTAAGGTAATATTCCACTATTCTACATATATATTCAAATTAGCTAGACCAGAATCCTACATAATTAAGACATTGAGCCATTCTTATTAATATTTTCCCTAGTCTATGCTGAATATAATTGATTTTGCTCTGGAGCAATCAGTTCAGATTGCTTGCTTATGTGAAGGACTCAGAATAAGAATGTTTCTGTTTAGTCTAAAAGTACCTAATAGAAAGATTACAATGAAGAGATAAATTTAAAGTATGCATTGGGGTTTGTGTTACAATCTTGAAATAGTTTATTTTTGGAAATAAAATTCCTGCTTTTACCTAATCTTTAATACACAGGGCTTTCAGAAAGCCTGGTAAAGAAGGACAACTCATATCTTCTAAGTATTCTGTGGCGTTCACTGGGGTTAATTTGTGGCATCAATTTCTATATTTCTGCCTTTCTGATACTCTATAAGAACTTGGAGTCTGGTGGAAGATAAGTAAACAAATTTTAGAGAAAGGGGCCTAACAAGCAAGGAATACCAAAGTTAGCTTAATTCAATACTAGAAACACAGCAGAAATAGATATTTAAATGAAGTTTGAAGGAAAATTATATTTACTCTTTGTTTAATCTTTTAATCTTTTAATCATAGTTTGAGGGGGAAACTGACCGAAACAGTATTGAAATATTCAGGTTTAATGTTAGAAATCTTATTTGATAATCCAGAGAGTGTATGTTACAGTCTGTTTTTTTCTAATACGGATTAAATTATTTTTTGTTATCATCTGGCTGGGACTTGACAGCCTTTAAGATATGTTACATGATTTCAGTCAAAATTCAGTAATGGTGGGAAGTATTTGCACTAGCAAGTTGCTGCCTTAAATTCTATACATTAGCCATCTCCTATGCCAACTTAGTGAGCACAAAGTAATAAGTTTATGAGCAGTAAGGATATAACTACGTGTGTTGCATGTAGAGCTGTTATAAGAACATGGCATATATGAGAATATATGAATATGAGAAAATGGCATTTCAGTGGAAAAGAGACAGATGGGTGCCTCTGCTGATTTTGGCTGTTACTAGAACTGTCTGTTGTGCTTTGTGCTTTCTTGTCTTTGATGGATGATGCATCTTCCACATTGGTACACCCAACTGTCCATTACTCTAACAGGGCCTTGCCCAAAGAATGAATGTGTAAGGTATTTATGTTAGGAATTATTTAAGGACAGAATCTTTTTTTCTCATTCTGCTTTAAGCAGGTTGTGCTGATTTCCTAGAGAATAAAAGTTGTGTATCACTTGTAGACCAGTTTAGTAAATAGATCATTAATTATATGTGTACCAGAAAAGACAATCTTTACCTTACTTTTCTTTAGTTGTTTTTCTTCACTAGTACTCATAGTTATAGTCTCTTCCCTGACCCTGCTTTTATTTCTTTTGTGCCTTTTATTTCTTCAGTTATTTCTGAAGACAGTCTCTGTTTTTAAAAAATAAATAAGTGCAACTGGTCTTACTTATCCTTTCATGTCATTTCAGGCATCCCTGAAAGGTGCTATCACTCTCATTATTTATTCAAGGATCTGAAGACACTTCTGAAAAAAGAATAAATTATTCTGCCATCATTAGTTAAGGAAAACTTTTAAAACTGCTGAAAGAAATGAATTGGGAAACCATTAAGGAATAACAGAGCTTCATTTAACATAGCTGTGATCACTTCAGGACATGATTCCCCGCAAAGGCTTTGGAATTCCTTGTGGATATTGCTGCCAGAGTTTATTATTTTAAAAGCAATGCATTCAGCTACAGTTATTGTACAACTAAATGTTTCAGGAGCCATTTGGCAGAAATGCACACTGTGAGGTAAAGCTGAATATTTGCAATAGAGTATCAAACAAGAGGTGGTTGAGTGAGCTGAACATTGACTAATGTGAAAGAAACAGATACAAAGCAAGGTAGGAAAAAGTTAGTTGTGTAATGGAAATTGAATTAAATGGTAGGTGTCTTTGTATTATTTATACCAGTGTTTTGAACAGTTGTGCTGAAAGCTTTATTTCAGAGATTGCGGCTATAGCTAAAATGGAAAGAACATCAAATATTGAACAACACAGCCTTAGGAAGATAATTTTAAGTACCTGAGCTGATAGATATAGCATTTGAGACTGAGATTAAAAAAAGACAAATCACAACTGAGACCGTCATTGACCACTTTAGTTTGGAAGCTGGGAAGTAGATGGACTTGGAGATAATTGCTGTGTTACATTCATCATATGGGATGAAAACTGCCTTCCCAAATGTCCTGGGAGAATTTTCTTACAGCCCATTTTCTTAAGGTAACACATTTCCCTTCACCAGTGAAAATCTCTGAGAGATAAGACACGAGGATGTTGCTTAGGCTTAAAATTAGTACTTTAACCAAGTAAATGGAGACTTCTACTTCCAATAATTAAGAATTAATTCTGTGTACTGATTTGGCACACCTTAATATATTTTAAAATTGGAAATAAAAAGCTGGCTGAAAGTTTAATTACTTCTAGAAGAAATCATTAAATGTTTATTCTTTTCTGTATATGTATTCAGTAAAATTATATTAACATAGGGAGTTTTAAAAGTAAATAGTTTAATAATATTAGTGCTGGAAACAATCGATATTCTATACAGATTATTTACAATAAATGTTACTTTCCAGTATTTCCAATTTGATTTAGGTGGGCAATATAGAACTGTGGTTTGATATGACAGAGGTTGCTTTTATAGTCTAACTTGTGACATGTGGGTCCTGACAGAAAATATTTTAAAGGAAGATGATGTGGCAGGTGTAAACCACAGTCAACCTGTAGGCTACAAGTTGGTGATTTTGATGTATAACTCCCAATATTCTTGGTCTGGTTCGGGACCCGTGTTGGGTAAAGCAGAAGCAGAATCTGGAAGAGCTCAAGGTCTGCATCCTCATGTTTGGAGTTCCTCATTCTGACACTTACTGTGACAATTCTCTTACATAAATGTCTGGTCTCTGCAGTACGTTTAGAGCAGATTATCTCTGTGCTGGCTGAATTTCAAATTTTTAGGGATTGTTCATTCTGTTGTAGTCCACTTTATATATAGTTCTCAAGACCAAAATAATCCACCCCAGCTAAACTCTCAATTACACAAAAGTGTCACCGTTTCACCACTGAGCAGTCCTCTGATCTACCTGGGTCTGCTTTAGGCAGGAGATGGGACTGGATGACCTCTAGGTCCCTTCCAATCTAGGTGATTGGGAGAATCAAATTATCTGTCATCCTGTATTTTCTCCCTCCAATGTACACTAACCCAAATCTGTTTTTTAAACCGTTTTGCAGACTTGAAGCACCTCCCAAAAGAATGATAAACTTGTATGATGGACTGGATGCATTGTGTGGGGTTCACTTGCTCTCTGAATTAAATAAGAATAATCACTAACTGTTTAAAACTTTGGGCTGTCATTCTGCTAGACTGTGTATCAGTAGCTGTCTGAAGTGCTTTAGAAAAACTTCTTTATTACTCCTTATTAGCAGCTAAAACTCTGTTCCTGTCAGTCTTTGACACCAAATGGAAGGCTAAGAGGAGCATTCTGACAGTCAGTCTCCCTGGTTGAGGCAAAATAGAACAAACAATTTAGATTTCTTAATCTAGCTCTTGAAATACATCCTTATGAGACAAGATTTTCTTTTCAAATTCAGCTAGGAATTATTTAATGATGCCAGACCAGATTTTTTTTCAGGCTTTTGGTTTTCTAATGTATTACCCAAAGGATGCACAATGAGTTCTGTATGTCATTGAATTATCAGAAGGTATACATTGTCATTTAAAAAAAATACTACTGGAAATAGTTCTTTCACAGAACACAATTATAGTCCCAGCAGAACTTGTAAGTTAAGCTATAAACATTATAAAACCAACAAACCAATTTGTGGAAAAATCAAAATAAATTACTACATTGGAAACTTCTCAGAATTTTTGTGGATTTATATTCAGCAATTGTTACTGCTTAACTGTTTTACTAACGGAGAGGTATGAGCATTTTGAAGACAATACTGAGCATAGTTTTCAGAAATAATATGGAAACTTTATAATGCTCTTCTAGAAATACATAAAAGATTAGCAAAACTGGGGAAAGCAAAGTGAGTGTTTCACAGTTCAGAAGAAGAGCAGTGGGATGAATAAGTGCTGAAAAGATCTTACAAAGGAAACAAGAGGTAAAATAAGTGTAATAGAAAAGGAGTGGTGACTCAGAAAATTTTACTCTTTTTTCAAAGTGACTTAGAAGTAAGTTATAGTAAAATCTGAATTAGGAAAGGTGAATTCTTTCTTATAAAATTTTTAATTAAATGTTAACAATTTATTTGGTAGCCTTGTTAAAATTATTGAACTTAAGAATTCAAGATTTGTTTGTAGAACAAAGTCTCCTGACTGTATTGTATGTAGTGTAAAAAACAGGTTTGGTCCACCTGTGGAGCTGCAGGGAAGTTTGGGGTGCTTGTGATCATTTGGCTGAGCAGTGCCATGTAAGCCCAGGAGAGAGAAATGGTTATACTGACCTTGCCATGAATCACCATAGTAAATCACTTGCAGTAACCATTTTGAAGTGGGGAACCTAAATGAGCTTCTTATTCCCACTGAAATGAGTGTGAAAATTCATGTACTGTAGGAAAAAGGTGTTTCTCAGCTCTTGTCTGTCTCATTGGTGCTGAGCAGGCTGAAATGCTTCAATCTGCACATTGTTCCAGCACATTGTTCTCTCAGCTGCTCTGTAACTCCTGGTGGTGTTTGCACCATTGCTGTTGGTGAATTGTATAAAACTGTGAATGAGAAACAAACATAAGGGTGTAATCTTCCCACAATGTCAACTGCGCTGAATGAAAATCATGTCAAAAGCTAATTATCCTGTAAACAATCACTTCATTAAAGCCATTTGCATATTGCACAGGCTTACTCAGTGGAGAAGAACTTTTAATTTTTTTAATATTCTGTATGAATCTCATTTTTCCCAGTAAAAATGAATTTTAAATATGTATTCATTGAAGGGTGTGCAGTGAGTCAAAGGCAAAACCAGTAACACCACGGCATTCAAACCCATGCTGTCACCAGTTGGCTACATATGCTTTTACAAATAGTGTTTTATTGCAAGTTCAGAATAAGGATTTCCTTTTCATTGTAGAGAGAGCTTTGAACAATTCCTCTCTTTCTCCAAAGAAAATGTTGACAATAGAATCGTTGATCTTCAAAAACTAATGCACATGACAAATTTAATTCATGTAAATGATTCTGCTAGACTCAGGAAGGTCTATTACAGGAAGTTAAACATGCATAACTATCTCTCAAGTAAAGACCATGCACATAGTAGATATAGTGATATAGTCCAAAAGTTCGCTTACATAAAGGTCTCTCTTCAGAAGAACACGTAATGAAAATGCTGTCTTACCAAAAGATCATGTGGGGTTTTTTAACTAACGTTTGAAACAAATTGCATGCACTCAAGTTCAAAACTTTTAAAAGCAAGATTTATCTAGACAACTGAATGGTGTTACAAGTTTATGTCCATGTTGTAGTAAAATGGTAATGATTCATCACATTTTTATATCATCATATTTTGTGTTCATTTCAATATTATGTGATTTCAGGAAATAACAATGCATAATTTCAGTTTGCTATTCCAGTGCTATATATATTGTCAAACCTTTTTCTATAATCATCTGCTCATGACATAAGTTTTCCAGGTACTGACTTGCTTGAATACAATTGATTAAACTTTGAGCACAGAATCTTGTATGACACTTTGGGTATTCATTGATCTTTAGAAATAACCTTTAGACCTTAAGTTCTTGTGGAAAAAAAGAAGTTTTACTTAATAGGATCATCTAGTTCAGAAATTCTCTAGTGCTTGACAAAAGTAATGAAATAGACAAGCACATTTCTTTTCTGAAGTACTTACTGTCCTGTTAGTAATGCTTTGATTCCTACTGCCTCTTGTCCTATTCAGTTAATTAACATCATCCTGTAGTGGAGTGGGCTTGTTTAAAAGCTGAAAAGTCTTTAACTCCCCCACTGTTAGGAAATCATATTAAAATTTCTATTTGAGAGTGACCTTGCTGCTTCCTTTTGTTAATACAGTAATACCACTAAACCAATATTAGGGAGAGAATGAGTTGTGTGTCCTGCTAGTGATGATAATATTTTATTTAGATACTGTTTTATCTGTGTTTGAATATTGTTTAATACTGTTTCAGTTGTGATGTTGCTTACACAAAAAAGCTCTTGAATATGGTTTTACCTAATTAAATCACTTGATATGATAATTAATATGAGAACTCTCTGGCTTTGGTGTTTTGAATGTGACCTTGCAGTCCCTTATACCACCCAAGAGGACTATTGATGAAAAGCCAACAGTATGAACACCAAAGACAAAAAAATAAGAGTTTTGCCTTATACTTTGAATTACTGAAAGTGGGGCTATTGAACAGTGATTTTCCACAAAAGCAATATTCTGTTTCCATACTACAGTTTCTCCCATATTCCATTAAATGTATGACAAACTATTAGTGTTAATTTGCGCTTTTGGAATGACTTTCATTTAAATAACTAACTATCTAAAAGGAAATTTCTTGATGCTTATGCTTTCTTTTGCTATCATCAAATAGTGTCAAGATCTGGAAACTGCCGTTCTGCTGGTAGTGTACAAATTACAATGATAATTAGTCCACTGTTATTGCTTCTGTGGCTATAGCTGTTTGGGGGGTGTTTTTTGCATGAAAGTGCAAAAAACAATGGAAGGCAATTTTTGAGTATTTTTCTGTTTTCACTAATGCTTGGGATTGCTGCAAGTGAATGGGTTTAACAAAAGCTGGTATACATGAAAGATAATGACAAAACCAGCTGGAATTAGAGGTGCTGAGAGACTAGGTTTTATTGCTTTCTACAGGATTTTTGTATGATTCCTTTTAAGAATGCTGACTGCATGCTTTGTTTAGTTTGAAAAGACAATACAACAGACCACAATCCCTTTCTGTAAGAGAGGTGTCACTTTAGGCCATTGTTTGCATCTTCACTGATAATTTAGCTTTATGCTCTTGTAAGTTTTGATGTTCTCAAAGTCAGAGAGAGAAGCAGGCACTATAAACTACTGTACACAGATACTGATATATAATAAATTAAGAAATACTCCCCATATCTTTACAACTTTACCTCCCTTGTGTTTGAGTATCAAACTATGTGTAGATGTTCATCACACCCCATTCATCCTGTGAGCTGTCAGTAGTGTTTTCACTCCTTTTTCTCTTTTCACTTGTTCAATCAGTTTTGTTATTGTTCTGTGACTTCCCTCTCAGTCTGTCTGTGTAGTTCTAGTATTATCTGTTGAAGTCCTAGGTAGTAGCTCAGCTGTGGTTCTCAGTGGAGAGGGGAAAAAAAAGTGCAGTTATTACCTGTATTTTATGATAGCTCCATGTATCTCTCCATGTGTGGCACAAAAAGTGGGTATCCTTTTTTTTTTTTTTTCCCTATTTCTGCCGTGTTTGTGGTGCAAATGTCTTAATTTGTTTCTGTGGTGCAGCTCTCAATGAATTATGGATGTTGTGGGGAATAAACATGATTCTGGTTTACCAAGAAGTATTTTAAAACCTTAAAAAAAGTTTAGAAAAACGTAGTTTTTCATTTTACACTGTAGGATTTCAATAGAAATCATTCTAGTCTTATTCTGGTTCCATAAAGAAATTAAAGACATTTTTCCCTACCAGTGTGTCCAAGGATTTCACAGGATGTCTGCTCACACTCCCTTTGTATCTAACCACATACCACATGTAAAGAGAACAAACATCTTAAACTGCAATGTGTCAGCTGTTATCAGGCTTCTATGAAAAATGATTTACTAGTATTTGTACTTAAATTGTTATTTTTGAAATAAAAGATACTTCAAGTTGTTTGATGTTAAGTTAGTACATAAGAGAAACTGCAGAACTCAAAACAGTTTCTGAACAGAACCCTCATACAGTCATCCCAAATCTACAGTCTTAGTGGACCAGGCTTTCTGTCTTTTTTCAAAGTCTCATGGATGTCCACCTAACACACTTTTCTACTTGAGAAGTGGAAAACTGAACAGGGATTAAGAGTAAGTGAACTGCAGGGGCAGGTGTGGTTGGGGGTCTGGTTGGTGTTTCCCATAGCACTTGAGTGCCCCTTCAGCTGGGCTCCCTGAGTGGGGCTTAAAGGATTCTGGAGATTTCAGTTTTCTAGACATGGTCAATCAGCCTAGGAGTAGGGTTAGGGTCAAGTCTGATCTGTACCAGTGCTTGGGCTGCTCAGCAGAAAATCAGGTGAAAGTTGACTTTTTCCTGATTTTTCATGAAGTTTGGGTGGGAGTTTTTTTGCTTGTGGTTTTCATGTATTTTCCCCTGTGAGTATTATCAGAGGAAATACATATTTTCATTAATGGCTCACACTTCCTTCTGTGTTCACTATGCATTTGGGAGTAGTCTTCATCTAAATGCCTTGTCTTCCTCAGATTTGGTTGTCTTGAGTTGTGTTTTCTTTGTGGATGCACTGCTGTGTGAGCTCACAGGCTTTAGGCTTTACTGGGTGGGATGCAGCACTATCCCACTGAAGAAGCCTCAGCTGTGGAATTTGTTTATTCTGTAATGTCAAGTGAACCCAAGTCCATTGACTTTGGAGGCTTGGTAAAAAAATTCCTTCTCTCTGTGGGGTTATAGGAAGTTGAAGTTTGTTTGCATTATGATTGAGAGCTCTTTATTTGATACTTTTTTAATACTACAGTAAGTACTCTTATGCTGTGCATGTTTTATACTTGAATGAGACTTTGTTGCACAGGGTCACGTCATCCTGTACTTTCAATGGTTTCACAAAACCAAAAATCACAGCATCATTTTAAGCACACTGTGATTTGTGGCTTTGTTTATTTTAAATGGAAGAATCAGAAAGGAAAATCAGAGAAATTACTTTTATCCATTGGAACAATTTATTCTTTTAGATATGTCCATACTGTAAAGAAAGACATACCTAAAGGGAGTCCAGGAGAGAGTGGAAGCAATGACTCATTGACTGTCCATGCTCCTCCATTGTTAGCGTCTCCTTGGCATGATTTTGGTTCTGGTATGTGAGGTTGGTTGGTTTGTTTCCAGTGCAGGATGAATGAAGTTGTGTTCAGCCTGTGCTGCAGCCCACCAGGGAAGTACATTTGTGCTGTGAAACTGTGCATGGATTAAGTGCTTTAGGATGTCAGTGCAAGTCAAGAGAGGGTGTTTGAATGATATCCCTTCAGAGCAGGAATAGTGCTGCAGGGTTCCACAGGGCCAGGAAAGGACAAACCTGTGTCGAGTTAATATCTTCTGAACAGTATCCCTGGGGTAAACTGTCCCTCAGACTGTCTTGGGAGGAGGAGTAGCAGAGACAGAGGATTTCAGAGGGTCAGCTGCAGTAACAAAACTGTTCACAATGTGTCTGATCAGCAGAGTGGTACTGACAAGTACACGGCTCCTCAGCATTATTTTAGTTGTATCCTGTGAGACCTGAGACTGAAAGTACCTTGATTTGAATTTTCAGTTACTTGGGTTTAACTTGTTAATATATTGTGCAAAGACAGTTTCCAAACTGAACTTTAAAATAAATACTCATTAGAAGACTTCTCTGAGAAATTTTTTAACAAAACCAAAAAACCAAATAAAAAACCCCACTGCCACCAACAAAAAACCCAAACTCCAAACCAACTAATCAACCAACCCAAAACGCCCCAAAACAAAAAACCAAACAAAAAACCTACCTAAACTGGATTTCAGTTTTGAAAAATACCTTCATTGAAATAGAATGTGCTCATTTTCATAGTTTTTCTTCTGGTGGAATAAAATATTTAAAATGTGAGATTGTTAGCACATGGCTAAGAACTGATAATTATTTAAACCAGCTGCCTGGTTGTAGTGTAGAGTGAGATTCATTACTGTGATTCACTAGCACATTAGAAAAAAACCCCAGAAAGCAACGAAGTGAAAATGCTATGGATAGATAAAATGTGAGAAGCACTTTTTCATCGAGGGTGCATGGTGGTGGTTTATTTTTTAAGAATCCAACCTCTATTTGAAGTCTGCTTAAAATAAGTGAGTCAGTTTCTGTTAGATCTGCCAGTTATAATTTTGTTATAAGCTTTCCAAAATAAAATACATGAATAACACTTTTTTTTTTCATGTATTTATCCACCAAAACATTGCATCTATAAGTACAGAAAAAGGATGCTCATCACTGCCAAATTTCTCCAGGTCTTTAATTAGAAACATATCCCTGTAAGCAGGTGATTGTATTCAAGGGAAAAGAGAAACCTACCTATTTTGGCCTTACTTGATACATTTCATGTCCATTCTGTTACTTCTCTAAAGAAATAATGTACAAAAATTACTCAGTGTAATTTCAGCATCAAGAGTAAGAGCTACAATTTGTCGTGGCATTGATTATTTGAAAAGGTTTTGCATTTCCTGTAGTTAAGCGTCATTTCTGTGTTGGGATATTGAACTTAGTAACCAAAACTTTCCTCCCTTCCATCCTCATTGCTGCAGCAAATATCCTGAGAAGGGAAGAATGTTATGAGTTGCATCAAAAGTTTAGTAAGTAATTCATTACTGTGTGAAAAATAATGTGATTTATGTTTGCCAGTGAAGTTGTTAAGTTTTTTCACAGAATTGATCTTCAGTGCAAACCAAATCCTTCTTAATAGCAGCCTGTTGCAAGTTCTTGCACATCACTAAAACTAATTAAAAACAGGTGGATTCTTCCCATGTAGCAGTACCACTCAGCTGTATGAAATGTAGATAACTTGTATGAATTGTTAGAGAGGATGTTGTTTTCCCTAGGGAGCTTACTGGAACGTTAGGATTTTCTAAAGCTGCATTTCTGAACAGAAAAAGAATCATATTTTAACTATGATACCCATATTACTTTGTTTATAAAACCTGAATTTAAGTTGGCACTGTAGAGAAGAGGAAACCCTGAAGGAAACTTAAATTTGGAAACCTGATCTCTGTGTGAAAGTCTCTGTGAAACTCTGGTATAAAGATTTGAAAGGTTTCATTTAGAAACTGAAATCTACATAGCTAAGTTTTGGGTTTTTTGGGGTTTTTTTTGTTTTTTTTTTTTTTTTAATTTTGTGGTGTCACATTTTTCAAGACTCAGTTTATCTTTCACAAAAATAAATGAGATAGCAGTATTGAAGAATCTTGAGCTGTGTTTACTGAGTATTCCATTTATGAACTAAATGATCTGGTTAATCTTGTGATTTATTACTAGTTTGATAGTTTGCTTTAATTAGTAAGAGTTTGTTTTATGTGGGCTAATAATACTGATTTCTATCTATGTATGTAGGGCTGTATGGAAGGGGACATGGAGGTGGAGTAGGAGACCACCTGATTTGTGCTGCATTTTCATGGAATGCCAGCAAAGTTCAGACTGCCCTCTTTTTCTGGGCAGAATGAATAGAAGGTTGGAAAAACAAATTGGCACAATGAAAATTTTTTAAAGACAGAAGTACTTATATCTAAGCCAGCTGCGAGTTTTGAAGTGCACATATCTTTGCAAATCGGACTATGCAGAGTGGTCCAAATATAATATTTGTATCTAATGTCATTGTAACAGACCTCAAGGATGGTCTCTCTGTAACACAGCATATTAAAAAAAAGGACCTAATATGAATTGGAATTTATGATGTTAGTCTTTCCAAGCTCAGACAATTTTAATTTTGGGTCTTCATTTTTTCTTGACTGACTCAAGTTCTGTGCAGGCTCAGAAGACAAGTTGAATAAAAGAATAAAGTAGTAAAATGTTGAGAATAAAACAATAGAGCATTTCATGTTGTACTAGTTTGAAAACAAACCACTGGGAGATTGCAAGTCAGAATTATAATTTAATAGAAAAATTAAAATAAATGCAATAATACAAGGAAAACCACTGTCAAAGTTGGATACAACCTGACAACCTTTTAGTCAGGGTGGTGGTAGCAGTCCAAGTGAAGTGGTCCTGTTGAGGCAATGATCCTGTAGAAAGTCTGGTCTTCACCTGAAGGTCCAGTGGTAGCTCTTGTCCTCTGGGAATCCAGTAGACAGGGCTGCCTTGCACAGTTCCAAAGCCTAGGTTATATCCAGTTGGGAATGCTTGGCTCCTCCCCCCTGGGCAGAGCATCTCACAATGGGATGAGGTAATTCCATGAGTCACGTGGTGGTTTCTTGATGGCCCATTACCAGAGATAGCACCCCGAGGGAGTTATCGGGGTGAGTCATGACAGGAGATAATGAACAGTGCCCCACCTGTTTAAACAGCTTGTGGAGATGGTAATAGAATATATCTTGTATTGCAACCTAGGACACATATATTTGCATTTTCTACTTCAGATATTTTTGAATTTTAAACCAGTCTTTCATCATGTCCCTGCTGAAATGTATTCCTAAAATGGTGAAGAAGAGTTGGTAGATTAGATAAATATTTATTGTCATACATAATAATTTTTAATCTGAGAAGTAGAAGGAAGAACCTGTGAGATGTGGAGTTTCTTAACTGATGGAAATGACTGTTTGTATATTGGAGTATATTTAATTTTCATTGCAAATGTAGGTGTCTCTGCTTTCAGATGCATGGGTGTGGATCATGATTGATCTCAAATTACCACTGGTGGATGACACTATCTGGTTCTGGGTAAGGAGTAATGTTGCTGCACAAGGGTATTGACAGGGAGCATAGTATAATAAAGTACAGGTCACGTCTGAGCACCTCTGTTCTCCATGTAAATGGCCCACAGTGGGCCATCAACTCATATCAAAATACACATTTATATATGAATTTCAGAAATAACTTGCAGAAATCTCCAGGTCTTACTATCATTGCAGTATTTTAACTTTGCTATATCAATAATTATTTTCTGTTTTCCTGTGGGTCAGTGTTGTTACATTTGCACTTAGACTTGAGATTTTATGTGGTAGGTGTGTGCTGGGGCAAAGCACTTACTGTTCATATACGATGGGAAATGCTAAGAGCAAGACAAGATAGTCTTGTGTAACAGATTGTTTAAAAATCTTCCAGAAATAAAAACTTGATCAAAAAAAATCTCAGTTTTGCTAGTTAAGAGCATAAATTTCTTTTGAATTTTTTTTGGTCTATTTCTATCTTATTGCAAGCTGCATGTCTTATTTTGAAAGGTACTTTTGTGCACTAGAGAAGTATAATTTATTGTAAATGTTACATTAAAAGACTAATTTCTCAGGCAGTTGGAATTAGATTTTTTCAGAGACAAGTATTTCTTATGCACATTGTATAATCATGAGATTAAAAACGCAATTTCTCAAGCTTCTAAAACAAACTGAATTTCTTTTGCATATTGAAAGGTTTTTAAGGGGTAGCATTGTCAGAACAAGTGCATATTCATATTGTATTGCTTCTGAAATAGCTGGGAATATATGGTGATGGAAAATCATGAAACTAGAGAGAACCACTTGTGAAATGCACGGTAGCTTAACATAGAGGGAGAATAAACAACTTTTTCAATGGCCTGCAAGCAGGGCCAGTTTGCAAGTGTGTGATGGTGGTGGTGCTTGATGGGTCAGGCATAGCTTAATTACTGAATTTCTGCTATGCAGAGGTTGCAACAGGAAAGCATTTTCAGACTTGTCTGTTTTTGTTCATCTCTTATATAGAAAATTAAATACTTTGTGTTTGTGAGCTATCCATGGTGTGATTGCTTGTACCTCCCTGCTACAACAGCCACTGTAAAGTGATTTTATTGTCCTCTAACTTACTGGAACAGTTTTTAACATGTCTTTTGCTTTACCAGCCTCTTTGCAGACTGGGAAGCCCAACAAGTACCTTAGTGCTAATTTAGAATGTGCTAGTAATGTGTGGGCATTTAGCAGTGTTAGAATTTTCAAGCTGGAGTCAAAATTAATTTCTTGACATATTTCTTGACTGTGCTTTAATTTAATAAAGAAGAAACTATGCACTTCGGGAAACAGTTATCTTTATTTACTGCTATGATGGGAAAATGCAAATGAAGCAGTGAATTTTGTGATTAGTATTTTACAGAGCAGTCACTATAATTATATGTTTTAGATCAGTGGAATCATCGTGTTCTATTAACCAGATTATTTCCTGACTTCTTGTAGGATTCTGAGTAATAACAAGATTTTGTGGTTGAAGAATGGCTCTTTCTTCGGGCTGAGATCCCTGGAGAGACTGTGAGTAACTGATCAGCCTTGTTCCACCTTCAATTAAAAGTCTTTGTACTTTAAATATAGAAACAAACATCACATAATGAAATTGAGATGTTCTGAACTGTATTGCACAGTAGAGTTTTTAGGCAGTCATCAGGTTAAGAAACAGCATAAAAATGAGTGCATGGGGATGGACGTGGAAAATACAGGAAAGCACTGCCATCAATTTGGAACTAAAATAAACATCCAGTCAAAGGCTGGCACTACACTATGTACACTATCACTGCTGTATGTAATGGTAACACTAATATACCTGACATGTAGTTTGGGTTAGTTAACTCCCTGGTCTCCAATACTTCCATTTTAGTTCTATACTAATTTTAATTTTTTCTATATTTCAATTAAAATATCAACAAATTGAACAACATTTATCACAGGAGCAAACAATTGATAAAGCTCCATGTCCATGTATTTCTAGCCAATATTTGGAGGGGAGAAGCAGCTGGTAAGTTAGGAAGAAAACATTTGGAAACTTCAATGGAAATAAATAAGCAGTAACAGGTATAATATAATAACACTACTTTTTGTATATATAGGTCAGTCATTTGAGAATAAACATGAACAAGCCTAAAAGGCTGTTTTTTATATCTATAGGCAACTTATGGTGCCAGCATATCTAAAATGAGTAATTATGTCATGCCTATCTTACGATATCTCCTGCAGCTTAAGCTAAATTACTTTTATACTGCTTTATAAGAATAGCTTTATTATGTAGAACTGTTGATATAAAACTGTTGCTACATTCATGAATGCATGAATGTATTCTGTGTGAATATTTTCATATGAGAAGAAATTGCGTATTAAAATCAACCTTAGCTAATATGTTTACTGTAGATGTGTGTGATACGCATGCTGTTTATGGTTGTGGAATAAAGTGGGTAAGTACACCATACTGAGATGTTTGAATATCCTAAATGTGGTTTCATAATAAACAACTTATTTCAAGGTCTCAACCAATCCCTTAAGCACCTTGAAGGGTTTGGATAAAGCGACTGTCAGAACATTTATCCTAAGTAATATTGAATTTTCTCTGTATGTAGTTATAGTTGTATCAAATACTTTCTTTAATGTTAATATTAGTATATTAAGTGATATGGAATATTAAATAGTATGGAATGGAGAGTGGTGTATGGTTTACTAATTTGTTTAATATTAGGTTTAACAGTGATATGAGGTTTGTAAAGAAGTCTACAAATATTTTAAACAAAACAATTTGGAACACAGGATAGGATTACAGATTTATTGCAAGAAAGGAAAATTAGTAAATTAAATTCTCATGTAATGTAAGTAAATGTAAGTAATGTAGTGTTTAGAACTAATGGAAAACATTTCCTCTGAGATTTGTTTAAGGTTTAATTTACATTGGGCAATTATACTGAGCATGTACTTTTAAGAATGTTACTAGTTAACTAGTGAGAGAAATACTTCAACCTGAAAAGACATTAAAAACAAAACTAAGAACAGTGAGAAGACAGAAAAAATGCCTTAGGTGTGTAGCCTCAAATACCACCACAATCTAAACCTTTTTCATTTTCCTGTATTGATTTTTCACAACAGTATAGATAAAATGAATATCATCCCCTCTGTTTATAATTCTGTTTGACTATGGTGTTAATACGAAATCCATGAGCAGTCCATGAGTTGAAGACTGGAATTCAAGTGATGACATTCATGATTCAGCCACTGTGTTTCTGTTTCATTTGGGGCCACTCTGGCCCCATGTGCTTCTTATCAATATCTGTGGAGTCCCAGTTTCAGCTGGAGGGGTGAGAACAGCTGGAATAATCTACTAGGAGGTGAGTGTGAATGAATTACAGCTGGAGGAGTGCTCTTAGCTTTTGGACAAAGGTTTCTGCAGATTTGCCTTTTCCACAGAACCTGATTCAGAGCAGTATTTCAGGTGCTCAAAATGAAGAACTATGGCAGCAAATGCTGTCAATATTAATGGTTTAACAAAATGGACCAAGAACTTTGATTCCTTACCTGAAAGGAAGTACTGCAGCAGGAAAATCCAGCTTCCTTTAAGATAATGTTAAGTTTACAAAAGTAGGTGCTTAGGAACATGGGTGTGCTGGAGTTAAGAATTACTCATTTCATTTGGCTTTGCACTCCTTATGATCTGTTCAGAACAAAAAATAATGTGAATGCCATAGAAGAAAGAACCATGTAAATCAGTTGGGTTTTTTTTATGGTTACTGTGAGATCATGAGCTGGAAGTGTTAGCTTACACGGAAAATGAAATCATTCAATGTCAAACTGGAAAACTTTAGAAAAATAAAATTTCAGGTGGAATTGAATGACTTATATATGTGGTAGTGTGCAGACCACCAGGGACATCCTGCTGGTCTGGCCACTCACCGCTCTTCATTCTACATATCCTTCCCCTGTTCACCCAGGACTGGCCAGCTGTCACGGGCTCGTCATTTGCCGATTGGCTTTCCTCTGGCCTTGCCCACCAGGGAGAGAGGGCATAAAGGACAGAGGCGAGAAGGGGGCTGGATCAGTCTGACCACGTTGTCCACTACACATCTGGTTATCCGTTTTTCCCTCCGTGAGGGAGAATAAAAGACTGATAAACGCAACTAGTACGACTGTCTTTACCTGCCTGGAGCAGCCACCGCCCGGCCCAGGAATCGGAACCCCGGGGCAGGGAGCTTCGGGGGCTAGACTCGGTGGCCTGGAGGAGCCCATTGAGGAAACAGGAAAGCAACAAATATATTCTGGCTCTTCCCTATTCTGGAGTGCTTAAATCCTCTGTTCGGGTAAAGAGTAGTTTGAAGCCCTACTCCAGTAAGTGAGTGACAACTTTCCCCCTGTTATTTTGTTTTTCAATGTGTGTCACAACAGGAATTGGATTCCATAGGTGTCATTCTTCTCAGGTTCTGGTGATTTCCTGAAGAGCATGATACACAAGTGAGGTCCCTCACTGAGCAGTTGTCTCAAAGTGGGACTCTTATTTTATCAAGCAAATCAAGAAAAGTTATTTGCCCCTTAACTGTCCATTCTAAGAGTAAGACAAAATTGATTTCCCTAAAACTAAGGCTATTGTAGAATTCTAATATTATACATGAAATTTTTTTTTCAAAATGCTTTTCAGAAAATTGCAATTTTTTTCAACCATAAGAATAACAAGGTTACTATTTCAGATTTTCTCAAACTGTGTTGCTGCTATAGGAAACCTGATATTAGGTTTTCAGGGGATACAACCAACAAAGCAGGAAAAAACATGTTTGGGGATACAGTTATTTCCCATTTAATAATGGAACTATAATACTATATGTAATAATAACCCATTAATATTAAAAAATGAAATGTAATAATGGCTAGCAAAAACTATATAATAGTGATCAAAATACATGTATGAAATACTAATATTTTTACAGGACATTTTGTAAAAATGCATTGAAAAATGCTGTCTTACAAAAGGTGCACTTCCTGTTTTATGTGTGTGTATGACCAGTGACTCAAGAGTGGTCTGTAGAGGTGGCAATCCCTCTCCATAATTACAGGTTTCTGAGATTAAGAATTGCTGCCATGTGCTGGTTTCGAAAGGGTGGCTCACAAATGTGACATGCCATCTGGATCATGATGTGCCTCTGTGCCACTGAGCTCACACTGTAATATTGAAAAGAGGCATTAAGAAGAGAAGATCATAACTTAAATATAATGAGAGAATAAAAGCTTTCTGTAAACTTAAATATTATATGCTGTCCAGTTATATGGTCCTTGAGTTGGAATAAAATCAGAAATGAAGGTGAGACTATAAATAAGATTTTTTTGAAGCAAGTGTGATACAGGAACTGTTTGTTAAAATATGAAGAGCTGTGTGGAATTTAACCAGAAGAGATCTACAGGCCATAAATTCTATAAATGAGAATGCACACCTTGAACCCATTTCTGTGATACACCCTGTGGAGATGGCTGGCTTCACATTCAGGCAGGTGAGAATTCAGTTTGGATCTGAAGCTCAGGCCAAAGACGTGACAGCTTGTAATGATTTCAGTTCCAATGCCTTCCCTGTCTGCAGTCAGTGTCCTGTCTTCCCAGGAGATGCATTGATCTGAGCAGAACAGCATCAGTTATCACAGACATTTTAAAAAGTTTTTCCTATGCTCTGGATACCATAAAAGAAAGGCAATTTGGGCTTTCAAAGCCATGAAAGAGTGAGGTAGCCCTTTCAAGTAAATCTCAGCAATCTGAAAGCTCTCATTTAGTTAAAATACTTGGAGGGCTCTGAACAACCGAATTGTCTATGTAATTTGATGGTGTAGTTATTCCATAAATCAGAACAATATATTAAATAGAAAAATCTGTGACCGTTTGCTTCTTTAAGAATTATTTTCATTTATTTGTTTTTATCTTCTGGGCAGTGGGGTTAAGCGTGCTATTACCCAAAGAATCGTAGGGTAGCACAGGTTACCAAGTTACTTGCAGGTGCCTTATCATGTCATTGTGTGGTATGGATGCTGCTGCGAAGACTTTGCCACTTCCCTCCAGTGTGCAGCAAAGCACTCGTGTCAGTACCAGCTGTGGCAAGTCTTTTTATGCCTGAGCATATGTGGCCAGACATAGTCCATGGCATGCTTCTGGGGACAGAGACCGAGGTGGTTGGGCCAGGTGCTCCAGCTGTGCTGGACCTAAAGCCAAGATCCAGACTAGGAAAATAAATCTTTTGCCCTCATCCTGGTGCCAACTGGCACAAAACAATGTGTGTCTCAGCTATTATCCACACTGCTCATCTTCTTACTTTGCACAGCAGCCACTGCACCACAGTTGCCTGGACAGTCCCTGCCCTGAGCTACCTCCCCATGTTACCTCTCACTGGGGCAACCTGTCGTGGCTTCTCTGCTCTGGGCTCCTGGGGCTCTGGCATTGATTGTGTGCTGGTATTTTCAGAAGTGGGTGCATGAAGTCGCTCTCTCTCTGTTTCATAACCAAATGTACTTTTTCATTAGTTTTATAGGAGCACTATACCTCTGAGACTGTTGATTCTTTGTCCCAGTGACTGAAACTCTAACGAGTTCAGAAGCTATTGGGACGGAACCAGCAAATAAAAATAAAGAAACATACACAAACAGACCATGGTTGCATAAGCAGTTTCCTTGGGAAATCAGGATAAAAGATCACTAAGCAAGATTACACATTTTTCACAGCTGAGCCAGAAAAAAAGCATCCCAGGCACTAATAATGCAGCAGTGACTGTTTTACAGAAACTTGCTTTGTTACATTTTCTAGACAAAGAAAATACTGAAGTATCTGTAAGAATTTAGCATTGAATTTATTTTTTGTTTTCATTTTATTTTTTTAGTGCTATAGATGAGTTTTACTCAACCACGTCTCACTTACATTGTGTGTAGTTTATAATTATTAAGTGCTGCTGTAACATAAAATTCCAATCGCGTGTCAGTGCTGCACAGCCACGTGTTGTCCTCAGTTATTATCAGACAAAATTTCCTAAAAGCTGCTTCCAATAGATTTCAGTGGGATATTCTGCAACTCTATGTTGTGGTGTGCAATTGAAGTAATAATACATTAAGTTGAGGGATGAAAAGGGCGAGAAAGAAGGGCTACAACCATAACAAATTAGACCATAGAAAAACATATTGTTACACAGTTGTTACCAAAAAATGATATTTAGAAATTCTTTAGCAAAACTCAAGTGATGGAAGTGTAAAATATAAAGGTTTGACATTTTTAAACATGCAGTTTACATTTTCTAAATTACTGTTCTCATTTTTTCCCTGCCCATACATTCGAAATGTGCATGTGCACACACACACAAAGAAACAGATATTCTTCCTAGGTACTGTGAAGGATTGGAAATATGCTCAAAGAAATTATTAAACAATTTTGCTTTCATCACATTGCATATGACATCTTTAAAGTTAGAAACTTCATAGATTAAATTTAGAAATATGTATTCTTTTTTGGATTGTTGTAAAAATAGAAAAATACTGGTTATTATGAACTAAGAATATTTCAGACTGACAGCCAGGATCCAGCTGTGCAATGTTTTTGGCTTTTTTTTTTTCCTTGAAGATCTTGCAGCTGAGGAGTGTGCCCCTAACTTTATGCAAGCACTTTTAACAGAAAATAAATTAATAATCTTGGAGACCTCAAATGCCACTGAGCTGTGTGTTTGGAGAAATGCTGTGATGGTACTCCAGGAAAGGGCAATTTAAAAATCTGTTTCTCAGGGCCGTTTGTTGTGTAAATAGTCATAGTATGAATAAAACTCTTCCGTTTTATGTAGTTTTTGTATTTGGAGAAATATGGAGAAAAAAAACTCCATGCAAACTCCTTACAAGCATCTGAAGTTTTCTTGCCACTTTTTCCTGCATTTCAAATCCTGCATGGATTTAGTAAATTTTCTAGGTCTAGTTGATAACGATAGCAAACAAATTTCTTTATTCTCAAAGAACAAAAGTACAGATCCTGCAGTCATTGTTTTTTCTTGTTTAGTAATATGTCTAGGACACTTGAGGAAATCTAAGCAGACTTCCATGTAAAAATTTCTTACTGTGTTGGCTTGTAATTGTTACAAAAGCTCAGTATGCTGCATTACTGTTTGAAGTGATTGATTGTATTCTGGTAGATATAGAAGGATGGGAATAGTCATGGGGAAGGATTTTTCTCCAGGAGCAAGACTATGCTTTGTGCCTATACTCTAAACTAGACTGAAGACAATTCATGTTCCTCTTGGCAGTCATTGAACTTCGAGTTACCCTTTTGGTTTCAGTGTCAAATGAAGAGATTATCTTTTTAATTATGATGATGCCAGTGTTCACATGATGCAGGAGAGTTCCCTTTGTCAGTCATATAGCTGGCAGGTTGATATTAATTGATAGGTATGTTTGCCTGCAATCTGGTCTGTGCAAAGGCACTTGTAAATACTGAACTTAAAAAACAAAATTCTGAAAATTCATTAATGAAGTACTGAAGTTAAAGTAACTGTTCATTCAGAGACATGTCTTGCAGATAATTGGTTTGGAGGTTGGAGATACTCAGGAGATAAAGAGCCTTACAAACACTGGAAGGGAAAACAAACCCCGTGAATGTAGGCAGTGGACAGATCAGAAAGAGGAAAGAAAATGGTTATGCATGTAATAATAATTTATCACTAAAATCAGAATAGCTTTTTGTGAATTGAGCAGCTTTTAATGCTCATCCTGGAGCATGGAGAAAAGCAATTTCTACCAAGGAGATGAGTGTTAAGCTAGTAAATTGGACTATATTCTTCAGAGCTTAATACACACAGCTCCTTAGCCATCTCACTTTTATTGGTAGTAAATGCCATGGTCAGCTGCCGTAAGATGTTTTTTCTGGAGCTTTTATCATATCCCTGGGTTAGAACCAGATTCCTTACCCATCCTGTGGCTCCTCCTGCATCTGTTCAGGGCCAGTTTGTCTTTGTAGCGGCTGCAGCCCAGGGATTATGTCTCTCTTTGGTGCTTTCTTCTCTGTCATTGTGATAATTTTGGTCATGTTACTCACTAATGCCAATGTCAGATATATTCTGGTACAGACAGAAGATAGAGATGTTCATGTAAATGAGTGTGCTCTTTAAATATCTAACTTCATGTACCTGTCAAGGAAGATTGTAACATATAATTGAATTATTGAAAAATAATTAGATGCATGTCAAAAAAAGTATTTTTTCTATAAAATCAATTTAGTTCTATAAAATATATTTTCTATTAAATCATTTTAATATTTTAAAATTTTAATGGAATGGATTGGTGAAATTGGTATGAGCCTGATATGAGACTGAAAGGAGATACGAAAATGATCCTGGTAGCACCAGAATACCTTCAGTTCCTCACTGTCTAAGGGTTTTTTTTAGCATCAAGTAAGAGTTCCTCATTAACATTTACAACATTTGAATTATAGCTTGTAAATCATGCAAAGCCACAAATTTAGTAATTGCAAATAAAATTTAATGTTACAATGAGGCGTTTCCTCTATCACTTCATTAGCTAGAAATATCTTACAATTTCTAACTGACAGTTTAAGTTGAACAAAGTTTTTACCTGACTGTATTTATTTATTGACAAATTTCTTTGTCATTGTCTGATTCTAGAAGATGTTTTATTTTAGGCATTGCATTCAATTAAAAATACAGCTTTTTAGCGTCTTTTACTTGAAAACAATCCTTCTTAATCATAAAGGACATTGTATAAATAGGGAATTTTATGCATGCTGTAGCAAATGCATGATGGCTAGGTAATACAATATTTATACATTGATGTTAAACAAGAGAGTCTTTTGAAAGAAGCAAATCTGTGAAAGAAGAGGCTTTTATTTGAGAGAAATTATTGGAAATCAAGAACTGTTTTATTTTAGAATTTTTTAAAAATTTCATTCGGTTTTTGTCTCATCATTTGATCTCTCTCTACTTCTCTATGTTTTTTATCTGTATTGCTTATTTAATATCTCCAGATCTAGTAATATTGGGAAATCTCAGCTTATCAGGAGAGAGAAATCAAGAAATAATATATTGATGTTTGAGTAATGCCAATTATTTTACATTTCTACCTTATGTGGAGTCATTTATGTACATTCCTGCCCTGACTGGGAAGAAGCCTTAATGGGCAGAAATACACAAGTGCAGATAGAGGATGCTGATGCTTGTTGAAAATACCTGTCTGGTTACCTAAGTAGCAAGAAGCAACACCAGACCTAAGGAACCTTGGAAAATATCATGGATCTGGGCTTGGAAAAGCCACCGTTGTTCCTCACTGTTGGTAAAGGAGTACAGAGTGAATTGCTTTTCAAAGTAAGTATCATTCTGCTGCAGGCAGTGTTTTAATGAATTGCACAGAAGGAGGGTATTCAATTTGCTATCATTGCATGGAAATTTTGAGGAACCAAAGAAGCAGAAACAGAGGCAGGATCAATGTCACAAGTCAGACTGGGCAAACTTATTTAAAAATTGCCTTTTCATTTTAATCGTATGGTCCTTTATGGATCTCCTTATTCTGTCCTATGACTAACAATAGATTACTCATTTATTAGTGCAGTAGCTGAGTATGTCCATTTTTTGACACTGCCCTCTCTAAAAGCAAGTAAAAAACCCACACCAACCAAAAAAACAACCTCCCCAAACTCTCTAAACACAGAACCCATTATGCTCTAGTGTGCATTATCAAAGAGAGAGTTAGCATTCTGTCAGGAATTGTAAAACTTTTGCTATTCTTAATATGACTGTCAGAAATAGAGGAGTTAGAGATTAAAAGTAAAATTACATTACCCTCTTTCTAACAGGCTGTACATAATGTAAGTCTTACAACCATGAAGTATCTATCAAAGCACTTGTAATGCAATGTGACAGAAAGGTAATGCATTTTTTTTCTCTATTCATTCGCTATTTACCAGTACCAAGTCACAATACAGATTATTAGACATCACATACATTATATTTTAGAGGATAAGACAACAGGAAAATACCCTGTATGTCTATTGCTCTAGAGCTGCTAAGCTGTAATGTGCAAAAAACCCCAGTAATTCTAGAAAGAGAGGATGTTTCCTTGGAGGTATTACAGTGCTGTTTAAAAATAGTAGTAATTAACTCTGAAAAACAGGTTATTAAGTCAATCCCATTGTTCTAGTGCAAGGGTCCAGAACCGTGTTTCCCATCTTTCCTTTATCCCTTAAGCCTGTTTTTTGTCTGCCTACTAAAGTGCCACATTCATTTCTCAGGTTCTGTGGTACACTTGTTTCCCTCTGATAGAAACAACACGGACTGCCAGGCTATGTCTTTGCTCTTTATTCCATGATCTATAGTGAGATCTAAGATCTGCTCAGCGCTGCCTGCCCTTGCAGGTGCTGCTCGTGGGCGTGGCTTGTGTTCATGTCGTTCTGAATGCACTGCTGAGATTACATTCCTCCAGTTCTGGCATCAAACTATGGTTTCAGCTTGGGCACAAAATTGCCAACTGCTGGCATGGATGTGGCATAACACTGGTGTTTAAGATGTCAGTGGTTTGCCAGGCTGCATCAATGGACTTTGCAGTGTAAACTATTATTTGCATTTTTTTTTCCCTGGCAAAACAGATTTCTGTTGGAAATGTGAGCATGGCAAAATAAAAATGTTTGGTGGGGGACACAGCAGTTTCACAGGACCATCTTTGTCATAGATACCAGTATTTCATTTCAACTGCTTTATAGTCACAAAGTATAGATTATTTTTTTTTTGATTGGTGAAGCTGAACTGTATCACTTAGGACTGATGCAAGCTGTGTTTCTATAAAGAAAGACAGACTGGTTGAAAAAGTAGGAGAAACAGAAATGTGGTTTTAGGGCAGTTTGTGTGAAGTCGGAGAGAAGCATACTGGAAAGCCAAGCTAATAAAAATTAGTGTTAGTTCATCAGCAACTGAGCTAATCTTGTGATGGGAACTGTGAGGTAAATTGGTGGCTGAATGCTTCTATTCAGTGTGTGGTTTTGATTCCTCAGCTGTAGGCTATTGGTGGAATAATGGTCTGAAACTCAAGAAAATACTATATATTAGTTGTATTCAGATGCAACATGGTCTTTAACATGTTTACTGTCACAAAGACCAAAGAGTTGCCTCGCCTGGTAGTATCCATACATAAAATGTGAGAGACCTCAAGTTCTGACTAGGAGCATCTCACCCTCATGGTGGTGTTGGGCAAAAGTCAGTATCCAAAGAGAAGCTCCAAATTCATTTCTTGCCTCCCAGAGGGTTTTCTGGGCCCTACTGATAATTTTTCTTTTTGTGTCTCCATCTCTGATTTGATATCAGTTGATGGACACTTCTCATTTGCTTACTTATTAGGACAAAACCCCCTATGAATATAAGTTATTGTCTGCCAAAAGTGCATGGCCTGTAGACTGGACTGTGAAGTCTCTGATGTAAACATGCTATTACTCATTCATATCATGCTAGTCTGCAAATGCTCCAAGGGTGCCAATGACCCTGGGAGCTTGCTGCCCTCAGAACTTCTGGGGATGCCTGCAGAAAGCACGGCTTGTTCTCTGATGCTTGTGCTTCGCCTATAATCTCTGAGAAGGCAAAATAAAAAAAAAATAGAAGAGAATTGAAAAGAAACAGAAAGAAGGGCTATGGTTTATGCTAGTTTAGTTTAAAGAAAGAAAAAATCCTCAAAATGAGTTGTCTGAAGTAGTTAGGAAAGCTGATGTAATATAACAGCTGTGGGCAGTTTTTCTCCCTACTTCTTAATATAGACAGAATTGATTAGTTGGGTGTAGTATAGTGCTGCGTGTGTCAAGTAGGTACAAAATGGTTGTTCTCACGAGAAAATTGCATGCAGACTTAGCACATGATAAGCTGTCTTGTGTTAACACAAATTGCCTCGTTCTTGAAATGGAAAGTGACTGGGAGAGCTATAGAGGATGTTTGTATAGTCTGAGCTATGCACATATTCTCTGAAAAAAAAAAAAAGAATTACAAAATTCTACTATGTGCTGCTTTAGAAAGTGTTTTGCTGAGGAGAATACAGAGAGAAACATTGTGCTGGAATAAAATGTGTATTTTTATTTGCTTGTTAACTTGAAACAATGAAATAAAATTGGTATATGCAATGGCACTGATTTGTCTGATAAAAATAAGCAGTTTAAGTTAAAATAAGCCACTTGAGTTAGCATAATGCAAGAAACTTGTTGAAGCATAAGTAAAATGTTTTTATCATGCCTTTATAACCAGGAAACTGCCAAAGGGACAACTTGAATCTCTTAAAGTTAATTAATCTCTGTCTATGAAAAAGTATGAAAGTTGCTAAATCGGGAAAAAATATTTTAGCTGTAGGTGCCTGTAAAAGCCAAATTTGTTAAAAAGCATACCCTCTCAGCCATAACTGTAGCACTTCTGCTATGATGCTATAATTAATGGCCAATGAAAGAAAGTTTTACAGCTAATGTATGTACTCAGACACATGGTACATTTATTACTTTCACCAAGTATATTTTACCATTTTTTTTACATTCAGTATTCCCATTTGTTTGTTCATGCAAAGTAAGTTAATACTTTTTAAAAGACCTTAAAGACATGCTTTTCAGCTGAAAGGGCAGTTTAAAGTACATTGTGTTCAGAACAAAACAGTGTTTTATGTACTATGTCAGGAGCTAAATTGAGAGTTTGATGCTTTTTTCCCCCTTTGTACCATTAATTGCTTTTAGGTATTTTTGAGAAGTGCAAGTGCCTCACAAGGGACAATTCTCCCATTTGAGTGAAGTTTAAATACTGTATTAAGCTTTCCTAATGTACAATGTTACGTGAACGTACAAAAATATTTAGGAATGTAAGACCAGACGGGGTTGCAGCCAGGCTGAATTTCTAGGGATAAGAAGAAAATTTGTTCAGCTCTCCCTCTCATCATATACACCATAAACGAGCCACCCCATTAGCAGCTTTCCACCACTCCATTAAGAACACTGGAACTTCAGTTCATTATAATGGCTCTAAAAATTATAATGTGTCACAGGAGAATAAACTGTAATGTGCCACAGGTTGGGTTTTTTAATTTTTCTTTTTACGTGTCTTTGCCACTGTAAGCAATAAATCCTTATCAGCCAATCTGACAGTTTCTTTAGCCAGGACTGTGCCAGCAAGGTACACCAACACAGGCACTGATTTTTCAGTACTGGACTACAGCAGGTTACCAGGGTAAACTATCCAATACTCCTTCTCTTAGAATTTTTTAGCAAAACAGGAGGAGCAGGGGGAACTCCTGAAGCCATGTTCTGCATCAAACAAGAAATAAAGAAATATTGCTGGTCCTTGAAGATGCCTGGGGAGGATTCAGTTCTGGATATGCAAAAATTCGTGTCACAAGCTGCAATTTCTAACTCTAGTAAGCCCTATCCATGTATAAACAGTATCAAACTGAACAAATAATGTGAAGGCTGCTCTAAATCTTTATTTCTACTTTTTCTTATCTATGAGATAAATGTACTTATAGCCCATTTTTATCCATATGATTTTATAGTAATGTTACCCTTTAACTTAAACTGATCTCTTTGTAGGGTTCACCATTTATAAACAGTGATGTAATACTCACTTTCCTCATGTAAGCAAGCCAAAAATATGATAATCTCTTAGTGACATCATGAAATTAACCATGAAATATTCATATCCTTAAAAAATTTATGGGCACAAAGCCTGAAGTGTATCTAAAAGTGAGACTGTTATCTGCAGAGATTTATTTTATACATAGTGACAATGTACTCTCTTTATAGTCTAAAAATTAATTCTAATCCAGTTAATTGAATACTCAGATAAGCACAATTTCAGCTTAGTTTAATATTCAGAAGTGATGTTCATGTTGTAAAACTGATACAGTTGAATATAGAAAAGACTCCTCTGGACCATGTACATGCAGTAAATAAATATCCTTGGGAAACTCACTGTGACTTTAGGGCTTAGGAAGTCTGTACAAAGCTGCTTTCTCTGGTCTTGTGTAACAAGCCAGTGCTGACCAAACGGTTACTTAAAGACGCCCAGTGAAAATGTAAAGCTTCCTGCTGAGGACATTGAATTGATTCTTACTTTCCATCCTATTTTTATTTTTGTTGTCCCTATTTTCAGGTTGAGTGCTGACATTGCTGGGTGGGTGGGGGTGGTCCGTTTCTTCCTGCCTTCTTGAGAACTGAGAATTCAGTAAATTGAACTTTTTTTTTTCTTTTTTTAAATCTCAGTCATCTGCACAGAGGGTAAATACAGACCTTTTGTTACAGGTCTCTCCTGATTTCCTTGCCTCCAGGTGTTTGAGTAGCAGTCTGTGATGATTACTTTGTAGTTTATTTGTGTAAGTCAAATTAAATGTCTTTCACTCAGAACAGAAATGAGACATTTCACTTATTTTTCCCTATTGACTATGTTATTGCACAACAGCTGCTCCCCGGTTTCATTGAGCTATCTACTCGTGTATTCAGATTCTGTATTACTGTAAGATGAGAAAATTCATCTTAGCTAATAGCTCTGACATAACTTCTCCTTCATTCATTAATTTCCTACTTTTCTACTTGCCTTGTTCAAATCTATGATAAGCAGTGACAATGAAAGGAAAAACATATGATAAAAGTCGAAAAATGGTATTATAAAATAGTAAGTATTAGCACAGAGGTGGAGGACCAAGTATTTGTAAGGGGTCACCAGTAGCACATGTTGGATGAAAATGGTCTTTATGCAGAACTTCCATTGTTCATCCTTACATAAGGAAATTTCTGGTGTTCTCACCTCTGTATGGAGTTGCTGTGCTAATGGGCACATGTCCTAAAGTCTTGTTTTCACGTTTTAGATCCCTTCCCTTCGAAAATTCCCAAAAGGTCTCTGTTTTTACATTAATTGCATCATAAAGAAATATATTGCTGCCCTTTGTTGTTCTATGTGTGTTCTTACATCATTCTGTCTGCTTATTCTTACTATATTGAAGTATCATATCACAACACAGGTACTTTGTTTGTGTGTCTAGTATTCTATACTTGTATAGTTATTTAAACAGTTCCATAAGTGTGCATGAAGTCCTATATTCTTACTCACTTTTGTCTCATTTCCCCCACAAATCTGTAAAAACTTTTTCATATGACAATTCCTTAATGAAAGAACCGGGGTTTAATGCTCACAAAGGTGAGCTAAGCCAAGTTTTGTTTCTTCAGCCCACCTAATGTCTCTCAGTAGCACTTTTAGCTTTTCTGTGTCTCCACGTTATTACAGAGGTGCTGTTCCCCAATGCTCGTATCCTTTTCACAGGAACAGCCAATGTTTCATGAGAAAACATAGCATGCCACTGAGCAGCTATTTCATTAGCAGGCATTTTAGGAGAAAAGTGGGTGCAGGCTGGGAAACGAAACTCTGCCTGATACCTACAAAGAATGTAGGGCTGTAATTTATGAAGGCTGTGTGCTGGACACATGGAGCTGAGCATATGCCAGCAACGAGCGTGAGCTCTTCAGGGCTCTGGTCTCATGCCAACTTACACAAAAGCTGCTACAGGTGTGTCATTGTTGTTGCTGTTGCTTCAACTCATGTAACTTGGGTGCACCAGGCTTTCTTTTTCTAAATGAACCTGGAGAATTAATTTCTTTAAATACTTGATGTGCCATAGTGAGGTTGAGAGTCAATTGACTGAAAACTAGTATTTTGAATGAACTGTAGAGCATTAGCTGTGTGATTTCCATTTATTTATTTATTTAAATGCTTGCATGTTTTAGAGTTTTTGCAGTAGTGTGCTAGTTAAGTTACTGGTGGTACACTATGAAGTCCCATTGATTGCCCCATTTTCTTGGTATGTTAGTTGCATCTAAAAGCAGATGTGGATACTGTTTTCATTAACTGGGTTTAAGGAAAACTTACTATTTACAAAATTGCTGGGAAGGGTAAACAGCATTTACACTATTTTGTGATCCTCAGACAGATTTCCATGAAATGAATATTTTCTGAAACCAAAGCTTTTCCAATGACCTATTAAGTCATTGTGTAGTTCCACATTTAAAAGATGATATATGAAAAATGAACCCTAATGAACTGTGGTGAGCCAGCAAAAAGCAGACGGGCGGTATTACCGATCTTGCAGAATGACTGAAAGAAGCTTTTATACTAGTTACAGATTTTACTGTCAAACTTCAGTAATGGGCTAATGTAAAAAAAGTAAACTGTGAGAGCAGCTGCTGCTGACTTTCCTACTTCAATCAGGCTGAAGTGAAACTAGAAACTAGGTACTTGTTTCAACATTGAGATAGTAGTAGATTTCTAACTTAGAGCTACATGAATGCACTGTTGATATCAGTTGCTACGATATATTCACATAAGATAAGTATGAACTGATAGATCAGAACAACACTGACAGTTTGGCAATATTTGTTCTACAAGATCAGAACAATACTGGCAGTTTGGCAATATTTGCTCAATGTGCAATTACCTTCCATTTCCCATTGAATTTTCAAGCTCCTGTGTGAGACAAAGTATGGGCTCAAAGAAATTAAAAAAGAGAAGGCATGTGCATGTATGTATAATATCAGTGCCAATATGCCAGCAGTGAGCCTGAAGGAAGGCAGCCCCTCTCCTCCACCACTCACCCAGAAAGTTAGCAGAACAGTCGATCAGCCAATTATCCAGCAAGCTATCTACATCCCCCAGTGCTAAAAGGCAAAGCAATTTGATTTTGTTCTTTACTGACATTTCTCTTTTGCAGGTCAGCTATTTTGTGCAAATTTTTTTATGTTACATTTGGGATTGCATAAGCTTTATTTTCTGGCTTATTTGCTTGTATCTTCCTAATCATATATTTATTTCATTTTATTATATTGCTGAAAACAAAGAATTTCTGGGTGTTATTACTATTATACTTAAGTGTACCCATTTAGTTTTATCCTACCTAACTTAGGGAATACTTTATGTAATTAAATTGAACATGACTGCCTTGCTTCTTATTTTTTTCATCCTAACCACATCACAGAAAAGACCTAAGGGAACAGTGTAAGAAAGGACTGATAGAAACACAACAGGAGGCACTGCTGCAGGTCTTTGCTCTCTTCTCTCCGAGACAGAGGCAATGGAAATGATTTGAGCTTTCCATGCCTTGCACAGGAAGGTTATGGTTCCGCTAAAGAAAATATCCCAATACATACATACACCACCCCTGGGTGATTTGGGCTGCCTGTTTCCAGGTTCCTTTGTATGTTATTTGCAGGTAACCCTTATCAGAATATTTTTTAGAAAGCTAATAAGTGATTTTCATCATAAAATTGATTACCTGTTACCAGAATCGAGGAAGTATAATTTATTTTATCCTAAAGAAACATCTCTGGAGTCCAATCTATTCTTGATATAACACGATTTTCATCAGTAACATGTATATCAGGAATCATTTGATCTGCATGATTTTTGCTTAGAATAGTGTCCAGCAGTTCAGTTTCTACACATCTCCCATACTTTGGGATTACTTTTCTTTTCTTCTTCTTTTTTTTTTTTTTAGATAATTTAAACAGCTATAAATTTGAGTACCCATTCTTTGTTTGCTTGATTGAAAGATGAGTACAGGTTGTAAATATCTTTTTTAAGAAAAAAGATCTAATTTAGTGCACCATATAACTCTTTCTAAATATGTTTATGCCCTATTTTTATGGCTGTTTGATAGAATTGTATATTGTATTTTCTTAGAATGGAATAGATATTGTCATTAAAATAGTGTTATCATCCTTCAGGCAAATGTAGCATTATATAGATTATTTGTACAAAATCTTTCTTTATAATCTTCTACAATATGGACTTATTTCTCCAATGCATCACTTAAAAGGTTAAAAGTTTAATTTTGAGATATTTTTCTCTTTCCATAAGCAGAAGTCTCTTCTTAGAGATTAGTACAGATTTGTTCTAATTCTGTGTTTTTAATCTCTGGTGTGAATAATTTCATTAGATCTTTTGATTGTTGTTTGGTTCATTTTAGGTTAAGCCAGGAGTTAACTTCTTACAGAGGTTCATTAAAAAGCAGATGGGTGCTTTCTGAGGACAAATGTGCTTTGGCTAAGATTTAATCATGCAAAATTGGGATTTGCATCCATTCCCCTCACCTCCCTCAACACTTATGTTAAGATTTGAAATATTCAGACTTGAAATACGGCAGAAATTTGTCCCCATGTGTCAGGTGTGGTCTTGCACAGTTCAGTAATCTGTTTCCATTTGGCTCAGATGCAAGATTTTAAACAATATACATCACATTTGTGCAAAGGTTATATTAAACAGTGTGTTCAGTGATCTAACAAAGTGCACTTGGAACATTATTTGTGTGTGTATCATATGTAAACTGTGAAAATTCCCAGTAAAAGTCTTTATTGCAGTACCTTGCTGGGTTTGCATGCATAAAGAGAGAAAGAAGTTCAAAGATATGTACAGGGCTCAGAATTATAATTAATATAGTCCAAGTAAATGAAATAATGGATGGAAGAATTTTAACTGCATTCCTTAGGGACCAGGTATGAGAATTCTGATTATCAGGTCTGTGTACATGATGGTGGAGTTACAATATCAGTGTCTTAGTATGCTTAAAAGTGAGTATCTAAAAGCCGTACAATGAATTAAATACAAAACAATGAAAAAGTTTCATCTGAAATGCTAATATCTTAGTGTCACTTTGAAAAAAGGAAAACTTTCCAATTGTAGAAAAATTTGAAATCTAGCAAAACAGGACAAAAATAATTATTTTAAAATTTTATAAAAATGATGTAAAAAACCAGAAAAAAAAAAGAAAAATAAAAGAATGTTGTATGTCAGATTTTGGTCTTGTGCAATGACAAAAGTTTCTGTTTCAGTCCTGAATGACCTATTAGAATTTAGCAATACAAGCTAAATTCTATTCAATTGCTAAAATAATTATTTTACTACAAGCAAGTCAGATTAGGTGATTTTAGCAGAATGAATCAAAAAATACTATGCATAAGATGATAGAAAAAAATATTGATAATTAGACTATGAATTATCTGCCTTTTCATGTTGATTTTACTTGTTAAAAGACTGTTAAGAAATAATGTTTTAAGGGTTACCATGGCTGTAGGCTATAGAATGCCACCATTAGGAATCTATACATTTTCCTTATGGTGATATATGAAATACTCGATACTGACAAATATCAAATATCCTTCCTTTTTCTCAGAAATCCAGATGTTATAATGGGAATTGCTCTTACTGTTTCCAGTATGCTTCTCTGTCAGCTTGATTGTCTTTGCCCATGTGGGCATATGTGGGCATGAGCATATGAATAAATTTTGTATAATCCTATGGAATACTTAGTAATAGAATAGAATATGAAGCAAAGTAAGCTTATACTGACTCAGAGTTTGAGGTGTATTATTGAACAAACTTAATTTGGTCCAATTTGCGTTTTGCCTGTCTTTCCTGTTGCTGCTAAGTTGCATGCTTTTGAGACTGATATTTATTGCGTATGGTCTAATCTGTCAATCTCAACGTAGCTGTAAAATACTGTGAGCATGAAAATTTGAAGGCAGATTAATAGTACCCATTATTAATATCTAACTAAGCCTAACATGGCACAGATGTGGTCATTTGCTAAAAAAATATTCTGTCCTCCTGAGGCCAGTAGTGAGATAATTATCTGAGGATATAGAGAACTTTCTTGCCAAATAATTCTGAGGAATGAAAGTCAAACAGAGAACACTAAATATTTTGCTAATAAAGGGACACTAGCTTTGGATTTATTATAATAAGCTTGACAAAGTTAGAAATGAATGTACAGGAAGACTGCCTGTTTTATCAGGGTTTGCAGAGCAATACCTTTTGAGCTTCTCAGCTGCACTGAAGTGTCACAGCACTGAGCCAAGCAGCACATTAACCAATGTGAGGGAACCATGTGTGCTCGGCTGAAGTGGAGATGAAAGTGATCTCTGTAGATGGTAATATTAACACTTACAGCTCTCTGACTAAGGTCCCTGCTTTTAAAAAGACTAATGGAAATGGTAAAAAAGAAGGTAAATATAGGAGAAGGAGAAATGGAGTATGAGATTAAATAAAAATCCAGATGGAGAAAGCGGGGTTGGAAAATTTATGTCGGTACTGCAGTGATATGGACAAACCCTCAGGCGTGTGGTGTTACTTGAACAGGGCTGGCTAGGCCTGGCCGAGGACACTGGCAGAGACCTGTGTTTAGGTGTATCTTTTGTGTTCCTTGTCCCTGGAATGGCTGGTGGATACTGCAGAGGGAGTCATGTGCCCCTCACAGTGAGGAGGAAGAAGGAATAATTCACATTGCTTAAAAATAACATGCTTCAGATAGGCATTGCAGGGCACTGTAGGGGGAAGCTGGCAATGAGTGCATGGTCTGTGTTGTATTGGAAAAAATTATTTAAGAGTGTCTTGGGGGCAGAAAATCAAGCTAAAAACTGTAATTCGTCTGCAGGACAGTCCTTACAGTTTTGCTGCCTCATTGCAAAACATCTGTTTTGCACAACTATGCCAGAGGTCTAATATATGTAGCTCAGTCCCCCCTCAGTCTAAGACAAGCTTGGGTGGTTTGCTGAGGGTTTGCTGATGGCTGCCTGGCTTCTGTCTAAAGTCTGTGATTTTTGCTAGGCAGAGGGAGAAATATAGGAACTGCTGGCTAGTCAAATGGGTCTTTTTGACCACAGAAGAAAATGAAAAGGAAAAGAGCAGCAAAAAGCCCTACACCTTTCCAGTGAAAATAAAGTCATAGAATGGGAGATGCCAACATTACCCAGCTTCTGAGGCATCCCCATGATGCCTGCTCCTAAAGAGATGTCTCCACCTTTGAAATATAACAGCCTGTAGTAGATCTGGAGTATAACCTGCACCAGAAAAACTGATCATAAAGTGAAAAAAATCAATGCATTTTTAAACAGTGAGTAGATCCTGCTGAAGCTGTGAGATCCTGGGCTGACCTACAGAAGTCCAAAGCTGACTCTTCCATGTTCAAGCCTTCAACTTAATAGAGAGAGAACTCTTCTTTCCCCTCCCTAATCCTTTTCTCATTTTTTTGTCTTATTATTCTTTGCAGCTAAGGAGCCATTCAAGGTGCTCCTCATCAACAGCTTGCTGAGTTTAAAAAAAGGCTTGTGACTAAGGGACATGATTTCATCCTTTTTTGGGGCAAGAAAATGCAGAAATTCAGAAGTAGGAAAAGGGCAGTGGTTGTGAATATGAATTACAACAGAAATATTGATTTGGTTTTCATTTGTTCAGACCTTTCTCAGAATGGCAGGCTTTTGCAGCAACTGTGCTTTGGTGTTTAAGAAAGGAAGTTTCTATCTCCCTTGAAAAGAAAGTCAGTTTAAAAAAAAAGTAAACTATCTTTCTTGCTTTTTTTTTTTTTTTTTT
>VZTJ01002933.1:685829-798550 GCA_013397795.1 Orthonyx spaldingii | reverse complement strand
TTTTTTTTTTTTTGTGTTTGTTTCCTTTATAAGAGTTCTGGCTATTGAACTGTAACACTGGCCACATGTGCATTAAAACTATAAAATTCTTATGAATCTTTAATGAGGAAATGTTCATGTGTGTACAAAGTAGATGATTTTAAAAGAGGCACCTCAGTCACTTTTAATTTTGTTCCCTCACCATCCCCCAAATACCTCAAGGGCTCCGTTCTGCATTCCTTACACATTTTGCTTGCTCCAGAAACTCACACTCACATTAACTGAAAGACCATCACCCCTTTCCTCCCCCCAAAACCCACATAACAAAACCACAACGTGGTTGCAAACTCATTTTGATCTCAGAAAAGCATGTAAGGATAATTTTTTTTCCTTGATTATTTTCAGAGGTTTTTGGTATGGGCTGGGGAACAGAATTATTATAACTGCAAAGAGGGAAACCTTTTGGAAGTGCTCAGGTGCTGTGTTGTGGTGGAGCTGGTCAGTAATGTTATAATGTTCCACTAGAGTTGTTGCTGTCATTAGGGCAGGGGGCAAAGTGTGGCCAGTCTCAGAGCAGGCAAAAGGAGCTGGTGGGGTCTCATCCTCGGAACTCAGTGGCATGGCAGGCAAGGATCCTCCCTGTTGACTCCATGTGGGACCCCGTGTAGCAGCCACCTAGTTTTGATGCAGTACTGGAAATAATAAAGGTCAATACCCTTAAAAATGGTGTATGAGTAAAATGCTTATCTTGCAGGAGAATCTCAAAACCTACTAAACGTGGCTTAGTTATGAGTTAATTGTAATAACGATGAAGGGGTTATCCTTGTTTTCAGAATTATGTGGTGATGGCAGTCAACAACCATAGGACTGTATAAAGTCCCATCCTTTTTATTAATTCACTTTCTCAGGAGGGTTGTCTCTGCTTCCTTGTCTACATTTTGAGAAATTATTCACCTTAAAATATGTTTCAGCTTTTAAGAAAAGGAAACTGAATAGAGAAATTAATATACTGAAATGGAACAAGAAACATATTTTAGTTTGTGGGGTTTTTTTGTCCTAAATAAGGTTTCACAGTAATAAACCTAGTAGAGTTTGTGAAGATGGATATATGATGCAATGGAATATAAAATACCCCAAACACTTGGGGTTTTTTTTAACACCAAAGAGGACAAGAAATCATTATTTCACAAATTGTTTGTCAAAGCCCCACTGTGAATTATTCCCAGTGTCTCAAAATAAGCCTTGACAATGGAATTGCTCCTCTGTCACTATTTTAAAAATCAGATTCTGAAATTTGAGGCCAGGTGTATACAGTTTCAAACTTAGTGTTTTAGGAGGAAATACAATGCCAGGAACAATACAGCTTATGAACACACTGGGTTTACAGGTCTCCCATTTCTGGTACATCAGATATTTATTAAATGATGATGGGGGAAAGCAGGCCAGTTTTGTTGTTGTGACTATGGGATGAGGAGATCTGCAGCCTGACCCGCCTGCAGGGACCCACCTCAACAGTCAGGATGCCAAGGGTGGGTTGCTTGTGCCTCGGGGAGGTGAGTTGGACACCTTGACTTTAAAAGGGTGGGCATTGGCAAAGTAACAACCTTTGTTACTTTATACATATGCTTGCCTCTAATCAAATTATATTATTTTTGGTATCCTGCAAATGCATCATTTAGTAACACTTAGAATCCAGGACACAGGGAGGCCGGCTGTGGGACACGATTGTGTGTCTTTGTGGAAGTATGGTTAGGTGGCTTCCAAAAATTGCTCTCAGGAGGCTATCCTGAGTTTCTACTGATCTTCCAGGGACTATTTCAGTTGTTGCTGCAATCTGAAAGCCAGGAAATACAAAGACACGAAACTTCATTTGTCCCCATGGTGCTGTTTAGCTGCATCTTTAGTCCATCTTTTGCCAAGGCTTGTCGTGTACAGTACCACAGTGTGGAGAGATGAGAGAATTTAATGTGCTTATAAGTTTATTTTGATGAAATTTATGTAAAACTAGAATTGATAAGGCCTGGATTGGCTGTGACTTAAAGAAATCAGTACTTTGCTTGAAGTTGCAGGATTTAAAAGAGGATAAACATGGAGCTCAGCATGTCACAACACTGGCCATGGGTAAACAGCATGACACCACAAAGTAATGTATTGTGCCAGCTGGGAGTGCTGGCAGATAACTTAATTCAGTCATCAAATTGTAACTGAGGCTAATCGTGGCAAAACCACCAGGCCATGCAGCTGCTGCTGTCTGTGGAAATTTGTCATATGTCAGTAGGTTGCCTTTTAACTATTTTGAAATGCCAGAGTTTGGCATGTCACAAACCCTCTCAGCTGTGTGTTGTGCCAGTTTGTATGCAGTGTTTTACAAAATACTGAAATATAACTCAGAATTCAGGAAAGGCTTAGTATTCACGTAGCCCTACACAAAAGTCTGAGAAGGTTTCTTTTTTTTACAAAACTTCTTCATTTTCTTTTGCTTAGTGCATACTTGGCCACCCAGAAGATAAAGTCCATACTGTATGAGCAATACAAGTAGCTTCGCTTACAGTTTTAAGGGTTTTTGAGGGAAATATTTTTTTTTGTTGCTATGCTAGACAGAAGGTTTTTGCTCAGACAGTGTCCTGTTTTTCTCACATCATCAAATGTTTAATGTACGAGCTGTCTGCAATAAGAATATAAAGCTTGTGAAATCCTTCATTATAGCATGCTAAGGTTGTAATTCTAAATATTTTCAGCGTAGTGGGTGGCTTTATATCCGATTTGGGGTTTTGTTACTTATGAACCACACAGCTATGTTGGTATTAACTGGCTTGATATTGAACAGTTCTGCATTGCCTTTGCAGAAAAGCATTTTAACAGTTAACTGACCAAAATACTTTCTTATCTCTATATATGCTGTATTACAATGCATTTTTATAAGGTGAAAATTTTAAAAAGACCCTGTCTTAAAAATTAATTAGCTTTGGAATTTTTTTCTTTTTAAGTGTCATGGCGGTGCTCTGAATTCCAGGCAACAAAAGCAGGAATTTGTGAACCACTGTAACAGGAAGTTACATGTTTTCCCATTCAAGCAGCTGTTTAACTGTTCAAAACATTGCAATCAAATACGTCTTTAAAAGTTAATTTTACATGTTTTGGTTATATGAACACTAAGAATGCCTGGCTACAGCTTTCAGGTACACATCTAGTAAAGTAATATAAAATTCTTAATAGAATGCTTTATATAAATGATAGATAATGTAATATAAAATGCAATATGTTAATACTGTCTAACAATGTCTGTAAATACCTATGAGGCTATGGTTTTATAGATAAAATACATCAGCCCACCATTTAGCTTTTGCCTACCATTTCCCTTTCCCTGGTTTCCCGACAGAAGCAAGATTTCCATCGACAAAGACTGCTGTTCATTATTAAACTTGCAAGTACAATTCCCAGAAATACATACACTTAAAATATTGTATCATTGGGCTAATTTTTCTTTTTTTTTTTTTCTGTTGAGCATTTTCTTACAGGGAAGTTCACCAATCATAATGCAATAAAACTCCCTTTATTTGCACTCACAGGTTAATTTATAGCAGACATTAGAAGAGATGTTCACTTATAAGCAAAGCCAACCTCCTGCGAAATAATCTGAATGACGGAAGCAGCTGTGTACCACTCAGGCAGGAATGCATTGTTCAAGTGAGGAATTTTAAATTAGTCCTAGCCAGCTATATGTACAGACCCACAAAAGAATGTAGTTGGAGAAGCATATGGGAAGAGAGGGTGTGGCAAAGCATGTACCACCTTTGTGCTCCCAGCCACCCTCTTTGATCCCTCACCTTCTAATTGAAGTCCCAGGGGAGAAAAATTCAAAGGTTTTGCAGTTTGAAAATGAGGAAAATCTGCTGGTATTACTTCACATAATAGCGAAATTACTACTTTGGATAGATTTTGCACTGCACAATCTTTTGCCCAGTGTTATGTTGTTTTACTGGTCAAATTTAATTTGGAAGTAATGGAAACGAATCTGTCCTACATTAGGAAGAGGAAAGAAGGGAAAGTCTCTAGGCAGAACCTTGGACCTGAACAAGCGTGTGCCTGTTTTCCTATTGTCATCAATGGGGTGATGAATGTTACGTAGATTCAGTTTTAGGTAAAGTTGCTGAAAGATTCTTCTACTCCAGCCATACTCAAACCACAGGAAAGCATTATTTACTGAAGCAATGTATATCATCTGTTCTTTTGCTGATTGTGTTTTGTTGCAGCCAACATTCCTAGCATCATGTATTCCAAATCAGACGTATAGTTGCCATGTTAATAAGTAAAAATTTGTCCTTTACTTTTCTTCTGCTAGACCTTTAAAGAAAACTGAACTTCTGGCATTAATAAGGGCTGCTGTAATGCCAGCTTTATTCCAGCTATTTCATTTTGCATTGCTGCTAAATATAGGTATTCCTTATTAATTCCCTTGGGGCATGTTCCTCTGTTGATGGCCTAAAGAACATTGTGGTATTCACATTAATTTTCATTGGTATTAATTATGTCAATCTCAAAGAATACTTCCCACATATAATTGGAAAGTTTATTGAGATTGTCTTGGGTTATGTAAGTTAATATATCATTAATAGTATTTTATATGGGAAAACAGATTGAATTTTATGCTCATTTCCTCAATTTATGAAATCTGTCATGTTACCTTGCAACTGGAGGGGGAACCTCCCACCTCCTATTCCCTAAAGAAATAACTCTTAAGTGTCAGTGTAGTTTCATCCCTTGAGAAACTTGTATCTTAAAAAAACAAAGTCATTTTAGGGAAAAGGGTTAGTGTTTTTCAGAAGCCTACATAGAAAAAAAAAAAACAAACCACCAAGTATTGCTTTAAGGTAGGTTCCCCACTTCTGTAAGGAAACAGTGTAACAATCACCCTGTTCACTGGGCTGCTGTCTTATCTATAGTGGAAATTCTTACTTGTAACATAGAAGATGCATTTTGCTTCCTGGATTTCCAGAAAATACTACTTCAAATGCATACTATGAATATTTAAGTAAATGAGAAAATAGTTGCTCCTGTCTTTCAGCCTTTCCTATTTTAAATATTTTCATGAGACTTTTGTCAATTGAACTCCTTTTTCCTTCTTTGGGACCCCAGTAGAATTTGTTGATCTCTGAAAATGCTCCTCCCTTTAAATATTGAGAATTTTTGTTTATCCATGAATAGATAATCTGAGTTGCAGATTCTTTCTGCAAGACACAGTAGTTTGATCAGAGCAGTGTTCACATGTATGGCTTTGACAGCTGTGAATTCAGAAGCAGCATCAGTTTTATGTAGCTCAAGGCTGGAGTTCAAAACCGTGTGCTGGACCTGTGCTTGACCTGGGAGCACTCAGAAATGTGAGATAATAAATTTTTAGGTGAGTGACAAAAAAGTAAATGCACACAGGGATGAGTACGGTACTGCACATTGGCTCCTCTGAAAACCAGAGCCCTGGGAAGGATGTTACGAGGACAATCCAATCCAGCTTGATGGAATTGGATTTCCTTGTATGAACTACGCATTATCTCGCTTACTAACCAAAATTTCCTGTCATGTAGACTCTGCTGTCCCCTTTGCCCTGGATTAGAGACTGCACTGGATTTGATGAGCCGTGGAGGTCAGATGGATATTTACAGGAAAGGGAATGGGATGTGGGAGCCTATTCAAGCTCATTCTTTCTTAGAGATGAATTTGCTTGATAGCAAGTCTTTCTGTTCTAGTGAATGTTTGCCCAGGAAATCTTCCAATGAGACCAAGCTGCAATTTACTTTTAAAATATTTCACATAGTCTGTATTTCATAAGGAAGGGAATTTCCAGTGTTTTCCAAAAATTTATGTAAAATTTTGCATATTTTATAGCCCAGGAGCTGATACACAGTTTAGGATTTTAAGTATAAAAAATACAGGAGTATCCTGTATTTCTTGAAGTATTTCAACTGATGAAGGTAAGGTCACAGTTAGTCTTGAATACTCATGATGGTTTCAATATATTTTTTTCAGTTGACCCAAACAGGAGAAAAGCAAGTAGGTTACTAGTTAAGGTACAGGGTTGTTTTCTTTGTGATGTGCATGCACAGTAGTAAACCAGTGGAGACGCATATTTAAGTACTCCTGTAAAAACCTTGTGTTGAAACATGCTCTTGAGAACAGTTAACAAGATCGCTTTGAAAAAATGTAATTGCATTCATATAAAATGAGTCCTTTAAAACTCTAAAAGGAGAGAAGACAATACAATGGTCAGATTATATGGTCTGTTTTATAGTCATAATTGCTTTTACAAGTTAAAACGATGTCAACATAAAAATACAGATGTGCTTTGTGGCCTTTCCCCCCCCCAATATGTAAAATTCAGCTGGTATTTTGTTTCATGCAAGTTTGTGTATAGTATAGTTGTACTGTATTTAGTGTAGCTTTATCGATTTTTATGTCATACCATTGCCACAGACGCCATAACTGGGGATTGGGCAGCTGTACGGGAAACTTCAGAAGTGACCAAAGCCTCAGTGAGCACTTTGGGGAAGATACACTGCTGGGGCAACATTGCATGGCTCTGTAACTTTTCTCTGGCAGGCAAAAATACGGATCCGTGGACTAGATGGGCATATGCTTTGTTTTTGGTCTGTGTCTGTGCAGTGGATCCAGTGGGCCAGGTTTCCAGACACAGACCGACCTCTGTGCAAGCCAAACCCTGCTGGGCTCAGAATGTCCCTGCAGTGTCAGCTCCTTGAGGTGCACTCTTAGGTATTGGAAAATGTGGGACAAATTAATATTCTAGACAATGACACAGTCAGGCTAAAATAATTGGTGTGTTTCTTCTCTCCCTTCTGTTTTTCTCTTCTGTCATCTTTATGAATTTTTTAACAACTATTTGTATTCCCTGATTAGCCAGGAAGAAAAAGTTTTATAGAAGTAGACCTTAAATACAGTACTCAGGGTGGCAATACACTTCATCTATGTGCATTGAAGGCAGCTATCATTGAGCCTAAAACAGAGCTATAAACTTATCCTGGAGCTAAACTGTAAGAGATTTAAACATTTTATTTTCTTGCCATTCACTAGCACTACTCTTATTGAGGTGTTGTAGATGCCAGGTTTTCCATTGTGTCAGGAAATTGTGTGTACATGGATTGTTAAAGTAAAGAATAAAAACTGTGTGGGAAATAATTCTTGATAGTATGTAATATGGAAAGTATTACAAAAGTGCAATTAGACTGATTTGTGCTTCCTGACCTTTATACAACTTTGTATCCCATTTCCTGGTAGTGACAGATATGAATTCATTATGCTCTATGGTAATATAGAATATTTCAGGCATTTGAATTTTCATCTTTTGACTGTGGCTCAGGCGTATTGCATCTCACTGATTTAACTCATCTAAAGTTGACAACCTGATGCTAGCTGGGTAATGCTTATTTACGTTCTCCTCTTAAAACATTTTCTTCTTAGAAAACTCTTCCTTCACTTCCAATCCATTCCTCTTTTGGGAAATTTGGATTGAACTCCTTTCACTTTAGATAATTTTATGCCTGCACATTTTCAGACAAACTGAAGGGCAGCTGCTAGTTTCCCTATATGGATGCTGCCTTCCAGTTGAGATTCTTATGGTTTTTGTATCTTGGCTTTAATAACCTTCAGCACATTGGTTTTCAGATAATATGAGGACCTACACAGTCCAACGGTTCATGCAACACACTTTGTGTTTCTTCCTTTTTAAAAACTTGAATAAATAATAGTTTCCCTACCACCACGATTTTCATCTGTACTATGTATTTTAGATTTAAAATTTGCCTTTGGCTTTTCTAAACTAAAAAGTTAATTATATTTGAAATTTTTTCCTCTTGTAAATACAGCGGAGATATAAAAGGTCAAAGTCAAGGGTGGTGTTGCTTTTTGCACTGAATGCCCTTGGTGTCTTGGTTTGTCTAAGTCTTGGCCAGCCACATCTAAATGGGAGTTAATGGACAAACCTTTACCAGTGGTTTTTTTTGAGTAATAGTTGTAGTACAATCCTGGATGTCTCACTTAACACTGTGCATGGTGGCTGCCAAGGGGGCCAATGAAATACTAACTTTCTACTATCTAAAATTATAGAGAATTTTCAATGAGAAAACAGCATACAAAAATCATTCTACTATGTAAATGTAGACCAATGTAAATGTGGTCTCTTAAGTCCACAAACAAGCTGAGAAACACCATAGAGTTAGGAAATAGCAGTAAAATCTGTAAATACCTGTGAATAAGGTGATAGATCTGTGTCACAATATCTGTGACAACATCAGACATTGCATTAGATGTGCCATATCTCCACTCTTGTTGCCTAGTAGGTTTTTTATTTAAATTTGTACTGATTTAAATGGGCTTATAAAAATTACTTAGCATAACTGTTTTCTATATTATTAATTATTATTTATTAATAAACTAATATTTTGATACATGTGATTGGATCATATTGAAAAGAAAGAAAGAGAAGCTGAACAAACTGTGTTGCCTGTGACTAAAAGTAATGCCTAAAGGTAGCAATTAATTTGGAACCCAGCTAATGTGATTAAGGCATGAAAATACTTTCTCTCAAATTATCTTTTCTGCTAAGTAATAGGCATGGCCTGATTAAATAGAAAGAAGTAAGAACATCTGTAAAAATTTCAGAGGTCTGCAGGGTGTAACCCTCTCTATTATGTGAGCCTACAAAAATGCCTGGAACCACAATACTTTGAATACTTTTGGTACTTTTTAGTTTTACTGTGAAAACACCCGCTAACTATTCAATAGATGTATGTCAAGCTTGCTATGTAAATTTTCAGTTTTCCATTGTAGAATAGCCTGGTTGGCTTTTTCAAAGAAAGTAAAATTGAGAAAATGTGCATAACGTGCTGTTCTATCTGATAGTGTAGACTTTTGTTTTAGACAGTTGGTTCTTGAAAATGATGTGCAGCACTAAATGTACTGCACTGTTGTGTAGCATTCTAGACAAGAAGTCCAAGCCTTAAATTGTGCCTCTCTAGGCAGAGCCACTACAGGGACCAGCTGTGTAAATCACTTTCTGGTCCTGATATGGTTCCAATCTGCAGCTTGCTAAGGTTTCGGACACAGCAGAATTAATGTTTATAGGTGCATGACTTCAGATTGCTGAGCTCACAGAGATGAGACGGTGTCAATGAAAACATTTCAATTTAATAGTTTCTTGTCAGTCAGTATTTAACCTTTAGTCTCTCCTAACTAGCCTAAATTCTGAATCTATTTTGATGTTACTGATATGTTTGACCAGAACAATTCTACTACTTTCACTATTTACACAAAACTCAGAGGTGTATGAGTCTATATCTGGTTCATGCTCGTGGTAGTGAAGTCTGAGTGGATGGGGCACAGAAAAGGCAATCACACAGCTCTGTATGATAAAACAAAATGTGCTGGCTTTCTTTCAGTCACTGGTTGGGTAAAACTGTAGAACAGCTCTTCAGAGGGCAGTGTTGGTGTGGAACACAGAGGATGCCATCTAAAGAGATTACTGATTAAAGTAGAAATAGGTTGAGTCCCCTTTCCCTCATGGCTGGCTGGAAAGAAACAGTGGAAGTTGACTTTTGTGCCAGTAGGTTTATTTTAATAGGATCAATTTTATCAATGTGAAATTGAATTCAGTTAATGATGACAGTCTCTTACTCTCAGCTGAAAGCCCATAAATGGCTATGAAAGACAGCAATATAAAATTTAGATAAATTCTGCTGCTCTTCTATTACGATAAAGTACGTATAATTGATCATACTTTCTATATATTTGGATATAAATAGATTATTATTCAGTCTTTTGAAAAAATATTAATACTTGGAAAATAAAAGGTCATGTCGTCCCTTCGTAGGTGTTTAATTAATTGGCCTCTAGCGGTTTATTCCCTAGACACTGCTGCTGCATGACTGAGGCACTGAAGCCTACTGCTTCCAATAAAACATCTGAATTAAACAAAGCTCATTTGCTGCTCTTCAGTTACTGTGATGAACCTATTTGCTTTTTTTTTCTGTCACAGTGATAATTGTTACAGGGCTGGTGTATAAATACTTCATATTACAGATTTTTAAAATAGGTGAACAAGTCTCTGTACACAAATATTGAACAGTGGTTTTAGGAACAAAGAGAAAAGTACTGTTCAAGGGAAATCATGAAGGCAGAGTTGCTGTGCTGGGGTCTCTGGTTGTCTTTGTTTCCTCATCATGTGTTGTATTAGGGTTAAGTTTCCCCAAACCATGTCCAGGTTTGATACATACAAGCATCAACACCAAGATGTTAACTCAAAGAATTTCCGATCCCACCGATGTGTCTGTCTGTTACAAGTGAGATACAAAAACTTTTTGATTTTGTGAGATTTGTTTGAACAGATGAATTTAAAGAGGTTCTTGGGGGAGGAAGGAAAAAAAAAAAAAAAAAGAAATTGAAACCATTGTTATGCATCATGTATTTATAGCTCCTGTGCCTTGTATTTTCACCCTCCTTGCTGAGTTAGGCTAGTTAGCTGTTTCTCATCTTGAGAAAGTATTTGCAAGTCTAAACAATTTCAATTTATTTTCCATTTTTATAATTACATTTAGAATCAATAGCAACTTCAATTACATGTATATATATATACTGATGGTGCTTCCTTATTCATGTTGGATATGGTTTGGATATATTTAGCAACTTGTTGCTTATATTTTCAATTCTGTATTAACCAGCAAAGTAGAGCTAGTTTTAATTTTAGTTTCAACTTTCTGCAATGAAATCTTTTCAGCTTACAAAAAAAAAAATTACAAATTAAAAATTCTAATAACTTCCTTTGAAGACTTAAAATGAAAGCCTGGAAAAGAGGAGGCTCTGGAGAGTTCTTAGAGCATCCTCCAGTACTGAAAGGGGCTTGCAAGAAAGCTGGAGAGGGACTTTCTACAAGTGCATGTAGTGATAGAACGTGGGGAAATGACTTTAAACTGGAAATGGGTAGGTTATGTAAAAGGAGGAAATTCTTCATTATGCGACTGGTGAGGCACTGGCACAGGTTGTCCAGAGAAGTTGTGGCTGCCCCATCCTGGAAAGCATTCAAGGCCAGGTTGGATGGGATTTTGAGCAACCTGTTCTAGTGATAGATGTCCCTGCTTGTGGTAGGGTGGTTGGAATGAGATATCTTTAGGGTCCCTTCCAACCCAAACCATTCTATGATCCTATGATTCTATGAAATATAGATTTATATTAATGAAATACAGAGCTGTTCATCCAGTTGGTGGAGAATCTGCTATAAGATAAATGTGCTTGTCATGTACTTTGCAAAATAAAAAGGCAATTAAATATTAACAATTATTTTTGAGCTTTTGTTTCTGGTTTTAGAGATAACTCTTTTGCACAATAGAGACAATTTATAACCTTAAGACTTCAGTTTGTGCAAGTCAGGAAATGCTGTTGAATACATCACAAATATAGGTGTGACTAATTTATTTTTTAATTTGATGAAGAGTTGCCTAATTCTGGAGTGGATTACTTCAATGTCAGAGTTCAAGGAAGTCCATAAGGAGGCTAACAAATACGTGGCTGAGGAGGATGTTTGGAACATTGATGACAATCGAGATCTTACATATCGGAAATAGGTGTTGGTTTCCTAAATGAGAATGGGAGCGCATCACTGTCTCTGTCTTTCCTTTGGAAAAAGCTGTGCATTAAAGGCCACAAATGGAGGAAGTACCTTTCCCATATGAAGGGAGATTATCATAATAGTAAATGGCATTATTTCTAAATAATCAAAGTATTTGTACTCTCTGCAAGCAGACTTTTGAGGAATTTTGCACAGATTGTGGGTACCAACTAATTTGAATATTTCCTCAGTTTTCACTGTAATTGAAATCCAGAAGCGATTGTCACCCAAATATATCACCACAACACCTGATATTTGATTTGCTAGTGTCAAACTACTGGATCAAATTTAGGTCACTGTTTTTGGTAGCCCTTGCCAGCAGGTTGCAAAAAATGCCTTCTTCAAAACTGTTACAGCTTCTCTTGTCTATGAACTTGGTACCTGAGAGCTGGAGAAGGTCCTTTTGCTGCTTCATACTTATGGGAGATGTGAAATGCTGATGACCATTTTGGTGGGGCAATGTAGCTTCTATCTGCTTTGGTTGCTGCCACACTTCTGACCTCCCAGGGAGCCTGACAAAAGTCAAAGCAACCCCGCATTGCATCAGCCTGCTCCGTTCCACTGTGTCAGCATTCTGTCTGTATGATGCCTGTGGCAGGCCCTGCTGCTGTCTCCTCCTAGGGATTACATGATGATGAAATACACGTGGTGCGTCCAGCTCATGGGAAAGAACATGAGGGAGGTGTCACTCTGTTCCTCATAACCATTTATTGTGAGTTTCCCTCCTGGCCACAGCTGGACACAGGACTCTTGGCTGGATGGACTTTTAGTCTGGTCTGGTAGTTCTTGTGCTTCTGATGTGTAGGAAGCCAAAGAGCTCACTCGAGACTCAGGCTGCAGCCAGGCTTTTAAAGCCTCAGCATTTGCCTTTGTAGATCAAACCCACAAGGTCCTGAAAAAGCAGCAAGACGCTTGCTGGCAAATCTAATAATATCTTTCAGAAAACTGTCCAACATGCCAAATGCTATAAATATGCTGTAAATACGAGGTTCCAACTCCTCTGTCCTTTTCTTTTGGTTTTTCAAATGTCACTGTTGCTCATGAAGAGAATGAAAAATGAATGAGAACACAATGAAACAAATTGCGTTTCTAGAGGAACACACTCATCTGGGACCAGCAGACTCGAATTTTCAAAATAGAAATATAGACAAATAATTGCTAATGAAAAATTATGTAAAAGTAATACTGTCACTAGAATTTTCTGCTTTCTGTGAGGGGTTGTTTAGTTTTTTTGGTTTTGGGGTTTTTCTTTGGGGTTTTTTTTTTTTTTTTTTCTTTTCTTTTCTTTTTTTATGTTGAAATGCCCAATTCTCAGGTTTGGTTCAGTGTTCTAAAAGCAGTTGACAGTTTATGCCTGGCCCAGTTCATAGAAAACTCATGCATCAATAACGTGGGATTTTCATGCACTTGGAAGAATGCATTCTATGTGCTTCCAACAGAAAGCAGTCTCTTTAGTATGTACAATATGTTCATTAAATACCTTCCCCTGTTTATACAAGTGCTCATGTCTCCATTATTCATTCAAGCAGAAACTAATACAAAATGTGGTACATCTGCTGTAGCATGTAAAAGTAACTAAAGAAAAGAAAAAGACTTTTACTTAGGAGGAGGTAATTCTGCTCACTTAAGAGGAATTCTGCTGCATGTTTTTTTCCATAGTTGGAATGTCATCTAATTTCTGATGGATATCGGGTGACATTAGAGTCCTACATTTGTTTTAAAAACAGGGGGAGGGGTATTTTCTTGAATTCAAAGCTGAAAATTTCTGTGTTAATGCATTGGTGATGCTTTCAGTGCGAAGGGTGGGTGGAACTTCAGGGGGCTCACTGGGGCTCAGTTCTGTACCCTTAGTAAAGCACTTGGCAGTGCTTTCTGTTGAACCAGTCCAATGTAGGTAGTGTTTATTTCATACTTGCAGAAAAGGACAGCTTTGAGAATTAAAACTGACCAAGGCATTTGCCTAGATTCAAATGTTTGCTTCATATTGTGCAACGATGGCCGTTCCCTGTCACAGAACATCTGCTTGCTGGGCTCTCAGCTGCTCTCCATCTCTCCTATTTGCTTCAAAACCACTAAGAAACTGATTTCTTTTATTAGTGTTGAATGAGAAAATAATACCAAGCCTCCAATTTTCATGAAATTGAAATGTTTTCTGGCCCTTCCTGTTATTACAATATTGGTTATCACTACTGAGAAAACTTTCCATAATACAGTGTCCACCCAGATATGCATTTTACTAAAGTAGTGACAGCTGGTTTCATACTCACAGAAACACTGGAATATAATTTTGCAGATACTCTTTTAAGGTTTGAGAATGAGAACTTTGATCTTTTTGCACAGTTAGAAAGATGGCTGCATTTTAGAGAAATACTTCTCCATCCTGGTTTTACAAGGTAGCAACTTGGTCTCTGTGTGCTGGAAAGATCTGAAATGATCTGAGTGATTTGGAAATTGACACTGATTCCTTGGTACTGGGGAAAATGTTATAATTCCCAGGGAGTTAATTTGTAAGGGCACTGGATACCAATGGAGGCAGGGATTGCGTACAACTAGGTGTATGTCTAACCTCTCACCTAAAGATTCCTGTGCTTGTTAAAGATTATTTGCTGCAGGTATAGGGCAGTGTAAGAGCCTTCTTGCTGGAGCAGGCAGTTAACCCATGCTGCAGCTATTGCTATAGGCATTTAGATAAACCAGTAAAGTCTTGCAGTATCTTTGAGCCATGATTTATTCTTTTCTTTTGGGGGGATATAATTAGTTAAATTGAGAAATGCGTTGAGTAAATGCAGCTTTAAAATAACACTCCGCTCTGCCGTTCCATTATGTATATCTGCTGTCAACAGTTTATTTTTTTTTAATGGGAGTTTCTGAAAAGCTTGGAAGTTTTCTAAATCCCAATACTTTAATGGAGACTGTAGATGAAATATAATCCCCATCTATTCATAACCAGTCAAAAATAAACAATTTTTTCAAGCCATTAGAGCATACAGAGGAAAAGTTCATGAACCAATCATTTGGGGCTTTTGGCAGACCATACGGAACTTTTCTAACAGCTATTTATAAGGTCCTAATGTGTTTATTTTCACAATAAATCTGACTTATTGCTGCATGTGTTGGTTTCATTGTAAAATAAACACTGAAGATTACAAACATATCCTTTTGTGAAGTCTTCTGAAAGTCTAAGGCTTAATTTAATAAATGTGATACTCTCTATATTGGCTGGGAAATGAGTGCCGACTGAGGAAAAAAAAGGAAACAAAGAACAGCCCAAACCCTTGCTTTAAATTACAAAATCAATTGTCATCAAGGTTACATTATAGCTGAGCGTTTTGATGTATAAAAAGTATTAATAATTGATAGATTGATAGATATAAGGACTAAGAAGGTGCAAAAGAGGGAAGTGTTGTACCTCAATGCTCTTGTTGAAGGACTATGTGGAAAAATATTATTTCTAAATACACAAACTTAATTTACAGATTAAATTTGCTTAGCTTTATTCTGTAAATTACTAACAAAGTTGCACGTAGTTAGGCTGCTTTAAAGTACTCTGAAGGTGTTTGCAGTGTGGCTTTTACTAGTTTGATTAGAAGAATTTAAGTAATCATGCTGTAAATAAAAGTATTTGTGCAATTTCTCCAATATTTTTCCCCTTGCCCGTGCCTGAGGTGAGCATCCTACTCTGCTAAAGTTAGTGGCTCTGTTACCCATGTTGTTGAGTCATATTTCAGCTCGGATATATAGTAAAATCATCAAATCTTCAGAAAAGAATAATCAGTCTTAAAAGAAACTTTCTCTTTTATTAATGTGTCTTCAGAAGCCCTGCCTGATGTGTATGTGAATGTCCTCATTAGGCATATAATTCCTAATTCTTGTAGTGAATCTTACTAAGCTCTTGACCTCAGTGATATGTTCCAGTAATGAGACTGTAGGTTAATTGCTATTGTGTTAGAGTACTTCCTTCTGTCAGCTTTAAATGTATTGCTTTTGTAGTTCATTGGATATTCCCATGTTTTTGTAAGATTAAAATGTATCACTGCCAAACCATCAAGCAGACTTTTGTGTTGGTTTCATTATTTGTTTGTTGCTAAATGAACTTTATCTTTTCTTCATCACAGTAAAGTCCCTTCAGACTTTACCGAAATGCTTTAGGTTCCACATAATGCAAAGCTGCTTTATGTAAGTTTTATTGTGCTTCTTCTATGTCCAGTTGCAAGGGTGGGAATTGAACTTGGCAATGATTTGGTGTAATGCTGAGCATCCAGTGTCAGACCGCTTTATATAACATAGCATTGTTTCAATATATCATTTATTTTCAAAAGAACTTGAATCATGGCCATAGAATGTGCTTTATGTGCACGCTTTGTTCTCAGATAGAAGCCTGCAGGATCTCAAACAATTAAAAAGAAGTTGTCATTCCAGTTGCTGAAGCGCTAGTGCTTTGGGGATAGTTTGGGAACAGCTCCAAGGGACATGCTTGGGAGGGTGGACCTGGATAGCAGATTGTTTTTAAGAAAACATCCTTCTTCTGAGTGATTTTATGTAAAAGAAGAAAGAAACCATTGAAATCCATTAAAAATGCTTTGTATTTTTTGAAATGGTTTTTAAAGCTTAGAAAAAAATGGACCAGCTGGACTAAGGCTCTTAATACACTGCACAGTAGTTATCTGTTTTCTGTGTGACACTGCGGACATTTATAAATACCAGAAATGTCGGCCTGTGCCAGGTTTTGGGTTGTTGAATTTTTGTTTTGGTGGGTTTTTTTTCAGCAATGGGACAGCCTTTTTCTGCTACTCAGAAAGCTGCAGATTTTTGATATTTCCATCAGGAGTTACTGTCTTGTTGAGCTTTTATGAATATTTTGTCTTCCCAGTGAATTATTTAAGCTGTGTTTGATTAGTTCAAAAGAAAAAAAGGTTATAACAATAAACATGGTCATCACATTCCCCATTTTTCTGAAAGTAATTAAAACTTTACTGGCATGAGTTCACACTGTGGTAGCCTATGAATCTTGTGCAGATCCTTAACACTGGTGTCACGTATACATTAGTTAAGTCGGAATGAACAGATTAATTGGGAAGAAAGTTTTTGGTATAATCAGTATCATGAAGAGGCTGCGCCCAGAGAAATGCTTGCAGTTTATAGAATTAACTTAAAATGAACTCCAGCATCCGAGCCATCTGGGGCACTTTCATTTATGTGAATCATGTTTTATTTAAGTTTTGTTACAGCTTCTACTTTGTATTTCTCTTGTGTTTGAAATGGTTGTAAGACAAGAATTTTTTTGACTTCATTCTGGTCTCCCAGAGGTCAGTGACAAAACTTGGATGAATTTTATTCTGATCTCTTTAGGGCAGGGAACATAACATCTGTGGCTGATCCTGCAAATGATTGTATATGGGTGAGCTTATGACCTGTCATTCTGTATATATCCAGAATAGGAAAAAATGTGTTTTCACAGCACAAAAGAGCTCCAGCCTTGACTGGGGCCTTCCTGAGTTTTCTGTAAGATAAATATAAAATATTTTGTTTTGTTGTTGTTGTTGTTCCTGGAAACAAGTCATTCAGCCAAAAATATACAAAAGTACAAGAATACCTCTAGTTCAAATCTTATTGATGCAACTCTGGATGTCAGCTTCTATATTTTGTTTAACATGTAAATGGACAGATTTATCAGCTTAGTGGAATGTAGCAGCACTTGGTCATGGCTAGTGGTTCTAGAGCTCTGTGGTTCTAGATAGTTAACATGTACAAGACTGTACTACCCCGGCCTGCTAGTGAATCAAGAGTAACAACTTACTCCAAATGTTGACCAAATTTCTAGATGAATTGCAGTATTACAACTTCTGAAAAACTCCAACATTGAAGATACAATCAAATTACAAAAGTGGCAAATTAATCACAGATAGAAATGTTTAACTTCTAATATCTTGCCATGAAAAGTTCAAATCCCCTACTGAAATGTGTGCACAGTTCAGTGCACAGTCTCTCAGAATCTACTGCTATATGAAAATTGTTTTTTTGAATTATCTAATTCTTTTTTGTTGTCTGCACTAGTAGCTCCTGTGTCAGGGAAGAATTTTAATTGATGCCACTTATATAACGTGGCTTTGGATCAGTCACCCATACATTGCGTAGAGTCAAAGTTAGAGTGACTACATTTAGCTCAACTGTACATGAGAGGAGCCTTCACTCAAAATAAAACAAAAAAAACCCCTACCTGTCAACTGGCAACGTTTCCAACACTCACATTTTTTAATGGCAGCATTCTCCAACCCAGCACTTAAAAGCAATAAAATGAATAGTCAAATACACAATAAAATTTCTATTTCATGCATAAAAAACAAGTGCGTTGTCATCATCAATTATGGAGAAATACATACATGATTGCAACTAAAACTGCTAAATTTGCCTGCTAATGATGGGTTTTGCTGGATTTTTAACTTGTAGATTTTGACTTTACCTGCAAAATATTTTTGAAGCCTGCATAAAAGAATTCCATTATCATTTTCACGGTCGACTATTCATGTTTTGATAAATAATCTGCATTTCAATTTCTTGAAAATCATATTGTAAGTTATCAGGAGACTGTCAATATATTGTTAAAATAATATGGAGTTTTTATTTGAGGCTATTGTTATAACCACACATTTATAAATATACTTTTAAAAAATTTTCCAAATGTGTAGGGAATGGTTTTTTTGAGGCTTCCAATTAGAGAAGGAGATAAGTTGCTCATTTTTTGGTCCTGCTTGTGCAATAATAGATGTCTGCATATGCTTTCTTTTAGTATGCTGATAATTTCAAAATTAGGATATTTTTAACATACTTTTATTGAGCTGAAAAACTTATCTTCAAAGTAAGTGAAAGCGTCTTAACTACTGTCTACTCTTTTGATTATTGTATGAGTTCTATTTATCTTTAGTTTACAATGATTGAAATAATGTGTAATGTTTATCTTATTTCATACACTATTTGGAAGGAATGGGTTGGGGTAGTTAGTTTCACAAAGTCAAAATCAGCCTCTTACCTTCTCTCCCTTATGCTTGAACGTGCTCAAAACAGACAAGCGAGTGTTGAAATTCAGGCCTATGTGCTTGCCTTAATATACATCTTTTCAAATCAAAAGACTGCTGAAAAGATTTCACAGCAAGATTGTTTTCCTTTTAGGACAGTCCTCCTGTTAATGAGCCTATGTCCAAACAATGGCAATATTTCGTTGTGGTTTTAATTACGTTGCTTAAGTAAGAGCATAATTACTTCAGCATTGTATTTGATTTTCACACAATTCTTTGTAATTGACATTTTAAAAGCAAATTATCTTTATTTTCTTGATGTGAACAATATTATATATTGATGGATGAGCATGTAATCTGTGTGAAAAATGTTTGTTAAATCATTAACACTAGGTTGTTTGTCTGTTGAATCAACGACCTTTTGATGGCAACAGAGATTTCACTGTGATAGTTTTTAATATTCTTCATTTCCCATTAGGACAAGGAGCACCAGTTTTAAAGCAGCCTCTCTTTCACTTTGATATGAATAGATAAATTGTCAAAGCTGCCAACAAGAATGCTTCCTCCTACAGGGTATGTTGTAAGCAACACTGCATACAGTGTTCTTGCTGGTAAACACAAACAGTGCACAGTTAGTGGTGCAGCTTCGTTCTCATCCTTCAGTGGAATTTAATGAGCTGAACACTGATGAGATTTTTGAGAATTGGGTTAATGTGTGCTGAGTGGGAGACAGATATGGGATGACTTTTTTTCTGAGTTGCCCTTTCCCACCACTTATTAGCAGAGGGGACGGGATAAGAGTGGAATATATGCACAGTGTATATTGTTCCAGAGGAAACCACTGTTCTGTAGCATTAACCCTTTTAAAAATGCTCTATATGGAAAAGGAAATGCAAAATCATATTAGCATCCTGTTCCATGTCTTTTATTAAGTTATAAATTGGTTTTCGAGGTATTGCCTGCAGTGTTTCTTATGGGCATTGCACTGTGCCATTACTTAGAAATTGCAGTTGCAATGCCAAACATGTATTTTAGCTCTCTGCGTTGGAAGGGAGCAAGTGTCACATTAATTATGCTCTCTGCTCTACTTTCCCACTACTGTCTTGTTTGGGTTTTGCTTGCTGGATTGAAGAGAAGTTGATTCTTGTCTTGGCCTATTTCAAAGCCATCTGAAAACAGCTAAAAACAAAGTAAACCCCAGCCAAATGGGTAGTAAATAATACATACAGCCCTTAAACAGAAAATTTAGCAGCTTGCTAGCTGAGGAAGTTGCTAAGGCTCCCATCAGTTTCCAGACACAGTAGACTTAGACTTAGTGCTTCTCAGCACTGTCGTGTAGAACAGATACTTAGCTTTCAAAATGTAGTTCTCAGCTATTCTTTGGAGGCCTAAGCTCTTTATACAGTGAACAGGGAGAATTAGGTCTGTAAGAAGATAATCCAAACCAGCCATCATAGCTGAGGGACTGAACAGGCCTTTCAGAAGGACTTGAGCCTTTCAGAAGAGTTGAACCCTGACACGTTTTTTTCCTGGGACTGGGATTCACAACCTAATGCTTCTACTGAAGCCATTCCTCTTTATAGGCATGACTGACTCCATATTTTATTTGACATGTGATCATAAAAGAAAGTAATTGTGCTTTCTGTACTGGCCTGCTGACTGGAATATCTGCTTTGGAGGAGCAGGACTCAGGTTCAGCCTCTTCAGCCTGAGCATGTCACACATTCACTGCCTCTGTGGGAAACGCCTTAACCAGGATGTAGATCTTGTTGAAGTGGAGCTGTGTCAATTTGTATTCACGTGTTCAAGATTTATGGGGCCAGAAAGAAAAAGACAGAAGCAGACAAGTGCCAAGGGTATTTCTTCAACAAGGAGAAAATGGGTCTTGCTATAAATAATCGCTTGATAAAATATAAAAATTTTGTTTTAGGGAACAGAGACCCCTGCCAGTTTCTTTAGCTCCTGTGTATTTCAGATGTAGTTATCCATCCCTACTGGGCAAGGATGGTACCAAAACAGTATCTTTCATTTCTCCAGCTCTAATCAGTTCTTGTAGGAATGACGGATGGCAATATTTCACCATTTTCTTGGATGCTGGGCTGTGCTTTGTTTTCATGGCATTGCTGATGGTATCCTCTTAGCCTGCCTGGCCTTGCACAGAGGTAGGCAGGTGCCAGCAGGTCTTTCCTGTGAGTCCCAAAACGGCTTTTGTGTGTCACCAAGCTCTGAGGTGTTGGGCATGCCAAGCACCCTTTCTGCAATTTGGAAAATTGTAGAGTGAAGGCTAAAGAAGCTGCAGCCATTCAGTCATGTAGGAGGTGAAGTGGGGGCTGTGAATTGAACTCTGGGACTTAGCACCAATGTTCCACTCAAGTTTTACTTTAGTTGGTCTAAGTGCTTTTTTGGACCCAGGCCAAGATTTTCCACACCGTGCTCTGGGTGACCGGTGTATATTGTCATGGCTCTGCTAGGCATTAAGTCCTTTCTGAGTTTGATATGCTTTGAGTACTTGAAAGTGTTGAAAATGATTTCTGCCATTCAGGTCAATTGATTTGAAGAAGAGATTATCCAGTCCTGCTTTTTGTTTCAGAAATGTTTGTGTGCCAGTTAGTGAATGCTTTACATGATTTGACTAGCTGTGCCCCAGCATTCTTTACGGAGACTGCTTGTATAAATATAACAAGTATTTTATGTCTCAGTATTGACTAAATGAAAATAACCTAGAAAAGGAGGAATCTCTAAATAACGTGCGTTATTTATGGAGCTGTATGTCAACTGTTGCTGATCTGTTGAGGTGAGTTATTGTAACAGTTCTCAGGAAAAGGATGAATTCAAAATTTCAAAATAGAAATTAAATTCAAAATAGAAAAGTCAGAGTGACCTGCTCCCCGGCAAGCCAGTTTCACATCAGGGCATCTGTTAGGGAGATGTTTGAAGTCATCTTTCAATAAAAAGGTTGGATTCTGCTAGTGTATAGTTATAGAGAACTTTAATTCACAATTACCTAGAATTGAAATCAGCACCACAGGGTTGTTGCTCAGCTGAGAAGGTTTGAGATTGCTTGAAAGAAATGACAACTTAGAAGGGAAATGTCACTTTGAAACAGCCTTGTTTCCCCATTAATAAACGTCTCCTAAAGGGAGAAATACTTTAGTGGTTATGAATAAGAAGGAGGCATGGCAGGGTCTAGGGTCAGGTTTGATTTTCTTGACAAGTGAAATAGCCATGAGGAGAGATGCTTTTGCAGAAGAGCAGTTGAGAGGGTTGTGTACCGCAAACTGCATACTGAGTGGTAAATATTGTTTCAAATAAAAGAACATAGGTCTCTTATTAAATCAACAGAGAATAATAAAAGCTGCAGTGCTTTGTAACTTTTCCATTGATGGGTGTTGTTCTGTTGGCCATCCTATCTGAGACTTTGAAAGAATAACAAAAATGTAGCTCCACTGGTGTTCAGCAATGTAAAGATTAGTTCATGAAGGACTCGTGAAGCCTCATCTGTGCAAGTTTCCTTCATGAAGAGATGCAGGAGACATTTAGAATACAAGATCTAATTTGACTTGATCAGTACTTATTGTTTACATATTATTTGTTATTACAATTATATTAAAGTATTAAAATTGTATGTATTATGTAATTTAAATACTTTGAAGATTTCTCTATGCCATCGCATTTTGCAATGGTCATTATCTTTGTTCTTCTTATGTCTCATATAATCAAGATATTTTTGCCTTTATGTACGTGATTTAATATCTTATGACTTTAATAGTAATATATATTGATTTTTATATGTCACATTAATTATCCTAGTGTCTAAAAATTTTATAACAAGACCATACAAAAATTAAGATGATTGCATTTTTTAGTAAGAATGAAGTTTACAAGTGATGGTCATAAATCATAATTCAATAATTCATTTTACTGGACGAAAATATTAAGAGGCTGTTTTTATTTTTGTCTACAAACACTTAGATTCCAGTTTAGTGCTGTGAAGTGTTTTATGAATAGGTGCTGGATCCATCCATCACCTTTTAAAAGGGCAAAACATCGTGTGTTTCTTTTCAGGTGTAAAAGACTTAAATGTTTCAAAATGAGAGAAATGAATATAAGACATGTATTTTTGTTAAATATAATCCCAGGGAAATTGTTTAGTGAAAATATATCTTCAAAATTATTACAGTTACTGCATGAAGAGAAAACAGTCAGAACATGACAAAAGCCAGGAATTTATTCTTGAAATTGAGAGGATAGGAATGTAAGCAAAGGGGATGAAATGTGGGGAAAATGAGTAGTGGTTAAAAGTGAGAGAATTGATTAGAAACAGAGTGAAAGAAGGTTATATTAGACAATTGAAGGCTGGAATGAAAGGTTATAATTTGCAGATCACTTTTGCTGTCAGTTTAGAGTTAAAAGCGTCTTTCCTGTTAGTGCAAAGCACTTGTGCAATTAAATAGAATGTCAGTTCCTCAGGGTCAACTGTAGCTGCATTCCTGACCCAGAGTAGTCAAAAAGTTTACCGGTTTAGATACATTTATTTGATGTAAGAGTTGTTATTCCAAGGAATTATTTTTATATACCTTTTAAAATGCAGGTGTGTAAGAACACTTGGCAGTGTTTCTTAGGAGTTTTATTTGAACTCTTGTTGTTAAGTCATAGTTTCCCCGCAGTATAAATTTTTACAGAACAGTTGATTAGATACCAAAATTGTTCTTGCCTTAGCACAAGCTTTAAGAGTTTTATCAGGGCATTGTATATTAGAAAAAATATAAAAGATGTTCCATATAAAAAGTAAAATAGTAATAAATTACAGGAATATAAAATAAACTCACTTATAAAGTTAGTTTATAGAGGTGTTTAAATAATGAACGGGTTTTTTTCTGTGATTTTTTTTTTTTAGTTTATGTAACACAGTTTAGCTGTATTTCAGGACATCACTTAACTGAATTTATGAATATCTAGGCTTCTATTTCCCGTTAGGATCACAAATAGTTCTCTTAGTCTGATGTGCAGTCAGCCAAGGTCAACCCACCACAATGATATATTCCTCTGACATTTTACGTACTGATGTCATGAAGATAACTCATGATTTATGTCAGATGCTGTCATTCTTTAAGATGTAGCAAGTGCAGATTTATAAATACATGTGTTAAAGTAGCCACCACAAAGCCCCTTTGCTGCCATCAGATTCTCCCTCAATAATGTAGCTCTCCCAGAGCTCCAGCAGCACTTGGAGGTGTGAACAGGGCTGTTCATACCTAAGCACCAATTTTCTGTGCCCCACATGCCTGAAGGGGGGTTGGATGAGTAAACTGAATTATTTGTAGGAGAGAATAGCTGGATCCCAGGTCTGACCTAGGAAATCTGTGGAAATAAAGTTTCTGAGGGCCTGAGGGACAGGCAATGTGATGAAAGTAGAAGAGATGCCATGAAATAAGGTATGAATAAATAAACTGGGAAAAGAATTTCTGTTACTCTATGTGGTGAGAAAGATTGATAAGGAAGGGATTTCTAACTGGACAAAACACACAGACAGCTTTCAGCAATAATGGTCTCCAACAATAACATACTCCTTCTTTCCCTGCATCCTATTTTTGTTTCCTTTCCTGTTTCCTCCACTTTTTGGTATTCTTTCAGGGTGTGAAGACCTGTGGATGTTCCTGTGGCCCCAGCTACTATTGTGTGTTATTTGGTCTGTGTTGATTTTTGTTAGCTTTTTCAATAATCTTTGCATATCCTAAGGCTGAATAACTGAGACGTTTATATATAAAAAAAGAAAATTTATTTTAAAAACCTACAATTTTGCCTGTAACACTAGTGACAAAACAAGGCATGAAAACCATTGTAAAATAACATTTCAAGTGGGACCAACAGAGACAGGTTCTTAAGTATGTGCCAACATATTATTTATAATAGAATATATTTTGGCATGAAATTAATATTGGCAGTTCTGAGATATAAGAAATAAGATTTTTTAGCTTCTTTAAAATAATTTTTACTTGAAAATCTCAACATATACATTGTATAGAATATAAAGTATATTGCAATGAGTTTAAAGAATGGCTGGAAATTATATATTCACATAGAACCTCTGGTCTTATTTTTCAGCCTTGTAGTTCGCCCTATCATTCATCTGTATTTCACCTGAAATTTTAGTAAAAAATATTTAAAATTTCTGACATTTGCCTGCAGGACAGTGCAAATGTATCCACTGTGCACTGAAAATACTCAAGGAAGTTCTGCAGAGGGCTCACATTAACCCTCATTTCTGCAGAAGACAATTGTGCATGCCTTCTCATTAGCACACATGGTTGGTTTTTGAAAAACTAAAATTTGTCCAAGTTATTACCAAAGACCGAGTTTATATAAAACAGAGCCTTCTGTGGAAGGATTCTCAGACCAGTCTTCCAGCACGATTTAATTCCTCTGAGCTAAACTGCTTACAGGCAATTCTTCCCTGTTATCCTTAAACTACTTACTGGCGGTTTAAATTGACAGGATTTCTATGCAATTAATGTTGCCTCTAACACTGGCTGAGTGAAATGTTCAAATGGTGTCTGTATTTGTTTCCCCTCTTCTTTTCTGGAAAGAACTTCCTGCTCTATATGATGCTGGGATGTATCTGGGCACTGCCATATTCCCAGGTAAATAGGAGGAATGGTTTTGAGAATGATTGTTCCTGGAGATGGATGAAGATTATTGCAGTGTTGCCTCATCCATCTCCCATCATGAGCTGAATAATTACTGCAGGTCCCTGGATTCAGTATATAATTGGTGACTATGTTATTTGTGATCTTGCTAATTAAGATTCTTACTCTTTTAATGAAACTGTAGGAATAGTAAGCAGGAAGAAAGATGGAGTTGCTCCTTGACATTTTTTAACTGATTCACCTTGGGTTTAGAAGTGTTCTACTTCTCTATTATGAAAACAGTACAATAAAGTAAATGTTGTAGGGAAGATGATTCCTATTTTCTTGATCTACACTGAGTAATAAACTGTGTCAGTTTTGGCTCAGAAGTACTCTTAGATTAATCTGTGTGCCATCTGCAGGTACTTCTCTTTCCTTTACATCTCAGGATAGAATTCTTTCCTCTTTTCTTTGGATGTTTCAAGTCATGAAAGCTCAAATTGAAATTCAATAAAGAATCATTTGTGGTTTTCCAAGTCAATCTTGATATAGTAACGGAAAAAGTATCAAATATTTCCTTAAAAAAAGCTCCATTGAAAACTCCATGGTACGATGGATGTCTATTTTAAGGTTTTCATATCTAACAAAACATATTTTCATTACACTGATACCTCTGATAATTTGGTATAAAAACGCAAATATCCATATTTTATTATGAAAAATTAATTCAGATGCACTTTTGAAAATTCTGGATAAATTTCCACTATTTCATGTTGTTGTTGTACTATGATTCCAGAGTTTGAAATTCGACCTAGGAATTTTGAATGCACATTGCTGGAAATCTGTAACAGGCAAAGCAGCACAGTCTTAGAATGTGGAATAACAACTCCTACAACTGGAGTTGAAACCTTTCTCAGTAGAGGGTATGTTTTACCCACTTTCTCCATGCCTGTTTTGCATTTTGTTTGGTCTGTGTGTTGCTTTTAAAAATGTTAAAAAAAAAAAAGGTTGAGGATACTTTGCCCCCTACTTTTTTCACTTTCTTTACAGTTTTCTCACAGACTGGAATTAAGCCTTGAACTGATTTTTTTTTTTTTCTTTTTTCTTTTCTTCCCCCAATGATTAGCCTTTTTTCAAGAGGAATGGAGCACATGTCAACAAACGTAACCCATGCTGAACTGCCTTCTAGGCATGAATACAGAGAGAAGTCCCAGTAGGTGTAGAATTTAAGAAAGCCTCTGGCTCTTTGCAGCTACCAAAGGTTTCTGTGTTCCTCATGTCTCTCCATAGCTATGGATAGACACAAGCTCTGCCATTGTAATCAACATAAGGCCAGATCTGTCACTGTACACCAGGGCATTGTTGCCAGCAGGGAGGCATTTTCTGCTGATACTGCAGAGCTGTGGACACTCAAACCAACTTTATGTGCTCTCAGCATTTATTTCTTCTGACCTTTCAGTCTTGTTTTAGCCCCATACAACTGATCCAAGGGACCCCTCCTTGGGGGCTGGGTGGCACAGCCACTCTCTCTTCAGTCCCCAGGTTACAAGTGCCAAGCATCTGCTGCTGTGCCTACATAGGCAAGACCCAGTGCCGTCTTACCAAATACCTCTGGGTTAGTGGCATGAAAAAGAAAACATATAGGAACAGTTGCATATGTTTGGAGTGCTGAATTTTTATTTCTTAAAAACATGCCAAAGTAGAAGAATCTGGAAAGCATAGATGATTTTTCTTTATTTGAAAATGCATTTAAATTTGAGCTATCAAAATAAAATGCTCAAAGTAGGTGCAGGTACAACACGTATATTTGCACCTATATTCTAGTTGGTCAATGCTATATTTAGAATGAAGCTGCATTAATCTTTTAAAATGTTATTTTCTATCATGTACATTTATAAAAATGTATCAACAAATTTGTGTCTATCCTGTTTTACCAAACTTTTTACTTATTTTGTCTTACTTCACATGCTGCTCCTTCAGTTCAAATACCCTGAGCCTTACATTCTTGCTGTATGACTATTACCATGAAAATGAAATAACTTATAACATTCTGTGGGATTCTTTGAGCAAGCAAACTAACATAAAGCCTGTCTCTGTTTTGTTTCAGCTGCCATTATTGGTATTTTGTTTTATACTCTTAGGCATGTTCCTAAATAATGACTAACTGCCAAATTATCACAGCACATTTGATGTGAATGAGTCATCAGCTTTAAATTAAAAACCAAAAGTGTGGTGGCCTTTCTGTTGTTCTGCATGTTATTATTGCCATCAAGTGATGGGTCTGAAACTTCCCATCATTCATTAGCACCTTGAGTGGACAGCAGTTATTTTTTTGTCTAGTCCTTAGGGTCTATTGTTTTAGAGAATCCAACCAGTAATGGCTTGGATTAAAAAAGGGAAATTAAAGGAAAATACATCATCAACATGCTAAGCAAACAAAATACCTATAGCCAAAGACCAAAAGACCTATTTGTTTGTGTGCATGTTTATGTTTATTATCTGATGTTTCTAACTGAAAAGAGTTTTGTCTTTATCTCTTGAAACTTAACTGAGATGTAACCATAACTTTTCTGATTCTGGAAAGTAGGTTAAATATCCACTCTCATCATTAAAAAAAAAACAAAACAAAAAAACCAAAACTAAGGACAACAAATGAGCTCTGGTGTTTCAGGGGAGCACCTGATATTTCTTAACCTGCGTGTTTCACGGTATATATTTGGTCAACAATGCATTTACCAACAATGGAGATGAAAATAAGTTTTGATTATATCCGTGCCACCAAAGTACAGCGAGTTACTGCTCCTGTACAGATGGGTACATTTGAAATATCTTCAAAACATGTTGCCAATATCACCTTAATTCTTGTTTCTTGTATCCAGGAGTGCCAACCCTGACAGTCACTCTCATGATGGCAGAATAGGAGCTAACTGTTGTCTTTCATCACTGGCTGTGCCTCTTTCCTACTTCATTGACCGTAATCTTTTCTTCAAAGATGTGGAGTCTGCATTCATTTCTTGGGCAAAGGTTGCATTTAGTTTAGCTGTAATATTTCACGTGAGAAAGAAGTGGAAGATGTGATCCTTTTTTTCTTTTTTTTTTTGGCTGTTGTTGTTTCATAGCAGTATGCAAAATGTGGAAAGTCAGTCACATTTCATTGGCATTTGGCATCTACTCAACAACTGATTGCTCTTCTCAGAGCTTTTTTGGAAAGTTTGCAGCACCATAATGACAGCTTTCTAAACACAGATGTCCTCTTGGTACAACCTATAATTTTTTATGAAATATGTATCGATGTCAGGAGTTTGAACAAAGTCCTGGAATTAGTTGAATATTCTTGTTATGAATATGTATTCAAAATATCTACAGTACATATATTGTAAGTTGGAGGAAGAATATGTGATGTCTGAAGGCAAAGATGTTGTTACAAAATGTCAGAATATAGTTTAAGATAAATGGATTGTTTTATTAATTGATTGTCTGTACTTTAGTGATCTTTCCCCCACAATGTTCTATACTGTGCAAGTGCATACTGTGACTTGAAGCATCAAGAATCTCAAGAATACATTTAGATAATCGGGGATTTGGCCAGGGAAGATGTCTAATAGTTGAGAGGCCTGGAGTAGTTATTAAATGTTCCTGTGAAGTCCCATTAGTAGCTTGTTCCTCTTGTTTCATTTACCTGTCAGCTAAGCCATCAGGAAGCGAATACTTCAAACACAGATTTCCCCTCCTCAAGTCAGCTATTTTTCTTAAGGTTTCTCTTAAATGTTTTCGGTAAGTAAAAGTCAGTTGGAAGCTTAATGTCTAAGATGATAAACTTCTGGCAGCTTATGGTTCTTAGTAATGGAATCCTTGATTGTTTTTACCTGTGGGCCTATTATTTACAAATACCTACAAATGAGAAGACAATGCTTAATGGCTATTGTATGTAATTTATGTAAGTTCAGAGTTGCAGGTGAAGAGGAAAGTCTCCTCTGTAACCATTTGAGATTGTTTTTTAATGATGACACAGCCCATTCTATATTGTTCTTCTACCTATTTAGGTTGAGTTAAGATCAGAGTACCATACAACAACTTTATCTAACAACTCTAATGAAATTAGAGGAAATATATTTCAATAAATATTGTTTCATTTTGTTTTTGTGCAGCTCTGCAACCTGGATATAAGTGCTGCAGTTTTTATGACTATAGCTAACTTCATGTAGCTTCCCTCTATCTGTACTTGTACATGGCACTTGGTTTTGATTTATTTTCAGGTCACACCACGAGATCTATACTCCCACACCACTAATGACACATCATTCAGATTCAGAATAGATGCTTTAAAGTTAGAATGCTGCATCAGAAATGATGGAAAATCATAACTGTTAGTTAGAAAATGCTTTCTTTTTGGGCTTCAACTGGGTCACGCTGTGGTCATTCAATATTATGATACTGGGGTTTTTCCCCTTCTCTCTTGCTTCTGGTTGATGATAAACTCACTTGTCTGGTGTATGTGCATGTGTGTGGCCCAGTCTGGGTTGCAGTTTGGCTTGTCTTGGATCATGACCTTTTGCCAAACCTCAGCAGTAGCTCTTGGGGAAAAAAATGTAAACATACAACCAAATTTACTCTGGTTTCTTTATTTAGCTCAGTGCAAGTTAATTCTAATTGCTATAAGGCTTCAGTATGACAAACTTTTTCCTAAATCAGAAAATGGGAGAAGCTAATTTAATATTTTAATTATAATAATTTAGTAAAAAAATACAAGTGGGTGGGAAGCAAATAGGTTCTACTAATGTAGAAGTAAGTTAAGTGTTTAACAGTTGTGATAATTTTTATTTATTAATTTTATTTATTTATTTATTTTAATCACATTAAAAGATATGTTCAAGGATGACAAGGAAGAAAACACCTATTTTGTTAGGCCAGAATTATATGGAAACATTATGGAGTAATACTAATTGCTAAGAAGGTTCCAGAACTGTGGGCAGTGTAATGATCTTCAATTTTCTGAGAATATCCTTACTAAAATGACCTACCTAATTTGAGTGTAATTTTCAAAATAAGGAGACTAGATGTTTTGTTTGTGACAGGGTAAGTGATGGACACTTTTCCTTGTAATGGTCTACCTTCTACTAACATTAAATGACCTTTTTTCTTCCTGTAGATGATAGTTTAGGATTATGCTGGTTTTTCCTATGTGGTTACAAGTTATGGAGAAACAAGGCAGAGTTTCCATAAACTAGAACACAGACGATTTCAGTAAATGGAAGGCCTTTCGTCTACTTGGTTATTTTGACTGGCATCAAAACTCACCTGTCAACAGTTTGCCACTTATCCTATTTTATAGGTATTCTGAGCTGTTACCCGTGTTGGCTACAAGAGCTGATCACTTTGCGTGATTGCAACTTGCAGAACATTTAGACGAGTTGTCAGTTAACACAGTATGTGTGTAATTGATATAAAGATTAATTATTAAAACTGTCAGTTTCCCCTGCCTAAAATGTGCATATTTGCCTATGAACTATACCTCTTAAGTTGTTTACAAATGTGCCCCAGTGTAAAGTGTGAGATAGGTTTTTGCTTTGTTTGTCTTACAAGTTTTAAGAAAAACAGCTGTTCCCATGATGAAAGCAGTATCCTTCCAGTCTTTTTCATATGGACTCACTTCTGCAAGTTAAAGAACTTCCTTCAACCTGAGTAGTTACATATTTAACATACCATGCAAGCAAAGAGAGTAGACACAAATGTTTAGTATTGAGTATTTGAATGAGACTTTGACTCACCCACGTAGCAAAACCCCTAAATCATCAAAGGCTTAAACCTTCATGTAGATTAACTTGGGCCAAACAAAAGACTTGTCCTTGCAGGCTGACTCTGGAGAAGAGGGTGCAGAAGTTTTGTTTAAACAGTCTGATTTATGATAAGGTGTGGAAAATGCACAGTTAAAGAAATGGTCGCAAATTCTTGAGCAAATGAAGACAAAGAAAGATAAATCTAAAACTGCTGCTGCTACCAGGGAACTAAGATGAAAACGTTTGACCACAAAATATAAAAAGAAAACCCTAAAGCTTCTGTCAATTCTGAAAGACTTCTTAAAGACTTTTAGTGTTGCATGTTGCGAGCTGAAAGCTGAACTTGACTGTTAAAGAGTCTGACTCAGATCATAGTTAGGGACAAATCACTCATTGACATCACTGCTGTAATGAATTAGGTGTGACACACAAGTTTTTGGAACTGTATTCAAGAGATCTGCAAAAATGACTGGAAAGTACAGAAATATTTATGATTTTGACTTCTAAAATAAAATACATCCTACTGTGAAATAAACATTTGGGATGAAATCTTGCCCTATTCAGGGCAATCACAGGTAGTGGACCCAAACTTTCAGCGAGTGCGCATTTTATCTGCACTAAAATAAAAAGTCTTAAATAAGATTATTCCTATGGCTGTTTCATCCATACTTTGGCAGAGTCATGCAGTGTGTGCTGTAATTACTGGAAGTGGCTAGCCTGAGAAATAGCACTGAAATTAGTGAGCACCAGTTGCTCCCTATGAATTGCAAATTGTCAGAAGATGAACACTGCCTACAAGAATTTACAGCATTTGTCTCCTAGGCCTGCTTATCTAGTTGCATTGAAGGCACTTCCTCAGGGTCCACATCACAAAAGTCTTTGAGACAGTTCAGTGGTAAATCTCTGTGGGGACTGAGCTGAGAGCAGTGTCATGGCCCTGAGCACTGTGTCAAGAGCAGATGAGATTACTAATGCCAGTGAAATACTCTTTATCTGTAAAACAGCCAGTCCTCTGGATTGTCAGCAAGTGCAAAATGAAGCACTGATCTGCCGAATATGAGAAACTGCCTGTGTTTCAGAACAGAAACCTGATCTGTCTGTCTCACATGCCAACTGCTTTGCCTACATTAGGTAGAAACGAGAAACTTATTAAATGTAAAGTGCATAGCACAATGAATAGCAAACTAAAAGGCTCTTGCTTTGCTGACTAATTATTTAATTCACTCAGTGATTAAAACATTTTTTCCTGGGGCAAGAATGACTGGTAAGCTTGTTTTGAAAAGTATAAATAGGAGAAGAAGAATTAAAACAAGCACATTTTTTTAAACATCTAATCTTAACCATCTTACTTGGAAAAATATGTTTTTATAAACTGCAGATGATGTAATGTTTTTGATGCTACTATTTAAAAGAAATTCTGAGTTTTAGCTAAGACAGATAAACATTAGCATTGCATTGCATTTCACACTCCTCATGTATAAGAGTGGTAAAGTATGTAAAATGATAATTAACTGCTCCTCCTGTTATGTCTCTCTAGAGATCTGAAGAATAATTTGATCAGTACAATTGAGCCAGGGGCCTTCTATGGACTTTCAGAACTGAAGCGCCTGTAAGTATTAATTCCATTTGAATTATTCTGAAAATTGTGTTTGTATCGACATTTATATCCTTGGGCAACTCAAATATGCCACCAAACAATAATCTAATAAGGGCACTGGCTGTAAAATAGAAAATCACACACTCTGCTTTTTACATTTACCATGCCTTTTTCCTCTCCTTTCCCTTCTTTCTTCCATTTACTTTTTTTTTTTTACCCTTTCCCATTTAAAATCATCAGCTTGCTCTGCAGTAAGTGTCCTAACAAGTACACTTTTTACCTACAAAGGTAAAAAACATGCCTAATTAATGACTAAGCAGATAATATATCACTATAGACATTAATCAGAAATAACACTACACCATTTAGATGTGTATGAACAATGGTTTTTGCTACGCTAATTTTTTTTTTTTGTTCTGTAAGGTCTGCTTTACTTTTATCATAAATCAGATCTGTAAAATACATTATTAGAAAGGAAACTTTGTCATACTATACAATTTGTCTACCATTTTCCATACCACCCACCTTGACTCTGATATTTTTTATTTTTGTCATGGTTTTCTAAGGAAGCAAGAGCTTGCACAGCATCTTTAATGCCCATCATTCTTGCATTCCTCTCTTGAAAATTGTTCTTATAGTACTTTTGGAAGCACTGGCTGATTTTTAAACTACATTTTAGAGGGTAAAAATATCTAAGTTACTAGGATTCTACAGCTGGGCATTTTTCTTTTAGTTAACAAGGACTACAGACCCTCCTTAGTTGTACTCAGCCTAAGGAAAAGTGAGATGAACCCTTTTTTAATTATAATTTTCCAAGTGACAGCTTCCAAATGTCCGTGCACTGGCTAACTAGGCCATCAGCACATGCCAGGCATTTTCCTAGCCACCATGTATGCTGTCTTATGTTTGATGAGAAAACCTATGAGAAAACAGGGATTATTTTAGTGGGATGGGAAGATTTAGATGAGAAGAAGAAGGTACGCAAATCCACAGAAAAAGAAATTGACAGATCCTCTGGTTTTCTGCTCTGTGGTTAAATTCCCGAACCGCTGTGTGCCAGGAGCACTGCACAATTTTTCTGTCTCTGATCATACTGGTAGCTGTGTTTTCTAACACCAACCTCTCACTTTCAGTGTGTTTGGGTAGAAAGCCAATTGCATAATAATGATGAATTCAGAGTAGTGTATACATTTTTTATACAAATAAAAGCATTAGGGTTGAAGCTTTCTTGCTGACTCTGTGTACTGGGATAACGGTAAAATACAATGATAAAAATGAGCGCTAATTGTTGCTTTGGCCGCACACTCCAATAACACAACCCTGACCTCTTGTGGGAAAACCAGGAAACCTGTGCAAGTCATGGGCTGCACATCCTAAGACTGCACAGGTGGAGCCTTTAGGACAGCCAGGAGAGATGAGTCAAGGGAGAGGAACTCATCAGGCATTAGTAAACAGAGAAGAAAAGACTTCAGCACAGGAGAATCGGCAACATTGAGTTATGTCATACTAAATCTCAAAAAAACTTGCTGCTGATATGAACATGCAACACTGGAAGTAATCTAGAGACAGAGAATTGTTTAATTGCTGGACTGCCACATTTGGTACAAATCTGTGTAGTTCCATGGTAAACAAGAAAATACCTTCCCTCCTTCAGTGTGCCTGTTAGGAATGAGACAGCAGAGCAAAAGGAATAAATAGTGTAAACTTCTGTTGAATACTGAACATAGTAATTACTTTAAGACTGTACATTAACATCTTTTAATTTCCTGTGTAAAATATAAATGATGCTGAGAAAAGCAGAAGTTGATGTAATGTGGACAACTGCAAGTTGGCTGTGGCAAGTCAGACAAACCACAGGGTGTCAGATTTTTTTCTCTAAATGATTTGGAGAACTGTTATGATTTGTATTTGAACAACAAATGGAATTATTTCAAGGGTATACTCAAAAAATACACACAAAATTAATGGAAATTGAAAGTTTACGAAGCACTAAAATTATGGCATTTGGTTATTCAACACAGGAGGGTTCTTTTCTCTGACACTAACTTTACAAGTCAGCATTAGTAAGTTAAACGTCTTACTCCTGAAAAGGAGCACCAGCTTTGTACAATATGAACTGAATTGTGTTTAATGTAACATGTGTTAATCCAAAAGAAAGTGCAGCAAGTTGCCTTTTCATTTTGCTAATTCTTTTTTGGAAAACATGTTTTACAATACAGAGATTTCAGCCACTGCCATGTACCTTCTTATGAAAATAATACTTACTGAAATAAACTTTGAGAAAATCATATTTATTCTGTCACTTTTGTAAAAACAAGATTTTAGTGAGTGCCACAAGAGAAATAAGCACTTGTATTGATTAGTATAGACAAAATCCATTTTTGCTACCCAAATTATGCGCCATGTTGTGATGTAATTCTTCCGTACATGTTCAAACTTTACCCAGGCAGAAGTAAAGCATTACCCAGCCAAGAATTCTGGGTTGGTTCTTCTTTGTGTCTTCTAATAGGTATATAGACACATATATATATATATATATATATATATATATACGTATGTATGTATGTATTTGTCTTCAACTTACATTTTAAGATTTCCTACATAGCTTTTATTAGAATGTAAAGAATAATGCTAATATGAAATTATTGCACTATATTTTATCCTCACTATTATCTCAGGTGTTCCCTACTTAATATCCTTGACAAGCATTTAAGAAATATTTTCATTCTAATGTGATGTTTCATCATATACTTGCATAACAATATATTCTTTGTCTGATAGAAGACGACTTCTTAGTGAACTCTAAAGATATTGCCTTCATTTTCCAGCTAATTGGATGTGTTCCCATGAAAGCAGTAACTGGATTTGTCAAACTGCAACCTTTAGTCTTCCATTTGATTACTTTAGTGTTCTCATGCATCAGTAGGAAAATACGGAATCTGCACAATGTAGTAAAGGAATCAGAAAACTACCTCTAATTCTAAAACAAAAATATATTCAGATCAATTTTAACATTTTTTTGCTGCATGATCACTTCAAATCCTTATATAATTGCAATTATTTTAGAAAAATATACTTGGTGAAGGAAAATTTGAGTCAAGGTAGAAAACCAAATACAGAAAAATCAAACTCTAATTCAGAATGTACCAAGGGGCATCATTCACGTTGTTACCACAATGTAATTGTTTATATCTGTCTATGTCTCCTTCCTGTAAGCATCCTGTACAAAATGCTGCATGTATGGCTTATACAGAAAACATTTCTTCACTTTTTGCAGGCAAAAGTTATGGAATGTAATGCCATTTAATGTTTGTGCTCCCAGAAAGCCACAGTATTGCTCTTAAAAGAGCTTGCCAAGTGCTTATCAAAACTGACCTCGCTAGCTCAAAAATTAATTGCCTTCTGGTTTCTGTGATTTCAGCACGGAAGGATGCTGTTAATGAGATGAAACATTAGTAAACAGTAAAAAAAGGAGTCAATTTTGGCTGAATATTGCATGAAACAAAATGCATAGTATTCTTCCCAAGTTAAAAAAAAACCCCAGGTGCTAATAACTCAGATTAAGAAAATTCTGTATATTTTTAATAGTTTTTGCTTTTATTTGCTACATGTATATAAAATCCCATTTTAATGCAGTTAGAAGTCGCAGTATGATTTGTGGAATATTGCTTAATAATATTAATATAAAAGTTATTAAATCTATTTAATTCAGTTATGTTACGTTATGGGAAACGGTTTTATTTCTCATTTGTCTCTAAGGACTCATTTGTCCTTAAGTATTAAAAATAAAAATGCTTTGTGTGATTATGTAGGTGTGTGTATGAATAAGACAAACTTAATGTTTCATGGGCTTTTTGGGTTTTTTTTAGGGATCTTTCAAATAACAGAATTGGTTGCCTAACACCAGAAATGTTTGTTGGACTTAACAATCTTCACAAACTGTGAGTATAACACCAGTTTTGTTTTAAACAAGTTGAGAAGAAATCTCAACTGTCATGTGACTGACCTGAGTATAGTTGGCAAGAAAATTACATTATAAGAAAGTTGTAGGTTTTGTACTAAAAGGCCCCTCTCCTGAGCCTTTGATTGTGATGAGTTTGTATTTTAAATATATTTTCTCTATTTCAGTTATAAAATCTCATAGAACTGCAAAGAATTGAATTTCATTTCCATGTTAAAAAGAGGCTAAACATGACATTTCTAATGTCTAAGAAACAATTAAAGTAAGTTGGCTGCAAATTTCCTGACTGGGAAAGAGACAATTCATAGGAAGAATCCTGGTTTAAGTGGACATTTGGCTGGGCCCAGGAGGGCTCTGCATCTTCATTGAGATCTGTTTTCATTCCTGAATGAGAAATAAATTCCTATACTGCATCATGGTGTGTAGACAAATCACATACTTTATCTTCTTCCTCTCCAGCCAGTTATAGCATTTCCTTGGAAAAACAGGGAAATGTTTCTAGCAAGATATGCCATGAGGTCAAGATAATACCAGGTAAAAGGCTGAAATCCGGCCACTTACTGATCACATTAATGAGAGTAACTCTGCCAAGTCTTCTCTGATGAAACAAATGAGAACAGATGATGGTAAGAGCCTTGATAGCATGTGATGAACAGGTGCAAACCGCCCCTCTTTGTACTCAGCTCAGATGATGTGCCAAACCAGGCAAGCCCAACTCACCTATTGAGGGCTTCTGCCTGCTTTTGTTGTGCACAGTGAGCGTGACTGTGACTATAAAGCCTTGGAAGGTAAGTTTAATTCGAAATGGTGAAGTCACATTATTAAGTGGAATGTGTTTCTGGATGCTAGGAACAGACTGAATAGAAACTGTTCAAATCCATGCTCTCTCAGAAAGACCTGAAAGTTCCATTCGCAAGTATATAAGAGCTCATCTTAAAAGTGAATTAGAAGTTCAATACGAGCATCAGTCATTTGATGGCAAAGAACAGAAATTCATTGCCAGAGAGTGCACAGCAGTTGGTCTGTGATGATGTTTGGCTGTACTATCCCTTTTCTCTGAAAGCCAGGAAAGAATGTGGCAGTATATCTCCACATCCTTCACTGATGCCAGAGATGTTGGGAAAAGGCACCATGTGCAGGCTGACTGCCTGTGGTTACTGGGCTGATCAAACCACACCATTACAGTTTCTTTTTGTACAGATTTGCTCTGTATCTCTGCTATTTCTGGTAGCTGGAGTATCTGTCTCAGCATTGGCAAATTTTTTCTGAGCTGTAAGGACCAGAGAAAGACTCACCAGTTCCCTCTACACAGTCATTAAAATTGTATTTTCTTGCATCCAGTCTTCCTGTGGGTCTAACTTTCTTTTCGTTATGGGTGTAGAACCAGAGCTTCCTGTATTGTTTTCCTTCTGAGGCCCCAATTTATAGCAGAAACTTGAATAAGACATTTCTTAAGTGTAGCTCCCAAGTGGCAGTCTTGTAATATTTTTCACTTTGAATAATGTTATTTAATGAAATTACTAGTCTCTTTCATCTTTAGGAAAGTTCATCTCTTCTTGTTATCTTAACATTGACCAAACCTTGGTTTTGTTATTACCAGATTTCATGTTCACCTTCTCTGAATTCTGTGAGGCAGAGTCATTGTTGAAAGCTCTAAATGCAGTCACTCAGAAGACCATTTCTGCAGAGCATCAGTAATGTCTTACTCCCCTCCCTTCCATCTTGTCCATTATCTTACCCTGTTTTACAGTAAATGCACTTAACACCAGGTTCTTCACGGTTTTGTGGATATGATGTCCATGCATCAGTGAAAAAAATTATGATTCTGGTAACTGGAGACCTCTTAGTCTGACCTCTTTTTATTTTGTAAGCAAGTATTGAAAGAAAGAAAAATGGAAAAAAAGTTGGCAAATCAGAATTTGGTAAAAAATCAATATGCAGCTATAGATGGTGTATCATGTAATCATATAAAGAGATCACTAATTTTCTAGACCAGGTAAATTATTTCTTGGTTTTCATGTACATGTAGCATGATGCTACATAAACAGGAGAAAATCATTAAAACTTCTACTGTTGTTTTCATGTGAATGGAGTTAACCTTGCAGGCCCCTATTTGCCTGGGTATTCTTTCAATTTTAACTGCTTCTGCAGATCAGTAGTCATACTGTAGGTGGTCTTGGGAAATATGCTTTCCAGAATTTAGTGTATTCTTCTCTCATAAATACATATAATCCAAATGACCAACCTGACTGAAGAGAAAATCATAGTAATGTGATACATTTAAGCTGTATGTAATACCAACTCTTCAGTAATCTCTCAGTTATAATAGAGCAGTATTGTTGAAGTAACTTTTGCACCCTGTCTTAGCATATTTTCCAAATTTTAACTTTAATTCTTCCTGTCACTTTGCTAAGCTTTTCATGTTGTCATCTCTCTAGTTCTTTGATCTTTTAAAAATTTGATTTATTTTTTTTTCAGTATGTAGGATTTGGTTGTTAATCCATTTAGTCTATCTTCCATTTTTCTTGTTTGGGTTTTAAATTGCCTTTCTACCACTGACCTAATAAATGGGTTCATCCTGCATTCTAGTCTATGTGGCCTAGTGGTTTATTAATTACTTTATTTGTTTTATTATAAGTAGTATTTCAAAAGTCTGTCCTTTGGAAATCAGAGGCTTAGTAATAGCTTAGTCTACATTATCCTTTCATCTGAAGTGAATCAGTTCACGATTGCTATGCCAAAAGCTACAGCTGCCTTGCAGGGATTGTCCTCATTAGGAAACCAAAGTCAAGAGTACCACTACTCTTGTAGGGTCAGTGATTATTTTGTGAAGAAATACAGCCACAATCCCAATCTGCCATTCAGAGTATCACTTGTTCCTCGATCTCAGAAATCTTGTATAATGCCATAATGCTGATAGTAATTATTTGAACTGGGATCTCAATTTGCCTCTGGTGTAAGAACTGGTCATTGTTAGTGGACTGCAAGCTGATGTTGCCTGGTACTTTTCTAACACTCTGTAGCTTTGTTCTCCTTGGAAGTTCATGGATAATCATACTTTAAAAACATATTTAAAAGACAATAGGTCACCTTTCTGTTCCTACTGATACTTCTGAATTATGTTTACTTGCCATTTGAGGGGTATGAGAAAGCTGTTCTCTGGAAAGGTTATGGAGAAGCATTTACTTAGTGCAACATCAGTGTAACAAGGAAAAGATGAGTTCTTAAACATGGATCTAGTTTCATAGCCATTTACTGAAGGAACAATATAAATACATAAATGTGTTGATTTATTTAGTTGTTGATTTGGTAATTAGAGCTCTCCCTTGTTAAGTTAGCAGAGATGAAGTACAGAAGCATCTTTGCAGGCTGTTATGAAAACCAGTAGGGAGAGCCGTGAGTCCACTGGAAGGAGCAAAGGACATAAATCTTTTCATGTGCCTTCTGTGAAGTACAAATATGGGATTTTCTTGTACTGTTTACAAGCACAAGTGCCAGGTGAAACAAAACACAGTGTGTTTCACTCAATCTTGTAAATCTAATTCAATTTGGAAAAAGATGGAGTTAGAGCTGAAAAATCAGCTCTAGGCCCAAACTAACACAGTGTGGTTTAGCCCAATGACGTGATGCATAAATCTAAACTGAGTGGGGCGAAGGTATGTTCAAGTACTTCACTAAAAGGATGAGGACTGCCTGGGCTTTCAGGGGTAATGCAGACACTCTTCAGAGGGCTTGGAGGGTTTGTGCAGTCTATTTTAGAACAGGACAACCTAAAAAATTCTTGAATTAAGAAAAAATGAGTTAGTAATATCATCTAGTATTGTTTTCTAAACATGCAGACACACAGAAACCACAAAAAATTGTAAGCCTTCTGATAATGTAGAGAAGACTTTTACGCCATTGCAGTCGGGACATGTATGTCAAGGAGAAGAAATTGAATTCAAAGTTAGTAATGAAACCTAAAATTCCATACAGCCTCTGAAAGTACTGCAGCCAGTGACTTGCGATTATGTTCCTTGAGATTGATCTAATTTTTACACCCTCTTTGATTTGATGATTTTTACTCTGTAAAATGATTTCAACATGCTTTCACGTCATATGAAAGATGCAGCTGGCAGTGCCTCAGTATGAGAGTAGATTTACTACATCTTCTAAGATACTGGTTTACCTCTTTTGGCTTATATATTACCTTTTGGCTGTGTTTATGCTGTGATGAGGTGCATGTATTCTAACTAGGAGTGACATAATTGAATGCAACAAATCTTCCAAATCTCCTTTGGACCCAATGTTTCAGTGATTTGTTCCAGAATTATGTATGCAAATATATTTCTGCTAGGTAATGGAGCTGCTATCAAAATTAATTCTGTTTATATTTAATCTAAATATTAAGAGCTGTGGAATACTGGGACTATGCCACTGTGCTGATATACCAGACTTCATCTATTTAGTCCCTCATAATTCAGCTTTTCAGGTCTCAAAATGTTGCAGCCTGAAATCTGTTTCCACAAGTATCCACTGCTGGATGTTCCCCTTGGAAGTTCGACTCCAAAGTTTATCATTGCTTCCAATTGTTTGATTAAACTATATCTGATTTACTCTTCATCCTGCCTCTGAATCATAATCAGCAGTTAGCTTTGTGATAATATTATACCACAAATTCTTGTATGACTTTCTTGATGTCATTGCACCAGCTAATGACTTTGTATGGTGCCAAAAATTAAGTAAAAAAACCACTAACACAGTCAATCAAACAGACCCTATTTCAGCAATGTTTCAGCAAATAAGAAAATGCACAGTCTAACCTGCCTTTTTTGTATTTCTGTTGTAATTTTTTACACCTCCTACGCAAAAAAACAGTTTTCTTGGTTTTTTGCACAGATCAATCTGTCACCCTTGCATTCAACTTCTACTTTTTAATTTTGCTCTTCTGCTCTTAAGAGGGAAGCATTCTTCATATTCGTATACTCCTGCTTCTGCCTGTAGTCTGCCTCAAATGGTACTTTGACACATGTAACTCTTTTTGACTGTTTTGTGGAATTTGTCATTTATATTAAAGCTTTTGGCAAAAGTGCTTTATTAATTTCTGTAAAAGCACAAGTATTTGGTATATGAAGAAAAGAAGCGTAGGATCTTTTAAGTAAGACTGAAATGTTTTACCTCTGATAAAACTGAAAGCACATCTTTCTGTTAATGGAGTGAGTTAATGGCATAGTAAGAGTGCTATCAGCTTTGGAGTGCATTAATTTGTTATGTTTGAAATGTTTGCAAACTAGGTGTTACAGATGTTTTTAGAGCAAATGTCCTTTTAAATCAAGCTAGAGTGGAGTTTTAGGATATCTGAAATAGAGGAATTTCACAACACTATACATTTTACAGTATTTTAACATATAATGTAAATTATGTACACTAAAGAACCACATATTTACAGAATGCTGCATCAGCTCAGAAATGCCTGAGTTATTTGGGTGATTTGAGAAAATTTCTGAAATTTTTGTTAAAGAACAATCTATTTCCACTGTTGGATATCCAAATATTGTAATTATGTTTCTTGGTCATAGAAAGGTGCAGATTTTTTACTTACACAGCCCTGTGAACATGATCCTAGTTTGCTAGTTATTAGTAGTAATATGGAAACTTCAAACCAGGTCATTGCCAGAAGCATATGAAAAGTTAAATAGCTGGCTTTCTACTGAAGTCACTGTCGGGAACTCAATCCAGCACTTGGTTAAAAGAAATTCTTTAGGAATTCTACAATCTTCTGTAAATGAAACACAAGTCAGGAATTTTTAGTTTAGCACAGTGTAGGTCAGTTCTGGCTAGGTATCTTGGTGAATTTGATAGGACCTACAAGCTCATGGGTTCAGTACACACCAAATGGGTACCTCTGGCAGGTGCTTAGGTACATCTGCTGAACCCTGCTATGTACACTGTGCAAATGACTTACAGTTTGTCCTCATTTCCTGAAATATTGACCAGACATAAAGCTTTCCTTCGGTCCAAATGGAATTACCAAACTTCAGTCTTGGTGCTCTGTTTGTTTCGCTGCATGAAACCTGGCAAACTGTTTAAAGGAGAGGCTGGGATTTGCATCAGATGGAAAAACTTCCTGTACTGCAGTGGGGCAAGGCAAAGGATAGGACTGGGCAGGTTGCTTTCCCCGTCCTTCAGTTCAGGGCTTACTGACTGTCCTCTGTCAGTAAGTTTATATTGCTGTAACTGCATTCATATTTCTGGAACCACTTCTGATTTACTTTGGTGTAAATGCCAGAGTTACCAGTTTCTGATTTAGTCTTTTAATGTCTCAGTTCATTGAGCTGCTTCAACATATGCCTTTTCAGGACTTACATCCAAAAAACACATGGGTAGGTCCATCTACTTGTAAGGAAAGAGGTTAAATGAGTCTGTGAAATGCTCAATATTTTTAGTATCCCATTGACACATCAAAAATATTAAAGGTAAAGAAATATATATCTACAAGAAAATGTTCACTTCCACCTTTAGACATGTCCCCACTTGAAGAGATATTTGCAAGTTCTTCCAAGAGCTTTGCACCACAATTGTATAAAAGTGCACTGTCAAATAAATTCTTAAAAATTAGTTCAGTTATATCAACACATCTCATTGTCACTCAATAATTTCACTTTATGTTGCTGAGCCAGTTTGTTTTTATACTCCATTACCAGAATTCTGCTTTAAACTACTAAGAAATTTTGAAGTGTTCAGTTGTACACAAGAATGAGATCAGTTATTGCTTCAAGAGTGTCTTAAACTAATTTATAAATTAGCAACATTTTCTATTCTTTCTTGAATTCATTGATCCATATGTTTCTGGACAGGTTTCTGTAGAAAGTAGGGTTCTTGAGTTTTGGTCTTCTTTACTTTGGTTCCCTACCTGCAAGATCTCTTGCAGCTTGATAGATTTCTCACTGCTACTACTTTGCTTCTGATCTGAATATCAATCTTCAGCTTAGCATACAGTCTTTATTTTGTAGACAAAAGAGAAGTAAAGTCAGTAATTATAACATCCTTTTTAATGAAAAACTGGCATTTTCTTTGTCAGTCTACTATTTTCCCCCCTATATCTACAACGTATCTCCAGTGAAGAGCTCTGAACTTGCCCTCATAACTGAATTTTTGTAACCAACGTTGAATTCAAACATGTACCTTCAAGCGCTGGTCAGAAAGGAACATACATCAGTATTTCAAAATTAGGTAATTCATATGCTCTGAAATGTTAATCTTGGATACGCACTAATTTTTACATTTGTGGGTATAGAAAAAGACATTATTACTTGACAATTAAGCAATTAATTTTTGTACTACTAAGGCACTGGCAGAGCAATACTGTTAAACTGTGTAAAAATGAATTGCCTCTGTTTGCAAGTATTCTGCCTGAGCCATTCAGCCATCAAGACAAGAAAGAGTAGAGCAGTAATTAAAATGGAAATGTCCTTAATTTAAGGATAGGAAAAATCCTTAAAGTCCTTTGTAATAAAACTGTTCGTGTAGTCACTTTGAAAACTCATTACTGTTTTAAGGAATTGCTTGAATTCTTTGGAACATTACTAAATTAAGGCACTGGTTTTGTTTGTTTAACTTGAAGTGACATTCTATGTATACTATAAAAATACAATATAGGTCTCACTGACTATTTTATTAATATTTTCACTCAAATTCTAGAATATTCTCTTCTAAAATTCTGTTCTTTTAAATATGTAGAAGTGTTTCTCTTTATGAGACCAAGTGAGTTGTATGTATATCTGCTGTGAAAACAAGTAAAATGTGTCATTTGATTTAAATATTGCTGTCACTTTCCAAAACCAAAAAGCAATGTACCAAATTTAAATATGTTTTTACTGTTGTCAAGAAAGTAAACTTCTTAATTAGCTTTGGGAAAATTATACTCTATAACAATTTTCTTTTCTTCTTTTATTTGTTATAACCAACGGTAAATTGCTTTTTTTTTCCCCCTAGGAATTTGTCAGGGAATATTTTTTCAAGTCTCATGAATGGACTTTTTTCTGAGCTGCTAGCTCTGAAAGCCCTGTGAGTATTGTTCCTTTTGTTTGTAAATCTGAAATGTTTCAGAAAGACATTAGAATAAATATAGCACAGTTGAATATGAATCCAAACAGGATTGTTTCTAGAAATGCATTCCAAAAATGAGATTTGCATTATTTTGTTATCCATGTCTGGCTCACTGTTGATGAGCTGCCATCTTTACCTGTTGCAGGGAAATGGATGGCACTGACAACTCAACCCTGTTCCTGACTAGCCCAGTCTAGCCCTCCTGACTGGCATCCCTTTTTTATTTCTTTATACTTTAATATTCCATACCTTTCCATGGTTTCATGCATTACAACATATTGTGCCTCTAATTGCAAAAAACCAGTAATGTTAAATATTTTTCCTGCAATTACAGTAAAAATTCCCAGTTATTGGTATTAATTGTACCTGCCTGAGATTTAAAAGTGTATACTGAATGTTTCTACTTAGAGGGGTTTTTAGTAATTGAAAATATGTTATAGTTTGATTTTCTGTGGTAGCACAGACTCAAAATTATTTCAGTAGTCAGTGATGCTGTTCTGGAACCAAACCCAGAATTTTTTGATAATGTCAGGAAATTAACAGTTGGGACAATGTGTATCTTTGTATTCATACATCTTTAGTTATGCATCTATCTAGAGCTCTCTTTGGAATTAGATAATTTGAATTTAGTGGAAAAAAGTGTGTTGATGAAAACTGCGTGTGTACCAACTGTGGTCATTCTTTGCCTTTGTAGGCATTTCAACACTGATTCACTCATTTGTGACTGTAACCTAAAATGGGTCTTGCAATGGGCCAGAAATGCTTCAGTCCGAATAGCGGAGGAAACAGTTTGTGCTTACCCCAGTGCTTTACACGGACTGTCACTTTATAACCTGAAGGAAAACCAGCTGATATGTGGTGAGTTGTACTCTCATTTAGCATTATAAATTGAAGTGGAATCCAGAGAAAATATCAGTAAAACAGAGATGATTAAAAAAAAAATAAACAAATTAATAAATCTGACAGGTGTATGACACAGAAGTTACATCTAAGAATGGAAGGAAATTGAAATTTCTTATTTATATCTCAAGAACACTACTGTCCTGCAATGTATTCAGTAATATGCAATTATGGCATGAAACATTTAACTGTGATGCTGTTCTACACTCTATGCTTCATGAAACTGAGGATTCCTACAGGACTTTATAGAATGTTTCTTTCAAGTTATATATCTGACAGTGTGACATCAGTGTCAAATTTAATTCTTGTGTTTTTTATTTTTATCAACCTGTAACTATATGTTTTAGCACCACTTCCTGAGGATGAACAGAATTCTTACAGTGAGCTTCAGTTAGGTGAATTCTGTATTTGAAGATCTAGAAGTGAAACTTTTTTTGGAGATTTTCCACCATAATAAATGTGATGCAGTGTGAGGGAGACAACAAAAAAAATGAGTAAAGAAAACTCATTTCACACTGGACCTTTTCTAGCAATGAGCAGACCGAACCAGAGATTTTTAAAAGTATCATACTGCAGAGAAAAGATCACTGCCTGAGATAATGCTGGTGGGTTCCAAAATCAAAAGTCTCATTTCACACATAGTTGATTAATTGCAGAATCTTTGAATCTTTGACATGCTTGAATGCCAGAAAATTGCTGAGACTGTGACTTTGCTCATGTCCTTTGCAAACAAAAGGAGAGTCACACGTTTCTCCTAATAACCACAAGAAGAATGATGTGTGTTGCTAACAAACACATTCATAGCAGAAGAGAGATCAGAAGGTGACTGGAATGATACATAGAGAGTTGGCTTTAACAAAAAATACATGTAAGTTGGGAGAGATGTGTAAGTATGTGGATACTACCTACAGATGGTGCATCAGGTGAATTGTTAAGGAAACACAGATAGGGGTCTGGAGGCAGATGTGGAATGAGCTCTTGTGACTGAAAGGCAGAGACATTTCCAGTAGCCTGTGTTACCAAACATTTGAAATTCTGCAATACTCTTCAAATATCCAGCTCCTTTTTATAGGGAGCCAGCATGGGCATCTTCATAGAGATCCATTTCCCAGCAGGAAAAGTGCTGGAATGATCAAAGAGTGATTAAGGACTGTTAACTGGTATTTCCAGGCAACAAATGAATATAAAACTCTGAATTTTACAGAGGAAATGAAAGCAATTTATCAGAATTTAGTGATTTAATTCCTAATAGGACTCTCTAGCACACCTTTGATGCAGAATTTGTAATACCAATCTAGTTCTCACTCCTATTTACTATGTCCACAGAACACTTGACAAGGGTTGTAATGACTGCCAGTAGCTCAACACTGCTTCCAATATCCACAGAGTTTTACAGTGGTTATAATTGTTGAGCCTTCCACCAGCTCTGTAATGTCTGCCAGGTATTTCGTGGTGCTCAGACTATCTGCTTGGTAGCTCACAGTGCCCAGAACATTTAGCAGTTTCATTTTCAGTAAGTTAATTTGAGCTTAGGCATAATAGAAGCCTGTCTGGCACCAAAATAATAATAGCTATTGAGAATGATTTATAAATATTATGTGTTGAAATATGTACAGAGCTCATCAAATTAAACATATCTTAAAGAAAATATTGAATGGCTTAAAAATTAAGAACTCCTTCATGTGAACATCATCCATGCTGTCAAGCATTTTTATATAGTCACTGATCTTCCTTCTACATGCTAAAAGATGTTATGAAGTATCACAGTCACAAGATGAGCAAAAAAAGAAGAAGAATGAAAGGGAAAAAAATAAAAATAAGAGAGAAATGGGAAAAGATTTTTGCAGGAGAGTTAGGGAATGAACCGAAAAGTCAAAGTGTGTGGATTCTGAATAGCTACAAGGAGCAGTTTGCCATCAGCTTTTTAGACTTATTTTATATGTTGAAGTGCGAAAAAGATCGTCTTTTGAATTTCTTCCTGGCAAATCCTTTCCATGCATCTACTAACTCATGATAGCCAAAGTAGTAAGTTACCTGTTTGAAACAGTTAAAAACCTGCTTTAGGGGTTTTTAGGAGCTAAGCAACTGCACAGTTTTAGAATTCCCACGGTTCTGCTTGCGTATTTCACTAACAGCTTTTAAGAGCTACTTAAATCTTTAAAAAAATTCTCCAAATGTCAGAAATGTTTCGTTATAAAACAATTCTTCACAATGTTGGAAATAAGGCTGAAAAGCTAGTTTGATGACAAAAGGATAGTTTTGCCCTTGTCTTCTGCCTTAATGATGAGGGACTGTGATGAATTCATAATGGTATGGACAGAGCATCTTTCTGAAAAATGGTTTTGAAATTGGCTTCACACAGTGCCTTGTTACTCTTTCTCTGTGACTCCAAATACAAGGGAGACAACATCCAGGAGGAAAATTACATTTTCCTGAATACGGGTGCCATAAATTCCATCTGAGGTCTGATAGGAGTCTGTGATTTTCCCTGGCACATCATCAGCAGAGATGGATTCTCTAGGCCATGTTCTTCACTCAGGATAGACTTGTATGAGTTTTTGTCTTAAGGGGATTGTGAAAGATTGCTCTCAAAGCCAGGTTTTGATTATTTATGCTGATGAATGAGATATTAGAATTTCATTTCTCAGTCTCAGAACTGTATTGATATCACTGAATTGTAGGAAGAAGTAAAAGTTCAGTTGTTCTGCAAATTACAATTGACATATAACTCTGATGGAGTGTTTTTCTGTTAGAAAATGTTGACTCATCTAAACAGATGTTTGGGAAAGTGCTGACTTTCTTCTTTGCCCCAATTAGATTTTATTTAAAAGTTAGAAAGTAGTTGACATAATATCAATAATATTTAGATAAATGTTTTGACTAAAATGCTGAAAATATTTACTAAATATTACAAAAAAATATTTCAAAGGTCATAGTACAAAAATAATTTTATAGTATTTTAAGACATTTATTTATTTATTTATACCACAAAGAAAATTATCTAATTGTCCTGGGACAGAATGCTACTCCTCATACAGAGCTCCTACAAATTAAAATCTTGGTATTTGAATATGCATATGCTCTACTGATGTTTATAAATATATAATTGAGAGCATATTATTCCCTTCTGTTAATTAAAAATGAAATTGCTTGAAAAGAAAATATAAAAGGATATTGAGAAATCTATCTTTTTCTGCTTAGAATTTATTGCACTAATACATATTAAATTGCATTTTTTTCTTTCTCATTATGCATTTTTTCATGCAGTTAGTAAATAAGTTTTGTTCTTTCTTGGTGTCAGTAGCTTTTCAGGTTTCTGTAGTCTACTGTCCTAATCTTGGTCACGATACGGTTGTGTGGACCTATAAAGCAGACAGGTTCAAAGAACTGGAGGTAGTATCCTGTCAGTTCTCAGGAAATCTGAATGTAGAGGAGTCTAAATTGTTCTCAAGTCATTTTGCGCTACTCAGCCAGATTGTTTGCTATGCATACATTCACATCATTGCATCACAGCACTTTCAGGCAAGCTCATTCTGGTGCATGACACCTTTCCTGCAGTTGTCCTTTCACTGGGGACGGCAAGGAGTGAGCGCTCAAAATAGAACTGGAGTTTTGTCTGTGTAGGATCTGTATGGTGAGGTTTCTGGCGTGCCTTAGGGGGCTGTCTACTGAGAAAATCTTAGCACTGCAGTAGAATAAAAATCCATCTTACTGAAAATAGACATGAGAAAAGAAGATAATAGCTACGAGTTGTGAGTGTCCAACAATGTTTGAATTATTACTCAGTCTCTGAATTCTGTAGACTACCTTAGTTTAAAGTGTTAACTCATGAGTGAAATTAGCAAGTTCTGACTCATAAAATATTATAGAAATGTGGGATTTAGGTTGTGACAGACTCCATACTTAGGAGGGACGCTTCAAAGGGAGGAATAAAAATCAAAGAGAGAAATTCTTTTCTGACTTCTGTATTCTGCAATAAAATTCTTTAAATGTTTCATAGAAAATGTGAATAATTTATTGGAAGGGAGGAGATATAGTTGTAAGGGAATTGTTTGTACTTAACCAGCACCTTGTCCTTTGTAGTTTGCCTCACTTCACTGAGAATCAGTGTATCTGTTCCCCCAAAGGAGCAGAGTCAGGCTAAAATGTAGGTGCTTTTTGCTCTGATGCTCTGTACCTATTCACAATGAAACTTGCGCAAAGCAAAAAAATAAGAAAGCATATTTATATTCTTTATGCATTTATGCTTTATTCATTCTACTCATGTTCTTAGAGATTTCTTGTCCATTTTAAGATTCAATTTCGTACATACAAAGGTAGGAAGTACTTTCACCTTTACCTATCGTAACATTTTCTGATCTACATTTCTCATGTTTAAATATCAGAAGAACATTAGGGCATATTTCTCTCAGGCCACATGCAGCTCTCTAATCTATTTTCATAAGTATATTTTTCTTTTTTTGCAATCTTACCTAAAGTACCAAAAAAATTTGAAACATTCAAGACATTTTAAATCAACTAGAGTAATACCATTGGGAAAAAGGAGTACATTTTCTTTCCTATACTTCCTCTATAAAGTACTTTAGTTTTTTTTGAAGCAGCTTTCTTTTTCCTTGACACAGATTCTTAAAACACAGTGTGGCTTTAAATGCTTTCTCAGCAATGATGGAATAGTGTTATTTTAGATGTTATATTTGTTGAAATGTCTTTATAATTTTACCTGATGTAACTGCACATTGTTTCCCCATCAGTCCTAGCAGAGTTAGTCAGTATCCACTGTCCAATAGTAAGAACTTTGAAAGAAGTATGTACTTTTAAAATGCTGAGAAAGGAAAGTTACTGGAGAATCTTGTCTTTGAAAGACAACTTCTTCAACATTTAAATTTAATCTGAAATCAACCGAACGTATTCATCCTTGATCTGTGTCAGTTTTTAAGAATACTGTCAACTGTCTTGTGTTAGGGATATTGGTTGAGAAGTGAGATTGGAAATTGCTTTTTTTATGTGGTGCCAAAAATTATATATCTATTGAAGTAGATACTCAAATATCTATTCGAGTCTTAAAATGACAGATATATATATTTGCACATAGATTGTTCTTAAAAGTATCGTTTTCTATGTAAAATATATTGCAAGAAGAAAATACTGGCTTAAAATTAACAAGGAGTATTTTTTTCTTCATTTATTTTTCTCAGTGTACACAAGACATTTTTTTGGTCTCATTTGTTACTTACTTAAACTTAGAGACAGGTTTGATATTATTGTTTCAACCATTTCTTCCTTAATTTACAAGTCATTCTTACTACATTAATGCAGTGTAAATATTGAGCTGCGGGGGGTTTTCAGTATGTAGTAACTGACTAAACTCAAAACCTCAAGCAGAAAGAATGATGGATTAATTATCCAGATTTAGATTTCAGTCCTGCAGTTTCTTGGCAGTCCACAGGTACCTTGCTGCATTCACGCGCAGCATTGTCTTCCAGAATATGCGGGATCAAGACTTCAGCTCTAATTCTGCATGGAGTGCCTAATCACATGAACAGGTCTGATCATGTTGAAATAGGGATATTCACACTAATAACCTTTCACAGGATTAGGTTTTGCAAGATATGGAGAGTGGTAAAATTAGCAGTATTTAAATCCTCTTCCAGTTACTTTTGTTTTGCAATGTTAGCAATTCAGGATTTTCTTTAATAACAAAATAGGTGTAATAAGACAATGTATATAAATCAGTTAATATAACTGTGTGTTTTGGCTCCTTCAGAGATAGATGGGGTAGATTCATTGTATGACAGAGCTAAGTGGCCATTTGTATATCAAAGTTGGTTTCCATACTTCCATTTGGCAGTATGAAATGAACAATGCTTTAACCTTTTGGCTCCAAATTCTGGATTTCTCATCTAATATGACCAGTCTCAAAATGGGGGGAAGAGGAATATGTTGCCCTACATTCAATATTAAACATTATTATTGGATTTCTTTAGTGGCAGTTTAGAATACTACTGCAAGATTGGGGGCACAAAATTAGTAACAGTTAAATCTTATACATGTGAAATAGCAGAAATATTAAAATGCTCATTTGAGGATGAAATTTTACTACTACATATTTTCTTGCATTTGTGCTCGCATGTGAAAACCCAGTTCAACAGAAATTTTCATCCCTGAAATCTTGTGGATCTGGATGCTGGAAATGTACCAAATTTGTTTTTCCTCATAGTAGCTTACTCTTATATACTGTATTAAGGGTTTTTAATGTGTCTTATTTTCTACATTGTCTTTGACTACTGCTCCAAAAAGCATGCAAAATAGCTGAAAGAAAATTTAGCCAAGGTGGAGTGAAAATAGTGAAATGATGCCTTTTTAATTTTCAAACTTCTGCCCTTGAACCCTTAGCTGGCCATATCCAAAACCCAGTTTCTCATGAACAAAACAATGTCAAAATAGACAGCCTTGACTATAGCTCATGAAATATCCCTGAAGATATTTTCTTTATTTATGATATGGTAACATGTACATTACAACACTAGGGTTAAATTTTGTACTGGTGATTTCTAGATAAAATTATATAACTTTTTTAACAAACCTGTGTTAATATTGTCAAATAACATTTATTAGAGTTTTCCATAATTAATCTCAATTGTTCTCATAGGAAAATTCCCTATAAAGCTTCCATCCTAACAACCTCTCTTTTAATTAAAGGGAATATACCATAGTGGCATTTCACATTTTTATAGCAGACTTCATCATACAGCATTTTCTGTAATGTTTGTATAAAAACGGCTGCTTAGAGCCTCTTATCCTGTCAGTTGGGCTGAATGGAGTTTGGAATGCAAAAATTTAATACTTCAACAGAACTGTCCCTCATTCCACATTTCTTTTGTCTTTTTTTTTTTTTTTTTTTTTTTTTTTTAAACATTCTGGCAGCATAGATGAGTACTCATGTAGCCTACTGGACTCTGGGCAATTAGGGGCAATCACTGACACTCTTGGGACGTTCCTGCCACCATCTTTCCATGATCTGAGTTGGCAGTTATCATATGAAAATAAAAAGAAGGTAGCTGGATGTGTTTAAGGTTTGGAAAAATGAGTGCTACCACTGCACTTGCCAGTTAGATAAAGCTAAACAGTATATTTGATTAGACCTGTTGGACCTATTGGAGTGGGACCAGAGGAGAGCCACAAAGATGACTGGAGACATGGGAACACCTTTCCTGTGAGGAAAGGCTGAGGGAGCTGTGGTTGCTCAGCTGCAGAGGTGAAGGATCCAAGACCTCAGTGCGTCCTTTCAGTACCTAGAAAGGGTTTATAAGAATAATTGGAACAAACGTTTTATTAGGACCTGTAGCAACAGAATTAAAGTAATGGTTTTAAAATAAAAGACAGTCTATTTAGATTACATATAACGAAGAAGTTTTTCTACAATGAGAGTGGTGAGACACTGGCAATGGGCTACCCAGAGATGTGGTGGATGCAGCATTCCTGGAAGCATTCAGGGTCAAGTTGGATGGGGCTCTGAGTACATCTGGGGAGTTAAGGACATCTCTGCTCCTTCCGGGGGCAGTTGGACAAGATGGCATTTAAAGATCCATTTCAACTCAAACCATTCTATGATTCTGTGATTTTGTAGAGCTGGATGCTTTACCCTTCCACTGCTCAGCCATTTTTATTAACTGCAAGCTGTAATGAGTATGCAAAGCCATGAGCCAGCCAGTTCACTTGCCATAAGGGTAATTTGAGTAATCAAAATTAGCTTTCTAACAGTGGCTTCTGACTGGCGCCAGGAAGAAATTTGTGTTGATGAATCTTCCAATACCATAGCTGTCAATATGTCATGGTCTTGAAATTTCAGCATATGGCAAGTAATCAAATGCTTCCCAGCTTCTGAAGTAGAGTTCTGGGACAATTTGAAAATAAGAAATTGAAAAGTTGCAGAAGTTTTATTTGATAGGAAAGAAATCAGTGGTGAGTAAACTATTTGCCTATTCTTTTAAATTTCTATGCCAGTGCAAGACAATGTAATTTTTTTAATTATTTAACTGGAACAAACCTTGAATTTCATATTGTGGAAATCTTTCAAGTAACTGTTATCATTTTACAAATTAAAATATTCTGATATTTGACATTTCTATTAAATGCTAAAAAGTGAAACCTCTTATGTCTGTTTTTCACTGACTCTGCTTTCCTATTAAGTAAATCACTGCTATCATCAGTAAATAAGAAAGGGTTTTTCCATTGCTCCCTCACAAGACTCATCAGTCCCTAGAACTGGTGCAAAAAGGAAAGTTTAGTTTTATGAATGGGCCTTATGAATGTGGAGGAAACTCTTGTAGACAAAGACAGGTTAAATAACTTTGTTGTGGCTGGAAATGTCATCTACCTGCTGAGTTCTGGATGATACCTCTATTACTTGGATTTGCCAAAAGTGACTAGATTTGAATTGCATCTTCCCCAGCTCAGCCTTTCTTAATTTCTATGTAGGTGTAAATTATTTTAAGTAAATAAATCAGATAAGTAATGGAATCCAGGTGATTCTTGGAGACTCATCCAAAGATATGATTGTAACTCATCCTGGCATATTTGCACTGAATTTTAATCTTCTGTTTTGTGTATATGGAGTACCTCTATGAGGTTAGCTAACCCAGGTAACCGAAGCAGCAATAGCAGTGGGCTGTGACATCCTGGGCTCACTGCCCTTTTAACTTATGATAAATCCTGTTTACTACTTCTGCTTATCTCCTTTGATGGCTTTACAGAAGTTTGCAGGAGTAAAACCCAATAAGAATTTGTAGCTATAAGTAAAACAGCATACATATCAGAAATCTTGCTCTTTGGTTAGTGGCTACCATTTCAGTGTAGCACTTAGCATTACAAAAGAAACATAACCCCATAATTTATTTATAAAATTCTGGGAAAGAAAAAAATCCAACAAACCAACCAAAGCAAAACCACTGCTTGATAGTCCTGTCTGAAAAGCATGTATGAGAGTGAAAGGGACTGATAAAATGGTGTGGAATATGTCTTGCCATGCCAGCATTATGAAGCTGGTGGAAATAAGAAGCTATTACACAAAGAAAAGCTCTGCTTTTTCTGCAGTGAGTGGTAAATGAATGTAATACAAAGCTTTCTTGTCCCAAGCTCAAGTGACTTACCTTATTCGCTGTGTTTAATATGTGTTGGCATCTGTGTTTTCTTGATATTATGTTGAAATTGGAGTCAGGCACAGCTTTTATTAAAACTGAATCTCGGCCTCAGTTCTGTATTCATTCTTGACTTCCTTGGCACGTGATGCAGTCTGTGACCTTCTACACCAAACGTTTCCTTGCTGCCAGCAAATTCTGCAACACAGAAGCTGGCTTTGGTGTGCTGGCACCTCCCTTTTTGGCAGAGCTGCCCTTTGGAGCAGTTCAGATCACGCTCTTTTCTCCAGTTCCATTCAGTAAATATCATCAGATATAATTTGCCCTGTCAGCAATTCAGATTTTTAACTGATGCTTTTCAATTTGTTTTTCCTCATTTTCATCTGTCCTTTTTCTTGGATTGGTTCCTTTGCTTTCCTTTCCTCACTTTCAGCTTTCCCCCACTGTGCTTTCCATGCACATTTCTTTCCCACTGAGACTGTATACAAATATTAGAGCTCTAACTCACACTTTTGTCAGCAGGATGTGCCACACTCTGTAGGCACACTCAGTTCAAATAAAAAGCCCATTGGCAATATAATAAATCAAGTGATTAACAAGAAGCAAAATGCCAACCTCTGGCTTTTTTTTTCTTTTCTGTCCCAAAAGCTTGTGGTACACTGTAGCAACTTGGATTTTCTACCAATAAACTGAAGTCAGTGGTGTATCCTGAGATTTGAGCACTGTAGTACTGAACTGATGTGTGGGAAGCATGGAGAAACCTGTGGATTTTCCTATTTCTGGTTGTGTGAAAACTGTTGATATCAAACAAAACCTGCTAATGAGGACCAGAAAAAAGTATAGCAGAAAACTATTTCTGGTAGACTGAATAGCAGAATGTGCTGGTGTAGTACAGGTTTATGGACTTAGTAGCTGTTGACCTCTAGAGCTGAGCTGCCCAGGTTAAAGGTTATGCAGCAGAAAATGCAACAAAGGTGGCTGGAGGTAGGACACAGTTTCTCCAGTACTTTGTGTTGGTCATGTTGGTTAATGACTAAACAACTTTCTGTGGAGTTTAGACAAATCTGTTGCATGGGCCAGGTTTTGTGCTTACAGGTTTGCCTTTGGTTGTTCACCCAGAAGACAGTAGTGTCCATTCAGCAGAAGTGAATATTATCTAAAGACAATAATATGGTACTTAAAAATGGAACTAATACATGGGTAGAAATGCACTTTATGTTATCTTTTTTACAAGCATTTTTGTTCCATGTATATCAAGCAACAGCAGTATTTCCTTCATACTCTTCTCCTTTCCAACTTTTAAAACAAAATAGAAGGCCAAAATTAGATAGGAAATTAAAATAGTTTCAAAATCTCAAGAACTAAATTGTAAGGAAAAAACAGGAAATATATAATGCATGTGTATGTGTGTGAGACAAATTCTTTTATAAATGTATTGAGGGCATATGCATTGGAACATTTTCTTAGAACTTCAGTGCACCTTGCTATTTTTCTATTTTAGCTAATTTTTAAAATAATTTCTATTTCCTTTTTTAACTTTTTCAATATCTTGGGGCACTGCATGCATTGAAATATGCAGGGGTATACTCTCTGTGAAAAGGACTCAAGTGATATCCTAATTCGGCGGTATTTGTTTAACCTGATTCCTTCTCTGTATGTTCTCAGTATTCTAGTCTAGACCTAATCTGAAATACAAGACTAGATTGCAGAAGGAGTCTAGCCTTCAGTCAACAAAACCCTTTTCTGCTGAGAAGTGAAAGATAACAAAAAGGATGTAGTTACTGTAATGATGGGTTAGATCTTCAGATTCATGCTGCAATCAGTGATTCCTGTGGTGCTCTGCTGCAATCATGGTTTAGTGCTGACTAGAGAGACAAGACAGGTAACGACTGTAAAACACTCCATCAGGTCTTGATCTAAATGTCTAGAGAGGAGTCACACTTCTCATTTGCAGATAGTGGTGCTGGCTCCAAACTCGAGGGCAGCAGAGTGGATTGTCTTGGAAAGAGCATCTTGGAATACTTTTCAAGTGTGTAAAAAACAAATAAAATACTTGTAAATTACTCCCTCCCTTCTCAGCATACAATAGTAAACTTTTTAATCTTATGAGGCTGTTGCATCTGCCATACATGCACACACACAAATATGAGCATCGAGATTATATATATTTAGTAATCCCAATTTAGCCTTTATTACCCACATAGTCAAAGAAAAAAATTCAATTGTGTAGGGCTATGCTTGCCAGAGCTGTTATATTTAAAGTGCTGTCAAATCAATGCCTAAATAATTCCAAATACTTTCAGAATTTCTTACTTCTTACTTTATTCTCAAAGTCAAGCTTGAAAATGTGTGTACAACATTAACAAATACTTTTATTTTTATTCTGTATTTGAAAGATTGTTGGATTATGGACTTAAGTATTTCCAGCTGATGCTGATGGAACTCTATAATAATTTTATAGCCATTTGGAATAAATGGTATTGGTCCTAATCCTGAAACTCCTATTGATGCAATTAATCCTCATAACTGTGAGCTGTGTCACAGAAGTCAACTGAAACTTCTGCATGAGTAATGGTTGCAGAACTAGCCTCAGACATTTAAATCATTACTATCCCGGGAAAACAACTGAAAATTAGCTCTGGTATTAATTTTTTTATGTGGACGTCACAGGGATTAAAAGCAGATGTTTTCCAGTAGTATTTATGTTTACCTTCTGTGGTCTGCAAATGTCATAATCCATAGAAATTTTATTATTTTCAATTTGAAAATGAATTTTCAGCATTATTTGTCAATTTGACCAATCCAAATAGGTACATTCTCAAAGCTGGTAAGGAGGATATCCTAGCATAATGGTATGTTTAATTCCAAAGGTATGTTTAGTTCATTTTGCATCTTTATACACTGTTCATAGGACTGATCATTTTTTGACACACTGAAGTGAAAAATGTTCTCCTTTACTTCTTATCATTAATTGACAAAACCTGTAGAGAACAGCTCATTCCCACTCCATTTCTGGGTTTGGTGATCCCAAGGCTGAGCAACAGAAGGGTTGATGGGAGAGCCTTAGACACCAACGCTAAAGACAGAGATAAATTCAGAGTGATAGTGGTACCCTTCATCCATATGCTCAGCGAGTTATTTAACTTGACTTAAGATATTGATACTCTTGTTCACACTCTTCCTACTTCATAGCCTCATGACACAATGTGTCACTCACTGCATGGCCCAAACTGTTTGACCAGATACAACATCCTCAGTTAAAAACTACTGTATTCATGAGAAATGTTTTGTTTCTATGAGTAGTACCTATTGCTATTTTATTGTGACAGTATGTGACAGTTATTTTTTTACATTTTGGTAGTCATTTCATTAATTTATAGCTGAATATGCATTATAAATCTTTTCCTTATATTCCATAATTGACTTCATGATGCAACACAGAAATTGCACCTTTTTGGAGAGATTCTCTCCATCTGCTAGTTAAAAACATTTAATATAAATGACTGAGACCAAGGCTGCAGCTGTTAGGAATGAACTATTAATCTGACTTACCTTCTCTTCTCTTGATTAGAAGCCAAAGGTCATATAAAAATACTTTGTATGTTTCAAGAAATTTTTAGTAGTGCATCTTTGTCTCCATATAACCAGTGCAATCAAAAGATAAATTACAGGATGGGTACACAGGTAAGGAGGGGATTCTGGAGGCTGCCCTTTATAGTCACAGCAGACTTAAAACATTTCGGTAGATAGCATCTACCCCTTAATCCTCTGTGTGCTTCTCCCAAACAGCAGTAGCACACATGCACTTGTGTGCCAATCTTGTGTGCTGTGCTGGCCAGCATTCTTCCTTGTATAAAAGCAGAAGTGATCCCTCTCACTGTTTACTCAAAGCAGGTGAGGAATGTACTATTTAACACTTAAATAGTAACAGTGGCCCAAAGCTAGGCTTCTAAGTGCAACTTCTCACAATTTAAGAATTCCAAAGACAACGCCTGAATGACATAAAAAAGTGTGTTAGGGTGGGATGCTGAGTAAGCAGAAGAAAAGCACTATTGGTTTTCCACAAATTTTAGCAATTGTAGAACCAGTGATTATGGCTTGCAACCTGGATAGGCATGGCTGAGTTCATCTGTATTTGTTACGGGCAATGGAGGATTTTGAGAAGCAAGTTTAAGGAAGATAAAATGGTGAGCAGTGAAATGGAAAAAAAAAAAAAAAGGTGCTTGTCAGAAAAATAGATGTTTGAGGTAGTTACTAGTGGTGCAAATGTGGAAGGGTGACCTTTAAGCTGACAGCTCTGTAGGATGGGTTGATATTAATGATGAGAGGCCTTCAAGAAAAATAAGGAAGAAGATTTAGCTTTAAAATTCTGTTTCCTCATCAATGTGGAGTGATAACCAAGGTGCAAGACTGGGGGCCTTTTGTCTAAGGTGAGATTGCAGAGTGAGGTTATAAAGTGACCCAGTGAATTGTTTTGGCATTGAAGGCTGAGGTGAAAAGGTTATATTGCAGGAACTGTTGTGCAGGATGTTCATGATAGTCTGTTTGTCAGTCATATTTGTGAATCTTTAGTGTTTTCATTACCGTTAGAATTTCATGCAATGATAACAAAGTATCAGTGGTAGAAGTTTTCTTCTGCTTGAGAAGAAATATTCCAGAAAGAAGAAAATAAGGTTCTCCTTTATTCTTATTATCCGATAGAATATTATAATCTTTCTTTAGATGCAGAGCTTCTATTTCAGTTATTTATTTCCTAAAATGCTCTTTTTCAATTTTCTGCTATGAATTTAAAGAAATAACATTATTCTCATGATATAGAGAAAGTATTTTACAGAAATTAGCTTAACGTAATTTTGAGATCTAGAAATAAAAATAGAAGAAACCATACACTGTCTAGAGAAGCAGGCTCTAGGGAGACTTTAGGATTGAAGAAAATAACCTTCAATCACTCTCAAATCTGTAAAATAGCAGTCTTTCATCAGGGCCAAAAATGCATATACTTTCCAAATTAGCAATATTTATTTTTAAATTATGTTTAGGCATTTGGATTTGTGATTATGAGAGCTGGTTTTTTTGTAACAGCCTGCTTAGAATGTGCAGTATTCTCATTATTGGGGTGTTTCTTGGAGAGAGACATGAGAGATAAAGTTCATTAAAAAAAATATGGTAAAAAGTATTCCTCTTTTAATAGATAAGAAGAGCTACTTAGATAAATATTTAATGTTACGTAATTATCTAGAGAGTAGAGATGACTTGTGGAATAGGCAGGAGGAACAGGGAAATGAAAAGTTATGGGGACAGTTGAACTTAAGGGGAACGTTTAACTTTTATTAGTCTTGTTATTATCCAAATCCCAGGCATATGAAGTAGTTTAGGCTCTCTAGACACTAAGTTTCATTCTGGAGCACGGTGGACATTTCATCTACTGACTGTGAAGTGGTCTTATAAATGTTAATTGAACTTATATTAATAGCTGCATTTTTTCTCTAATTGGAAGACTAATTTTTTTATTCTGTATACTTGTATAGTAAAGCATCCTGCCTTGAGAAGGAGGCTGGGTTGGAGCATCTCAAAAGATCCCTTCCAATCTCAACCTATTTCTGTGACCTATTTCACAAAACTTAGTTTCTGGCAATCCTGTATTTGTCTGGGCTCACACCAGTGAAGAAAATGTGATCTCTAGAACTCACGACATGATCAGACTGCAGTGGGTAGTTAGTGGTCATATCTCTTATGTTAGCATTTTAACATGAACATCTAAGAAGCTAGAATTGTATACAATTAGTTCACTTCACAATATTCATAAGGGAGGAATTAATTGTGTCTTCTTTCTCCTATTTTTGTTTCATTTTCCCTGCAGCTGGGCCTCTGGAACTTCCTCTCTTTGAGCTGATCCCATCACAAAGACAAGTGGTTTTCCATGGAGACCGCCTGCCATTTCAGTGCACTGCAACTTACGTGGACAACACCACCCAAGTGCACTGGTACCACGCTGGACGCCTCATAGAGACAGACGAGGAGAGTGGCATCTTCGTGGAGGACAGCATCATTCATGACTGCTGCTTAATCACACGGTAACACATCCCCCTGGTAACAGTCAGGCTTGCAGGCAAGGGCAACAGATTGGACACTTGCATCAGGAGTTATTTTATTTGAAGCAATTCAATTGCATGCTTGAATCTGAGCACAGAGGTAAAGATTTTTCATGGCTGTGTTTGGCTGTGGTTCCAAATTGTACTTTTTGTGTGTAAGTATCCGGATTTGATCAGATATGGGTTTGAAACAGATAAAAACTGTTTCTTATGCAGTGAAACATGAAAAAAACAAGAACAGAAGAAAAGCTTCAGTAGCATATAAGAGTGACTTACAGCCAAACTGCCTCTTCATGACACTATCTAGAAGCCAGAGTTGTGATGGACCTATGAAGAACTATCAGTTAAAAAGTCTTGGATTAGTTTTTGTAGGTTCCAATATACTAGGTCCTATATTCTTCAGTTAAGTAATCTCATTTTTGTTTCTTATTAAATATTTTTCAATTTTCTGTGACTTTTACCATCTCTATGCCTGTGTGCTTGAGAGATACAGAGATCTACAGATGCATTTGCTGATGTGAAAAGTGGAAGAGAAATGAAGTAAAATAGACTTATATAAAAGAAGTAAAAACTAACATTTGGCAGTGACTGTATTGTTCCAGTTTTGCTTCAGTTTTCCTTTTAAATTTTATTTAATAAATTATAAATTTCAGTGTTTATTTTTGGGTTCCATCACAGAGTATTGGCTTGTCACTAAAAGCTGCTAAGTTGTTGCACATATCCTTTTGTCCTCTGCCAGTTTCCATCATTGATCAAAAAGAGAGTCTGATTCTGTGTGCATGTTCTGCCTTTCTCTTTGTAGAAGATGGAGTGAAAATAGCTATGCTAATTAGCTCTGGATAATCATTAACATCTTTTCACTCAAACAGTTTCTATTAATATAATTGACCTGAAATGCTTCTTGAACTATCAAATAGAAGTTATGAAGGGAGTCAGATGAAATCCTGTCCACTGGGGTCTTTTGGATTTATTAATTTCATCTGCTCACTGATTATTTGACCCCTTTTGGCATCCTGTAGATGTAGAGGCATAGATCTGACCTATTCTCACAGCTACTGGCTTTCTTCTAATATCAATGAAAAGGACCATTAGACCAATTAGTACAGTAATGCCACGTGCGTGAGCTATTATATAACTGCCGAATCACTTAAATTAAAGCATGTTCTTCCTATTTCCATGATATAAAAATTAAAAGACGTGCTATTAATCACCTCATTATATTTTCCAACTGAATTATATTTTCCAACTGAATTATATTTTGCACTGTATAAGCAATTTGTAAAGCATAGTAATAAACTGAAATAAATAGTCTAAATTGTTTTCAAAACAATTATCCCTTTTTAAAAGCTAGAAGTAGCTTGACTGATTTTTACCTTACGTTACTTATTTTTTGCCAGACCGTAAAATAAAAACCATCGTCTACCATAGCAGATTTTAATAAGGATGGTTGATCTCCTGTCTACTTCGTTTACTGTGCCATTTAATAGGTGACCTTGATGCTGATGGTGCAGGATGTACTGGGATGTGCAGTATGCACAGCTATTCAGAAAAAATGTTCTTTAAATACGTCATCACATTTGCTGTTATAGACTGAAAAAATACTTATGACTTACCCAAGTTATGTGATACAGACTGTTAAAATAAGGCAACATATTTTTGAATAAAACTCCAAGTCTTTAAACAGCTGTTTAAAAGCATGCAACATTTTAATTGCTCATTTATTTGCACTATACAATAAACTTCTTAAGATAGAAGGGCATCAGCATTGCATTTACTACACAACATGGTCCTTATCCAGCCAAAAATGCTAATACTCAAGCAGTTGTGCTTCTGCCTTGATCTAGGTGCTGATCAAAACTAACTTATTAAAGACATACCTTTGAACCTACTTTTAAAAACTGTACTATTTTGAAATCTTTTTCCTTTAAATATAAAGATATGTATTGTCTCTTTGTGTTGGAAATAAGAAAACATTGGCCATGTTGTGACTGTTAAAATGATCTTCAGGATTTCTTAATTTTAATCGCATCTATATATGGTATACATATGACCATATAGACTATATAATAATTTATATAATTATTATCATAACAACTGCAAATAATATGTAATAGCCTACTTGTTACGTGTTACAATATGTATTAGTATGCTTGTTGCATGCTATTGCTCACTAATTTGTGATAGTTCTTAAGGCTTAGGCATAGTTGTACAAGGCACTGAAACAGCAGAAAGACTGTGCCTCCTTGAGGCTATCAAATGTTAAGTTTACGATTTGGACTAAAAATAAAGGTAACTTGAAATCAGTTCTTACAGTATCATATTTTGCCTTTGCATACCTAGTCTTTACAGCAAATGTCCACTGTCTGTGGCTTACTGTAATTGCACTAAAGGACAGGCTTTGGCCTGTGCTACTTAGCAATTTAAAGATTTCTATAGCTAGTTTTGAACAAAGAGATGTAGTCATGTTCCAAAAGCTGCTTATTCAAACATTTTTAGGTGGTTATTTTATTGGGTAGTTCCAGATATTTCTGGACGTGGATTTACAACACAAATATCATGCTAAACCCTTCTGTTTTATTAACTGGCAGAGTAAAAGGATAAAATATCCAAATGTGTATTTTTTGTCTCCTATGATAAAGCAGAATAAACTAAAATAAACATTTTTGTTACAATAATTAAACTAAAGTTTTGAACTGTATTCCGGTCTGTGACATTTTTCTTGGCAAGGACTATTCCCTTATAGGAGATCCTGAGAAGGTGTTTTCAATTCTGGTGCTAGCTTGCATTTATCATTTTTTGCCAATGATAATAATATTTGATTTTGCTGGTGTTTGATTTTCTGTCATTATGCCTGTGTATAAATGTCATAGTCATACATGAAAATATACATATGATGTGGGACTAATTTACTATCATTTGTGAATGGATCTAGCTGAAATTGTTAATGGTGCTTCCGTGAAGACAGCTGAATTTCTTTAGGCTGGAATATTATATCAGTTTAATAATAAGCGGCAATTCTAACTCAGCATATTCTATGGTTCTCTGATATCCCTGAAGCCGTGTAGAAGGAAGGTCATGTAGGATTCTCGGCATCTTTCCCAACTTCCCCACTGTTCCCTTTCAGTGTTTGGAGAAGCTAGCAGGACAGTTACTAGATTATTAAACTAGAAAAGGAAATTATTTTAGTCCCATGAACCAAGACACTCTGCAGTGGTAGAGAGACTTTAATTTTCAGGAAGTTTCTTATTTACCACAAAGAATATAATGACAATTTGGAAGTCTTTTTATTTCTATTCTGTAAATACTTGTGTGGAGTGTTCAACAGTGTTTATGCTCCGACAGCTGTAATAGCTGCTCTGGGACCATTACAGTTCACAAGTGCTCCTTCTGAAAACATTAAACTGTGCAGAAAGTTAAGAACCCATAAAAAGGAGACCTACAACTGGAGAAACCAACATGCTCTCAACTAAACCTAGACTAACAGGTGCTAGGATCAAACAGGTGCTAGTTGTTTTCAGATGTAATTTTTGTTGTGTAGATAGATTTGCCACTGGAAATACAGACTATTAGGACTGAATTTTGATTCCCTTAAAGTAGAGTTTTTGTATTATAGTCTGTCCTAAACCAGACTAGTCTGACTTAGTCTGTCCTATTTCAGGCTTCTAAAAATGGTTGACAAAGCAACTTTATTTTGTGGGAGTTTTTAATTTAAAAAAATAAGCTTAAGAATCTGTTTTTTTAATCCTCTAAGTGCTTCTGTACATTGTGACAGTAGTCACTGCCAATGAGGAATGGTCAAAAGTAAATAAAGAAATAAATAGTAATGTTTGAGATGAGAGGTATATGATTATGTGAAAATCTCAACAATGTGCAGAAGAAAGGAAGAATTTCAAATCATGGTCCACTTGTAATAGCAAAGATACAAAAAAAATTTAAGCAAATTAAATGTTGTGGGTTAAAACTTTTGATCATACGTTCTTTACGTTATCCAAGTGGGAGGTTGAGTCCAATTAATACTTTTTTACTATTTGAAATTATCACTGCAGCTATTAGTAAAGAATGAGGAGTTTGATTGAGACATTTTCACTAGAAAAAAAAAAAAAGATTGTTTAAGATATGATTAAAGAAGGGAAATTGATTCTGGGAGTAGACAGGCTGTATCATGGCAAGTTTGAGATCCAGTCAGACACTTCTTATAAGAAAGAACAAAATGCTTCCAGGATTTCTGTGTGAAAGGCAGAAATTCAAGGCGTAAAATGATCTAAATGATCACTAAACTTTCTTAACAGTTTCTGGCAGGAATACATCTGGAAAAGGCATGAAGCAAGCAGTACTGCTTTGGACTGTTAGTAGGTAAAAAAACAGTCTGAAAATTCCTGATAAGTGTGTTGGTAGGTTGGATACTTAATTGGAAGTTCAGATATGTACCAAATCGTGGCAGAATATTGGAGAATGCACAAGATTAACAAGATTAGAACAGATCCAAATAACCTGATTCAGAGATGCAGATATTTTATAATCACTATGTGTTCTGCTGTCATGAGTATTTGGAAATGAGCAGCTAAGGGTCAGACTGAGCAATCCAGGGAGACAAGCAGAAATTGTTCTGTGCTGATATTTTTGGTTTACCTAATTTACTCTGTTTGACCCTTAGTTGTCAAGGAGTTAGGAAAGAAATGAAGCAAAATAGCAATTTAAATTGTAAATCAATATTTCTGTATTATTTTTGAGGTCACTAAACCCTGTAGGCAATGGTCTACAACTCACTTCAGGCACTGGAGGTAAAAAAGGACTAGTGACAGATGCTACTTTACCAGTAGCGTTCTCATCTATCAGATAGGAAGATAATATTTTAAATTATTGCAGACTATTATGAAATGCCCAGGGTAAGGGCATCATTATGTGAGATTAAGAGTACCTTCATGTGAATTAGTTTGGAAGATTAATTAAATTTAGGCCTTTTCTCTAAAAATATTTCAATTACCTGAGTAAAACTCAATGACAGTTTTACTGCTAATCAGTGTGGGGAATATTTTAAAATATAACCTGTGGAGAGACTAATACAATGCAAAGCAAAAGCAGCCACCACGATACCCTCTGTCATTAAAGTAATAGACCATTACCTAAGAGTTGTGCTGTGTCATAAAACCTGTAGGTTTAATTTGGGTAAGTACTTATTGAACCATGATTGAAAAATAGGTATATTCACAGAAAATGTATGTAAGTATTTCGGCTGATAGAATCAAAAAATACCCTAGAAAAACAGGAAGTCAGAACTATAAAAACATTTTGATGGAGTCCTTGAAGAGCTTTACAAGAATATGCTTTCTTTGCTGTTGAGACCAGATTAAGAAGGCGCCTTGCACTAAATTTTGACCCCTCACTTCCATCTCTGCTTGTATCCAGCAGCTATAAATGAGTTCATCCAGCCACAACACTGAAATGTTCTGTAGTAAGAACAAAAATTGACACTTTATCCCACGAGGGAGAATCAGAGGATTTTGCTTTGACTTTTTAAGGCCAGAGTGATTTTAATGTGGCCCTTCAAACAGCTGCAGCTACACAGCTGAGGACATGCTGCACTGTAGTAGCAGTCTGGAGTCAACATCTCAGGGCTGGCTTTTTTAAAGTACTTTTCCTGTCAACATCAATGTTAGATATAATTATACGTTTTCTCTGAGTTCTCAGTAGTTTGTAAATCTATGAATCAAATGTGAACACATCAGAGCATTTATGACATACGTCCAGAATCTGATGTCAGGTGAACCACCCTAAATACTGGTGAACCAAACCACTTCTTCAAAGTAAAAATTGTTAGAAATATTAAAACGACTGAATTACTTTTCACTTTTAATGTATTTCAATCTGTTCAACACTGAGAATGTATTGTAGGGCATATTCCCATTAATGTGCTGGAATTCCATGAAAATAGGTCCTAGTTTCTCTCCTGCCTCTTTTGTCTCCCTGTAGGATAAAAATCAATATTTAATTGTTTATGGTATTGTGACTGGATAGCTCCTGGCCATCACAAAGTCAAGTTTACACTGTTGGAGATACACCAAATATTGAGAAAGAATAGCGATTGTTCCTGAAGTTCTTATGTAGGAAACTGCTGTGTCTTACCTTCTTTTTAGATCTTTCCAAATTTCTTGCAAATGAGCAAGTAAAACAGATCACTATTCTAACCCTAATATATCAACAGCCCATAATGTATTCATTAGATAATTAATTTATGCATTTGTACCATGTCAAAGTAATATGCATTTGACAAATAATTTGGACTTGTAAAATTAATTTAGTAGGGGTTTTGGTTTGTTTCCTTTTGTGTGTTGTTTGGGGGTTTTGTGATGATTGTTTTGGATTTTTTTGCTGGTCCCAGTGGCATATAATCAAATAATCAACAATTGTCATAAGCAGATTAACACTTCTGAGTCATCTGGGAAATATTTTGCTTTAAAAGCTTTTTATGCAGTTTTGGCTATTGGTCTGATTGGTGTTATTTTTGTCTAAGAATCTCTGATAGTGTGCAGATCACAGGAGTTATGCTAATGAAATAAAGCTTCCTCTGAATATAATATTGCAGCATACAGACTACTTAAGGGCAGATGAAAGGCATACAGCAGGTGTAGCACTATTTCCCCAGAAGGCTGCAGTTATTTCCATACTGCAGTCTATCAGTTTGCTGGTAGAACAAAATTAATAACAATAAACACAACTGAGCATCCCTAAACTTTCACCAACTGACAGAGCACCTCAGTGACAGGCAACTGATTCATGAAGTGCTTTCAATAAGCCCTGGCCCAAGTGTACTCTCTTCAGATAGCTTTATGGCACTGTGCTACCACAGACCTGCCAGGTGTCTGAAAGTTTATCCAGCAAGAGGAAGTTTTGAGTCTGTGGAGCTGTTGATCCTTTTTTTTTTCTCTCCCCACTTACGTTTTCAGCTAGCTAGACTGGCATGCATTGACTCCAGGACTGTGGAAGTTTGAAGATAAATGCAAAAATCTTTATGTACATGCTTCAATACAGAACAGTAGCTGATTGTCTCTACCTGACAAACGCAATGGATAAGAATAAGATCATACAATAAACTAAACATGTTGTGATATGATGTAGAGTTATTTAGGTTTCTGACGTAGTTTCTGAAGATGGTTTGGTAGAGTCACTCTAATATTAATAGTGTTTATTTTCTCAATTTTATGAAAGAAGTTAATGGCATATATGTAGGTCACAGGTACTTTGATATCCACCTATAGAAAATACATCTTGCTGTTGACTGTTGGGCAGCAAATGGATGTTAGTCTGTGACAGTATTTTTGAACATTTGCGTTTCAATTGAAGTAATTTGAGCAATGCAAAGGAAGTAAAGTGAGATGGTTTAGCTAATTGATATACGCCTCTTTTCTCCTATTTTGGAAGTAGGTTTTTGCTTGGTTTGTTGGGGTTTTTTCCCTCTTTTATTTTTTTTCTGCCAATATATTGTTATTTAAACTAGGTCCTTTACAATTCTTGTCATGGCTCTAGCATGCGAACAAATTAGCTGATAGATAAATTATAGAAGAAGTATGTTATAGCACATTATATTTCTTGGGTACCTATAGATGGTATTAAATGGTAAGTTAAGTTTTATTTTGATATGCAATCAAAAGAAACAAAATCATGTGTATTACATTACCTACGTGTATGAGAAATTGATTACACCTGAAAATACTTGCCAGACATCTCGCATAAAATAAATACCAACTTTCATCTTCCTTTTCTCCTCCTGTTGCCTGGACACAAGTTTACTTCAAAGACCGTCAGCCTTCTAAAGCTGTTTCTTTCAAGGGTAAATAACTAATTTTGTCAGAGAGATCAGACTAGCAATTTGAGTTCAGACAAGCGCCTTGATTTACAGATTCTCTCTTCATTTTCCACATTTTAACCTTATGTCCCCTGTGAAAGGCTGTATTCCAAGCAGCAGTGTACTCTGAAGACCAACACTCATTTTTTAAATTGCACGTTAGTATTAATAATTTAAGGTGGTATGGGTTGGAGGCATGTTATGCAGACCTTCTGCCTGAACTGTGGAAACACATTAGCTATTTATCTGTCTGAAGTAGAATATGACAAAACATAAATGTTTCCTGTGTTTAAGTAATTAATTTTATTTTCCTGCAGGAAGAGCAGTTGGTTCTTCCTAAATCTTACAGAAACTCAAGTCAGACTTTAAAAGATTTCTTGTGGAAAGCCAATCAAAATATGGTGTTAAGGTCTCTTCTTTATTTGTTACTTTGTTTGCTGGCATGCAAATGACTGCTGGGGCGTGCAGTAAATGTCGCTATAGTACTTCTTCAGGACATGGTTGAGTAACTTTGCATAATGAGACCTACTTCTGATTGTCTAATTAGTTATGCATAGCTGTAGCAATGCAAAACTATGCCTCAAATAGAACTCTATTGTCATAGGTTACTTGATTACATGACTATGGCTTCCGCTTGTATTATGGTTCCTATCTTTATAATGACAAATGCCACGGGCTTCTGTTGAATATCATAACAACTTTTTCATGCAATTGCATCAGCCGTACATTTTAATTAATTTTTCAATATGTCAGTCATCACATTTGAAAAAAGGAGTTCTACCATGCATGAAATTTCCCAGTACAAAAAAGAATCATGTATTTTCTCTTTCTTCCTTTCAATGTTTTTACTGAGGAGGTCACTATAATTTCAAAGGGAAGCTTGAGGAAAGCCTGCTAGTCATCCTTTTCTCATCAGGCAGCAATCTTCATATTCAGTTTGCCTTGATACCATCTCATGAATATCTGACTTCATTTTATCATCATAGAATATCACAGAATTGTTAAGGTTTGAAAAAACCTGTAAGATCATCAAGTCCAAGTGTTAATCCTGTGTTCACCACTAAACCATATCCCCAGGTGCCACATCCACATGGTATTTTAAACACTTCCAGGGAGGTGGTTCCACTGCTCTCTTGGGCAGCCTGTTGCAGTGCCAGACCACCCTTTTCCTAATATCTTATCTAAACCTTCCTTCTGCTGCAACTTGAGACCATTTATTCTCATCCTGAAAGTCAAAAATTTCCACGAAACGTGGCAACTGTCACACCACTGAGGAGTGGGATGTGATTGCTAATGTAGAGGGTGTAGGAATGCTTGACTCATACTCCATCCTTAGGAAAGCTGCATAGTAGGGGCAAGATTGTTTCATTTGTGGCTTGATGTTTATTAGCTCCTGTGAAATAGGACAAATCAAGAAGAAATTACAGCCAAAGGAGCCATCCTCTCAATTCTTTTGTGTTCTTGTTAGGCTCCTAAATCAAGAGTCCTGCCGTGTTCTCAGGTTATAGGAGAGTTCTTGCCCTTAACCAAGGCTTGTTGCCATTGCCAAGAGAGATCAAGAATGCCTTTCTGCTATGAGTGAGAATCTCTGGGTGTGCTTATGTAACCATGCCAAGACTTAAAATATGTAACTGACCTACTAGAAAACTTTATGAAATAAAGTTTTAAAATTCTATGCCCAGGAAAGGCCCACCCTTTCTGTCTGCTCTGCCAGGACTGTGAAGTCGAAGTCTCCAAGGATTATAAGTGGAGAAAATGCTAAAGGATTAAGTTGACTGCTTTTTTTGAGTATTAAAACACTTCTTTTAGTTCAGTCCCCCCAATTCTCCAGAGGTATAAGATCAATTTATCATTTGTCATATCCAGATGGTAAGTAAATGAACAGTTTCACCATTGGGCTTGCTATCCAAAGTATTCCAAGAGGAATATAAATGAATGCATCAGTTATAGTGGCCAGATGGCAATTCAGAAGACAATTTCATGATCTAGTCGTTATATTGCATAAACCTGTTCTGGCTTGTTTTCTATCATCATCTGAAGAAAGGGCAATAGAGGATTAAAAGCATGAATGTGAGGAGTTACTCATCTTTTGAGGTCATTTGAACCAGTGTTCAAGTACTGCATTTCTACCAGAAGCAGACTGATAAATCAGTAAATATTTGTCTGTGAATCTGGGAAACTATATCTAATGATGGGAGATCTGTTAAGCAGCAGATAAATTTACATCAGAACACATTCCAGCAGTTTAAATAAATGGCAAATGTACCCTTTATAATTATTTTTCTTCATACTGATTACTTGTAAAATTTATAATAAGCTCAAAAATGGTATTTACCTAGCATCACCATGGTTTCCAATTTTATCAAATTTGTATTGTTAACAATAATTATAGGTATTTTATAGAAAAATATATCAAAATATCAGCACAACTATCATACGTTCTATTAATTTGTGAATTGTCCATGTCTTGATGCCATGAGTAAATATTTCTGCTGCCTTTTGGTGAAAAAGTTTTATGCAAAATTGTTTTTATAAGCTCTAGGAATATGATCTTAACTGTCTATAAAGATGATGTGAGATTGTTGTGACATATGAAATATAAGATTTAATTAAAACATTGTTATAAACTGGCTAATTTCACTGAAGTATTTCTACCTGAATGCAAAAAGATGTATTAAGAATGAGCTAAGAGGTTACTGTTACTGGGCTAATCACCTGAGATTTCTTAAGAGAACAGTTGCTTCTTTTGACATTGAAATACTAAGCTACTCTCTGAGAATGGCTAGCAATGCTTTTTCTATATTTTTGCTATAAAAGTATATTTGAATTCATTGTAAAAATGAAATGGGGGTTACAAGGCACTTGGAGTTCAAAGCCATCATAAAAAGGAATAACGTGAAATTTTTAAAGTTACTATTTAATAATAAATTTCACTGAATATCTGGAGAACCATGTGAAAATTCTGAAGCAACTAACTTAAATCAAAGACTATTTGCTGTGGTTTAATTGTTTTCTGAGGACCCAGGTAACTGTCCTGTAGTTAGGACTTGAGAAAAGCATCTTTCAAAATGTCAGACTCTACATAAAAGTGCTAAAGGTAACAAGTAGAATTTTTAAGATTTTGTTTTAAATACAGATTCAAAATTAATTTATTAACTTTTAATTTGGTCCTTCAGTTTTTATAATGCACATTCTTTCTCTTTCTCACCCTACTGTGTTTCTTCCCACATAATTTCTAATTGTCTAAACCACAAGGCATATTCACAGATGAGACATTTCTGTAAAGCAAAGTAAATATTTCAGATAAATTCGACCCTTTTTTCCACTCCCAACTACTTCCAAAAGCTGTGATTTGTTTAAAACTGTAGTAAAATTTATTTCTAGCCCAATGGCAGATTTAAGATATAATGTGTTACCTTCCTAAAATGTAGTAGTTAGCATTATTTTTGGTCTATCACAACTGTAGAGTTGGAGTAATTGAATAACGCTCTATCCCTGATAGAGGAGTGCCAGATTCTGCTGTTGAGATGCTGCAGGAGCTGTAGTCAGAGCTGAAGGCAAACCCATTCTCTGTGGGTTGTGTGGTCAACTTGAAGTGCATTTCTGACTTTCAAGTGTTTGATGAGGCAACAAACCCAATATTCTGTAATGCCTGGGGAAAGGAGAATGGACTTTGATAAAAATTTGATACTCTTCTGTGATGATTTGTGATTTGTGTTATAGCCTGTTATAATGTGAGTATTCAATACAAACTGGTGCTGCTAAAAGCTCACTTCCACTTACATACAATCTGTCCCTCTAATACCATAGACCAAACCCCATTTTTATATTTTCATAAAAAAATCGCTGAAAATAAGTTAATGTCAGAAAACCAATGACTTGATATCTGTATAATTAAGTGTATACAATGATGACTCTCTTATTTTATAGTGAACTTATCCTATCCAGTATTGACATTGATGCAACTGGAGATTGGGAGTGTCTTGTCAACAATTCCTATGGAAATAGCACTAAACAAGTAGAAATTGTGGTACTTGAAACAGCTGCACCCTACTGCCCTGCAGAAAGAGTTATTAACAACAAGGGAGATTTCAGGTATGACTTTCTGGGTGTGGAGTGTGTTTCATACATTAATGTAGGTATGGATCATATTCATGATTACATGATACTTCAGTGTCAGTTATAAATCACTTATTTTAGTTGTCATTTTTATGCAATGTAGTAGGAAGGAGGAGCACTGTATGATTCTGATGGGAAATGGGACCTAGTGCTTCGAGAGAAGCAGTGATTTGTGAAAGTCAGAAAGTCTTCTAATTCCTCAGTATGCAATTATGGAGAATTTTTTAAAAATGAGGTAAATGAGAGAAGGTTCAAAATTGTTCTTGTTCTTCGTAGAAGATGATAACACTGCATTAAAGCATTAGAAGATTAAATCTTCAGTGCTTTACTTCTGATGGCTTTGTTCAGCTGAGATTAGAGGTAACAAATGACATGAAACTGTTAGTAAAATATTTCACTGAAGAGAATCAAAATAGAAAGTAAAACTACTTAGCAAGCAAATGGATTGTTTGAGGTGAGCTTAAGGACACACAGAGTTCTGACAATATATCACATGCTTACAAAATACATCTGTCCTGATATCTGAATCTTAAAAGTCTGCAAAGTTTTATAGACTAAATGTAGGTTTTGCTTCATCTTGACTTCTATCTACATATGCTGTTGGGGCTTTTTTAGTAATTTTAATGTGAAGATTTCTGTGGAATTTGGTATTGTTTTCAGTTAGCTCTGAAATACTCCAATGATATGCACGAAGCTCTTAAACAAAGCCTGCTTGACAATAAGACTGATATATGATGGCAGTCCCATTGAGAAATCAAGACAGTAATTTGTTACCAAATTAATTATAATGAGAATTCAGTTTGAATAGTTAATGAAAGTAGATGAGGAAGGAAGCTTCTCTTAAACAGCAGAACTTTCTGCAAATATTTCTGACCTGAAAGCCTCTCTTTATTTTTAGGTTACCTTTAAAACTTTCCCAAAGACTTTTTGTACTATTTCTTGTTTGTTTGAATAAAAATGAAGGATTGAATTAGAAAGAAGTGGGACAAAAAACCCTACTCAAATGATCTGTTTTCTCTTTACTACAAAGCTATTTTATTACGTGTTAACCTCAGTTCCAGCAAGTTTGCCTCTTTCACTGAGGCAAAATTGCTGAGGCAATCCATATATATGGATTACAATTCATTAGAGACCTTTGACAATCTTACCTACAGATTTTTTTGTCATCACAAAAAATGGAATTGTGTTTTCTCATAGTGGATGTGCTTAATGTTTTAATTAGATCATTAAAAAATGTGTACTTCCTATCAGAAAACTCATACTGAATCTTTTACATGACAACTCTATGAAGTTCATGTTCTTGCCTCAAAATGACATCCTTTTCTCCATAAATATATATATATATAAATCCTACAGGGTGCACAAACTAACACCAGGGGCATTTTTGTCATTTTATATAAATCAAAAGAACAGGAGTGGATATTTCTCTACCTATTGATCATCTTCCTAGAAATCCATATAAATTTATTTTTTAAAAGTACATCAAAAGGATGTGAGTCCATAGGTTCTTTTGGCATTTGAGAGAATGAATTTAAAATTGTAGAGAATTTATCAGGCTCAAACTCAGTATTAGTGCTTGAAATTGTTCCAAAGGTTTATCCTCAGAGATGGAGCTATCACACCAGCAATTTTTCTTACAAAGGTCTTTGAAGTTTCAGTAACATAACAAGGATGTAAGAAGAAAGAATTGAACCACAAAGGCAAAGCTAGAAAGAACAGTTCTTTTATTGGGCAAAAGAAAAGAAAAAAGCATCAACTATTAGGGAAGTGTGGCTATTTCAGTTGTCCAGCCTAGGTGGTATTTATAATTGCGTAACTGCAGCAAGAATGAGACACTGAGAGTCAGAATAAACTGGCCTTTTGTACCAAGAGGTTTTCTCTATCATGGCCATATTTTCCTTTTTTTTTTGTTGTTTCCTAGAATGATGTAAGCTTATTCTGAAAAGCCAATGGTAATGTTATTACGTGCTATCATTCCTAGTCATAAAGGCCAGACTCTGCTCCCTGTGACAGTGCTAAGTTCAGAATTATCTCTCGTTTTACTTTTGAAGTAGGTTGCCAGTAAGTGTGGCCCAATTGCATTAATGCAAATTTTTTATTAAAAGTAATATTTCAACCCAGAGGCAAAAAGCCTCTATGCTATTATATACTATATACACTACTCTACATATTTTTATTTTTTGGGGAAGCTCCTTTCATGATTTATTTTTATCAACTGTTTTTACATCACAAATTGAATTATTTCAATCCCAACTGTGACCAATAAAAGTATTTTTCTTCCTATCTTTTCTTTGAAATGAAGAAACTGTTATAGCCCAAAACCTTTCAATATATTATGTAACAATGTACAATTGAATGTGCATTGTGTAATTAAGAGAACCTAATGCATATGTTTGATGAAGGGTTGATTGCCAAGCTGTGATTTCATTGAAAGGCAGAATATTTCTGTGATTTATTGGGTTCAGTCATAACATCAGTGCAAATAAAGAACCATATCCTTCCCACACCTGCTGACTCTCTGATGATATGCTTATGGTTTTCTTTGATTTCTCCCAATTACCTGATCCTGCTATGTCCATACTAGGCTGTAAATAACACTAGATTTGGTATCCATAGAAATAGATCCAGTTGTGCCATTCTAGAGAAGGCAGCAAGTATGCAGAAAAAGTGTATAACGGCTAAATAGAAGAATTCTGGCTGCTCCTGATTTAGTTTGTTTTCAAAGGCTGTTCTGGAATCACTCTACGTAAATCACGTATACTTGAATAGCTAATTTTTGAGGGCTAGTTCCTTCCTCCTCCATGACATATGATCTCTGCTGAAATCTTGTTTATTGTTTTCTGAGACAGTCAGGGATTTTTCTTTTTCAAGGCTTTTTAGTGGTGAGTCAAAATGCAAAGCAGAGATAGGTACATTTTGAGCACTTTTAAGAGCATTTAGTAACAAGGTTTTAGGTTAGGTTTTGTTTGTTTGTCTGTTTCATGGACTTACAGCTCTGCTTTTTGCTGTCTGCAAACATGAATGTAGTAAAACTACCAACCGTCTCTTTTTTCTTAACACTGAACACCTTCCTGGAATTAACACAGAATGATTGTGTGACCAGTCAGACTTCAACCTGTATAATTTTGACATTTTCCAAGGAAACAAAGTAATTAATTATAAAACATTATGAAGTAAAAGTTAATTTTTTTTTCTCATATGTTCTGTATGTTGTTGTATATTGTTATATCTACATTGTAAGTTGCCTTTCACATTTTAATTTTTATTATCATGCTGTTTATAGGTGGCCCAAAACTTTGGCCGGGATAACTGCTTACCAGTCCTGTCTCCAGTATTCTTTTAACTCCATTGCATTTCACAATGGCGCAGAAGAGGCTAAGGCATGGCGCAAATGTAATCGAACTGGACGCTGGGATGAAGAAAACTATTCTGAATGCCCTTATTCGCAAGAAATAACTCAAGTCCTTCATGCTTTTAGTCAGGTAACATTGTGGAATCCAAGGGCTTCCCTTCTCTGGTACTGATCTTGTTGAATAGTTTGCAAGAAATGTCAGTTCAGCCACAAGTTTAGGATAGATGGACTTTTAATAAAATACTTTACTTGAAAGAACAGTTTGTTTCTTTGATAATTGTAAGTTGTAGTAGGAACAAGTGCACAGCATTTATTACCTTTACCTTAATATTTTTGTCCATTAGGTACTTAGAGTCTAGATGATTATTAGTAATGTTGACAGGGTGAGCAGTGCTTCACTTTGCTTCTTTGTCTTCCCTTCATGCGTTTTTGCAGAAAGATGTTAATTTCTTGTGAAGTCCCATATCAGAGTTACGTCAGCTGAAGTGCCTTTCCTCTTTAGAATGCCTTTATGATGCCTTCAAATTAAGCAGTACTTAAATTGTTTCTTGTGGATAAGTAAAAGAATGAGATGAAAAAGTAGATGAATAGAAGTTAATGAGAAAAAAAGAGCATAAAAGGAAACATGGTGGCGGATGACCCAGATGTGTAATGGACATACTAATTTTACAGCTTTCAGTTTCCTTGATCATTTCTTCCCTAGTAGTATCAGTAGTGCTAGATAAGACCACAGAAAGTTTGTTTTCAGATGGGTTCATACAAAGAGTAATTAATATATTAAGAGAGCCATTGCAATTACAGGGTAATAAAATAATTAGGAAGGTGTCTAGAATCCAGTCTGTTCTCCTGTAAGCAATGAGGTGAGGTTGGGTTTCTCAGGGCTTTAGACACTCAGGTCTTTACAATCTGTGAGGAAGGAGGCTGCACAACTTGTGGGGGTGACCTGTTCAAATGTCTGACTACTCTTACGACAGGAAAGATTTTTGTCACAGCCAGTCTGAACTTGTTCTCTCAACGTGTACCATTGCAAACAGGAACCCTTGTTGACACTGTTTTCATGATGATCTAAAAATAGAGACAAAGCAAGTTTAGTAGCTTGGTATATTTTATGGGGCCAGATAGTTACAGTCTAGAAAAAGTAGACAAAAATCTTCAGCATTTTTTGGCCTGTTGTGGTGGTGTCTTCAGATAACAGCAATGAAATCTCAGACCTAAGGCTGAAGATACATTCATATTCCCCTGAAATGTATATCCATGGCATTCTGATGCACATAAATCCGTGTGAAATTATGGCAGGCATTATACCAATGGATGTGATCTCCAGTTTTTAAAGAGAATGAAGCAAGCTGATTTATTAAGCCTAACAATTCTAATGTATTTTCAGATGCACATCAATTTGACAACCGTGCTTGAATTTTCCCGCCAGCTGACAGCCTACACAAGAGATGCTGCCCTCTTTGCGGATAAAATGGATGTAATATATTTGGCTTATATAATGGAAAAGTTAATTGTCTTCGTGGATGAAGTTGAAGATGTAAGATATCTTCTCTATGCTGAAAACAAGTATCACTTAGAAGTGAAGTCTTCACATATGGCCCTGTTCTTAATGTATGCAGGCACACACTGCCTGCACACACTAACTTCTAAAACTGATTGCTGATTGCAAATGTTCTGCATAAACTGTGATGTGTCTCTGTGCCAAAAAAGGGCAACTAAATCTTCTTCTTTGATGACAAGGGCATTGCTGCTAAGGAACAAAACCTGTTTTCTAATGAGCCACTTACTTAATTTTCTTTTTAACTTTAATTTCTACCATTTCTAATGTGTTAGAATGGACTGTGTCTGGCCACTGGAGCTACACATGCTTCTTTTGTTTTCTCATCAGAAGGTTTTCACTGAATTTTGAAAGGACATATCACTTCATGTAAGAAAAGATAATATATCCTTATGTGCAACTTTGTACAGAAACTTTTAGCATTATGTGTGCCATTTTTGCAAAAATCTAATCAGAATAATGCAAACCCTATGGGAAAAATAGGTTTTTACAGAGAACAAAAATGTTGATCTTAATTTTTTACTGTTAATTTTCAGAGTAACTGCTTGCATAAAGACTTCATTAACTGTGATTTTTGAGCACATGATGTTTTCTTTTGACTTGGCAATATTCATTCCTTTCTGACTTTGAGAATTGTAAAAGTTAACATTATAGTGCCAATTTGAGAAAGTCTCCAGCTTCAATTTCACCATTATGCACTAGATCTAAAGTATATTATTAAGTGCTCTCCAAGAACCATGTTTCAAAGCTGCAACTTTATTTTAGCTCAAAATCCTGATAAGATCTTTCTGCTTTCTGACAAAACAAAAATTTAACATTCAAAAGAAACAGCTGGATTTGCCATAATGCCTCCTTATTCTTCTAGCAGCTGATGCATTTTCCATTAAAACTGGGAAGCATCTCTAACTTTTAATTGACTTCTTCCACCTTTCAAATAGGTTTTATTTTCTGCTTTTTTGGTATCAAAACATCTTTACCTCTGCCACTTATCTCTACATCTCTGATTTAGTAATCTCCTATAATTTTCTTAATTTATAACATTTCTCCTAATTTTTGTCTGTTCCCTTTTTCTGTTTGGAACTTTACACTTTGTTCTCTCTCTCAAGTTTGCTAAATAGGGTCCTCAGTCACTGAGCTCTTTGCTAACACTAATTTCTTAACTCTCACTCACAAGGTGCAAAAATGCCTGTGAAATTTGAGTGTCAATAGCTTCACACATGAGGCTGCACTTGTAATTATAAATAGGACTGAACTTTATTTAATACAAAGCAGTTAGTTTGGAATTGACTAGCAGCTGAAACTACAATTACATAAATCCATTAGAAGTTAATTGAAATGCAACTTTTCAAGATATTTTTAAAAACATCCTTGCTAAACTAGTACAGTTTCTGTACCTCTCCTCTGGGATGTGCATCCCATTCCACATGGGATTGTTCATTTTTCTCCAAACTAAAGGTAGTTTGTCCCATCTGATGGTTCACCTCTCAAACAGGAGAGGTTCAACAGCTGCACAAGGGACGTATTTGCTACACACTACAATTTTTGTCACATAGTAGCTCAAATTTTTGTATTTTTAATGACATGCCTTTACCCTTCATTAATGCATTTAATTATAGTATAAATTGCTTCCTTTTCTTATTCCTCTCCTTTTGTGTATTTATAGAGTATTGTTCTGCCCTCAGTAAGTTACTGCCTAGCTGATTGGTGTTTGCTTTTATAGTTTCTCATAAGTCACTCCAGACTCTTAATGTGATTCATTATTATTCATTTTATCAATAACTCTTTCACATTGTCGAAAGCCATCTAGAATTATCTAGTAATTATGTTCTCAAAAATAGATTAAATATTTCAGGAACAGTCACATAAAATTTCACATATAGTCTCATTATTTGTTTCCTTTGCAATGCATGTGAAATTTATGGTTTTTTTATTGAAAATGCAGAACTGACTTCATAACCTCAGCCATCTTTTAAATCTTTTTCACTATTGCGGAATTTCTGTTTTCCTTTCCACTGAGTTATCTGTGTATTTGCCTTATTTATCTGTTTCCATTGGTGGGGCTTTTTGGCTTCTTGACTTTTCTTTAGCAATGTTTCTCAGTTGTTTTTCTCTTCTATATACCTTTTTATTCAGGTTTATTTGTGACAACTGAGTATATCTTTGCCTTATCTTTGCCTTCAAAAATACTGGCAACGTGATCATGTTGGTTTTGAAATTTTACTCAAATTAAGTTTTTGAATTTTAAAAAGGAAACATTTTTATTTCAGCTTGAAATAATTACAAAAAATAGTAACAGTGATATTTATTCTTTCTAAATGTGGCATAATAATAAAATTTTAAGCACATAGTTACACTTACCAAAATCTGCAAAATGTCGTTTGTCGAAACAAAGATTTCTTATTTTGGATTAGGCACACGTGTGAATTAAAACTACTAAAGCTATGTCTAATGAGATGATCTAAATTTGTATCAGCACCTGAGTTATATCTCAAATTTACTCCACTATGTCTATAACAAAGGTGTCTTTCAAATATATTTTCCCTCTTTTTTTTTTATCTTCCCCCTACCCTTCCCTGCCAAGCTCCTTTGATTGAACATGAAGCAGTTCTTTAGAAGGGCATGGCCAATTTTAATTAGTTTAAGGAAGAGGGTGATAATTCTGGAGTTCTGTTTATTGCCAGATGAGAGACTCAATTTGTCTGGTTTATCTAGAAGATAAGCTTTAAAGTTGTGAATTAAAAAGCTCTTTCTTGATGTGAGTTGCACTTTTCCTTTCTTGGTTTTTCTTTTTCAGTCCATTTAATGTTCTTATAAAATCAAAACTCTTTCAGTGATGGTTACCAAGAGAACTAAGGTGCCTGCCTTCATTTGTACTCTTAGCTGTCCTTTTCTTACTTTGTGAGTTTTATAGACCTTTTTTGGTTTGTTTTTTTTTCTCTTCCAGATTGGGGATGCCCTTATTGAGATTGCCAGCAATATAATGTTGGTGGATGACCACGTGTTGTGGATGGCTCAAAAGGAGGACAAAGCCTGCACCAGGATTGTACGATGTGTGGAACACATTGCAAGTCAAATACTGACCAGCAAGATTCAAGTTATATCAAAAGTATTTCAAAAAATTACAAAATGTTTTTAAGATTATTTTTTCCCTTGAATTCTATTTGCAAAACCAAAATATTTTTAAAAATATTGCCAATGGTGATTTTTCAAAAGTGGTTTTTCTTGATTAGTTGTATTTATTGTTGGAATATAGTGTTCACAACAATATCTTTCTAGTGTTCTTACTGTTCACTCAGTTTCTATTTTTAAAGCCACTATAATATATGGGTTTATTTTGAAAGGTCCAAGTTGAGTGAGTGACTGAAATTTTTAATAAAAGACAACACAATCCCTTGAGGTTTGAAGATTTTAATACACTTTACCAAGAGCATTCTAGACAACTATTGCTCAAAGTATTTAGAAGATTATCAAAAAAGGTCTATCATGTCCTAAACATTACCAATTTGGAGTTAGTTTTAGGTTTTTAGAAGCAAACTGTACCTGTTAGAAATAATTTTTTACTCCTTGTCCTCCACCTACACAAATGTGTCACTTAGATGCTGAGAGGTTGCCATTTGGAGACTAAAACATTGTCTTCTTACCAGTTTCAACATCTAAATAGCAGAAATACTTCTAAATCAGAAACTTGAAAGTTATCCTTTTAGAATTTTAGATAAATACTTTAATGCCTTATCTTTCCTTGGGTTACTTTGCTTGCTTGCTTGCTTTTAAACAACCTTTATTTTCTCAGTTGTCCACTGCATTTACACAAAACCACTGTTTAAAATGTGAGTTCAGGTATAGTGTCAATCACAGCAATAATGTATAGAAATAAAAGCAACCCAAAAAAAAAGAAATTATAGACAAGCAAATTATAGAGGAAGCCAAATAGCATAATAGCCTTAGTTTGTTCACTGTATGTTTTCAGAAAAGTGGTCTTTCAAACAAAGGCAAAAATATATTGGACTGTTTTTTAAAGAAAGTTTTTTATTTCATTCTCAATTAATGGAAGAATCAAATTTGCTAAAAGTCTTTATATTAACTGCATAGTGACAATAATGTGACTTTTAGAAGTATTTTGCAATGTGACATGTAGGAAGGCTCTGTTGTTTTATACTTAAGTTTATTTTAAATGTCAAGTGACAAAGGTCGAGTTTTTTCCCTGTCACTGCTTCAGGAAGATGTTGACATTACTGAAAAGAGTAATTCTACGTACTCGGATATGTGTCACTAACTGTTTTGCCATGCTTTATCTTAGCTGCGTATGGTTTTCTGTAGGAGAAGTAGTTTACTGTTGAGTGCAATTTGTAAATAAAAGCTGTGGAGTATTTCTCATGTCATCTGATGCAATACCAAATATGTCTGTTCCTTTGGGAGGCCAGCCAGGAAACTGTCTCACAGAAATTGCATCTGCTTTCATTATTTTAAAAAATAGCAAATAAAACCCCAGATCTTAGGTAGCCAATAGCTTCTTGTACAATTCCAAAGAAAAAAGAGAAACTCCGTAAACTGTCTCAGCCATGCAACATTGAATCACAGAATCACTTAGGTGGTCAAAGCCCTTCAAGGTCATTGAGTCCAACCATTAATTCAGCATTGCCAGGTTCACAGATCACTAAACAATCTGTGCCTGGAAGCAGAAGTCATATAGTCCTGTCAGTGTGGTACCAGTCTAAGGTAGTGCATCTGATATAACATCAGCTGTTTATCTCGTGCGTGGACCTGTGATGAAATGAAAATTCAAGTGTAAGGGTAGAGGTGCATCTCTGTACTCTGCTACAGTCTCTATCTCCATGCACTTCACTTTGCTAAAGGGCAGGCCACAAATGTACCTGTAACATGGTGTTGCATTGAATCTTGTAGTCATGTTCATATTCTCATGGAACAAGATCTGTAAAAAGCTAAATAGCTAAGAAGGTATCTGTTTAATTTCTGAGGTACAAAGCACATCTTTATTCATTGTTTAAATAGTTTTGAAGCCTGGTGTTGCTAGTTCACTTTATAACACTAGTGCTTTAATTCCAGATTCCTTTGAAGCTGATAATGATGAAATTGCAAAACTGATATAATAACAACTAATGTAACTGGTAGAAACAGGTTATATATAGATAAAGAGTGTATATATATAGATGTATATAGATATGTAGAAAGAAAGATGGAAGTGAACCCACTATGCTGTTGTAGAATCCTATATCATATTTTTAAATAAGTTCTATTTTCCTCTTCAGCCCAAGATTATATGTAAGTGTACACATGTACAATCCGTTATTCAGTATATGCAGTAAGGACACAGTGCACATACAATATTGCAAGCATGGTTAATGAGTTTGTAACATAACTATTCTCCATGTTTTCACAGGTATCTCATAATATTGCTCTGGAAGCCTTCATGATCAAGCCATCCAGTTTCACAGGAATGACGTGCACTGCCTACCAGAAAATATCTGCAAACTCAGACAAGTCAGTGACTCCTGATTTGGGAAGATGGGAAGCAAATCACAATCCTGATCTATATTTGAATTTCAAGTGCAACACTGGCAATCTGGATGGTTCTTTGGTGAATTCTTCTACCAGGGTAAGTCAGTACAATTATGAATATAAGTTACATATTTTATTTAGTTAGTGTTTTCAGTATCACCTTTAGGCAGAATACTGATTTGTAAAATACGTATTTTATGTGTTGTTATCACTGTAAACTGGTTAATAATTTCAGCATGTAAGTGGCCTTAAACTGGTGTATTGGGTGTAGCATATGTTGTTGTGCTAATGAATATTCCATTAATATAATCAGGCAGAAAGCAGGATGTGAATAGAAATGAGTGAATGTCTTGTTTTTCCTATCTTTGAGTCCAGTTCTGCAAACTTTTCTATGTGTAAACAATCTCATTAAATTGGAAATATTTGTTTTAGTGAGGCACTCTCAGGGAATTTTACATTGCAGAGATGGATTTTTTAGGGAAATTACCTTTACTTCCATAAATAATATTACAGGATCTTCTGGACTGTATACTGAGGGAGAGTGTTTTGCTGGATTTTTGAGTAGAATCTGAAGAAAATAGTAAATAAGCCTTTTAAGACTACACTGTTGTTGTCAAATAATGAAGTGGAACAATTAAATTTTGATCTAGCAGGAAATGGAATTTTGTATTTGGCTGAGCATGTTATTAAATTTAAGTATTAGTGTTGAATTCTTGTTATCCTTCAGCTGAATGTCAGTTTAATAGGCATATTTCTTGAAATATTTACTATAACAAAATGAAGCGTTTCTGGACAATATTACTAGTTTATTGAACTTGGAAGTATTTTGATTGAAGTTTGGTGCATTTTAATCTGTATGGACTATGCAGTCAGTGATACGGTACTTTGTGCTCCCAGGATCTTCTGCTAAAAGGAGTCATCTTAATAATGGAAGAATAGGTTAAATTTGTTTCCTTTAATGGAATTCACTTTTTTCTGTGAACACTTTTAACATGTCTGTCTATATGAAATAGAAAGGTGTCTCTGAAAAGAAATGATTTTGCCATGCATAAAATGAAAACCAGATGTCAAAGATCTAAAAGATACAAGATTTCTGCAAGAAGCAACCCTGGAACACTCTGAAATATATGGGATAGTATTACTGATATAGAAATATATACGGGATTACAAGAATTGGAAAGTTTTCTTTACTAGCTCCACCAATATATTTTGCACTTCTTCAGAAAGTGAATACCAACATTTTTAGTAAATTAATCACTTTATAATTGAATGGTCAAGTACTGGTGTATCTCTCCTGTTATAAAAATCCTGCCGTAACTGCAAATTTCTCATCTCTTCTATAAGCATGCATGTGTCAAATATGTAGAGTAAGTTACACCAGTTGTTTAAAACCCCTTTCTAAAATAGTCAGAATGTTACTATAATGATCTCATTAAAATCTTTCCATGTATACTTTGAACCTACCTGACTTTATACGATATAGAGAAGGGAAATGCTACTGGCTATACAAAGAAGCCAGGAGGAAGTGAGCTTATTTCCATGCAAAGCCATTTTGATGTATGTAATATATATCCTGACAGAAGTGACTTTATTAGGTGGATCTCTAGTTTTCACCTGTATATGAATTTGTAAAGATTGTAACAGCATGATACAGGAGATATAGACTCAGCTAAATGTTAGTTACATGGCTTTAGGTTTTAACACGAAGGTGTACTCAGGCTTTAAATGTGGTATGTGAATAAGCAGACTGGATATATTCCTTTAACTTAATCCTTAAAAGCAAGTTTTCATTTCTGCTCTCTAAAAGTTTTAGGCCAAGCACTGCCTTAATTCATTCTGAAATTGGTTACATTTCTTCACTGTTAAACAGAATGATATGTAGAATTGTAACTGATAACAGAAAATGGGATTCTTTATCATCATCCACGAGCAAAATTATTTCTATATTTCCTCATTGGAGGTAAACCTCCAATGTGCTATGCAAAGTTTAGAAAAATAGAGAATTTGTGATAGAGGTCAGAATTGCTTCTTTTATTATATTTGACCTTTAGAACTTCATCTTAGATGCTGAGATTATTCTTAGAATCTTCCTGTATTTGGAATAGGATTAATAATGAGGAAGAAAAAACATCTAATTAAAATCACCGAGTAGAAGTGGTAATCACAAATTTAATTCACTTCTAATAAAAATGTGAAAAAATTGCTTAAGAAGCTTATTAAAAGAGAATATTCATATGTTTTTGTGCTAAAAAGTGTAGCCCTCTTCAAATTTATAATATTGTAAATTATCTGCTCACTAAGCAAAACAATTGTATATGTTGTCTGCTGTTAAGAAATTGCACTAATCAATTAAAAAAGTGAATGCTCACAAAGCAAAGTATGGGCAGTTGAGGGGAGAAGGCTGAAATAGGTGAGCACAAGCTTTCTTGTGAATACAGTCAAAGCTTTTGTAGCTATCCATAGTGATACTTCCTGCCAATGGTAGGAAATTGATACATATTCAGACAGTGGTTTTCTGTACATAACTTAGCCTGATGGGTTATTATGGGATAGAAAGGCCCAAAAAGCTTAAGAAATATCAAAATTTAAATAAATTAGTTAAAAACAGTTAAAAAATAATAAGTTTTGAAAATTAAATAATTTAAAAGACAGTGGAAGAGGTCCACCATTCAGAGAAGTTCAGGAGATAGCTGTTAAAATATATCTGTATCCACTTATGGTTCAAATATGTTGTGGGTCTTTTTATAGACTAACTTGCGGTGTTGTCAGATACCCTAAATCAAAATATTGTTGCAGTTTGATACACAAATTTTTATCTTTAATTCTGACTCTGTAGCCAGCTGCAAGTTTGAAAAGAATAATTTATCACTGTTGCAGATCAGAAGTTTTGTCTGGTAGGACTTAGACCCAAATGCCTTCTCTTAGATCCCATTTTTGCTGTTAATAGTGGGCTTTTGGTGCCTGACTGGACTCTGTTGGGTGGGGAAAAAAAGGCTCAGATATAAATTCTTACTTTTGGATACAATATTTTGAGACACTGGTTGTTTTTCTCTCTGTTTAAGTAGCTTTAAGGGGATCCTCCCACCCTGAGTCTCCAGACTGAGCTCCTGTAATAGGAATGCTCCTGAGGCACAATTCTGTCCAGGAACTGTCTGTGGTCTAAGGATATCATGATAATGATGTGATGACCACACACCAACCAGTCTGTTGTAACATTTCAACTCGGACAATGTGAGAACAGTTTATGAAATTTTAGTGCCATTCAGTATGAATCCAGTTCTTATTTGACATCAGACCTGAAGCGTACTTAGAACCTAATCTCCGTTCCAACCTGATTCTGAAAAATATCCCCATTGTGCAAAGATAATAATTTAGACAGTTTATCCACCCTCTGACTCAGTAAAATTGCTTCAGCATAGAATGAACCTTTAAACTTCCTATACCAAGGTAACAAAATGTGCAGTTTATGGGAGACTGTAAGTTTGATATTTGTGCTTCAACTTTAAAGTATTTTATTAACATAATTTATAGTTTCAGCTTCATTGAAAATGCTTGTCAAATGAGAAGTCTATTCCTATCTTTAATTATTCTCCTGACACACAAATGAAATGGAAGTGAGGTTTTGAAATTTCAGTAATGTGTATTCCGCATGTAATCCCTGACTTCTGAAATCCACGTAATAGACTCCATGCATTCGATTCAACTTTTCAATTCTGTTTATTTCTTCTATGCCCTGAGCCAGACTGACCTTTTGATTTGTCAGGTTGTATTACAGGTAGTGTCCGGGTGATAAAATGTTAAAAGTTAAATTGGTACCAGACATTCTAACCACAAAAACAAATTCTAAAGTGCTTTGACAAAACGCTATGATTACTTACACATACAATGTTTAGATAATACAAAATTTTAGAAGTATTCTTGTCTCGGATACATACTGAAAAATATACAATCTGTATATTTCTGTATATTTGGCTTGCATAAAATAAATTTTCATTGTCAGACCATAGATGTAATGTATACATAATGGTAAATTCATGGGTAAAATTTACCGGGAATGGAGAAAAGAACTTAAAGATTTCCACCATGTGACAAGAGTGTACGGTAAAGCACAGAATTAAAAATCCAAAGAGGAACCGTGAAGGGGAAAATTATTGTTGCTGATAGCATTAGATTGTTCATCCATTTTAAGATACATTTTACCAGTTTCAGGATGCATATGTACAGAATTTTTTCAATGCATTAAAGAATCAGCTCAGGAAATACAGAATTTGTGAAAAATGTAATACAAAATGAATATACTTCCTGTAACTTGCACAGCAGATAGCTATTACTGATTTTTCTGGTTCAGTCTACCAGAATAAATGTTCCCCACTCCAGATGTTCTTTCATTCCATGCTGCATAAAACCAAATATTTTTCAGTCTTCTTTTGGGAACATTCACTTTGAAATATTCAATAATCACATACATCATGTTAAGAAAACACCATCCAACATAGTCAATAAAAGCCTGTTACACTACAGTATGTCACAGTATATTGTTAGGGTAATTTTGTGGTTTTTTTCTAGCATGTGATAACTGCTAGATTTATAGATGTCATAAATGTAGCATGAATTATGTTGGTATCATCATTTCCATTGTGATTGCCTCTAATTTCCCAGCACACATTGCTTCCTAGAGAATATTGCAGCACTTTCCTCATCAAATATGATGAACTTTGAGTATGTCTGTATCATACATATTAGTACAAGATTATAATTTTTCTTTTTTTCTCATTCTGTAATTTTTACAACTGCAGAAAACATACAATAAAGAAAACATTGCAGAGTAAGCAGGAGAACAGCAAACAAAACTTAGTTTCTCAGTTTTATATGTATGGCATGTTGCAAAGAAACACTGGGCTGAATGCTGGAGTACATAATATTAAAGCCTATTTTGTTTCAAAATATTTGTGTTTAATCTTGACATGTTTGTAAAATATTTTATAAACTTGTCAAGATTAAACACCCAGATCAAGGCATATCATGTTACACGTAAGCATTTGTCCTGTTCCCTTTCCTTTGGGAAAAAAATTTTGCCCATTTTTCTCTTTTCTTGATCTTATTCCCATGTGTTAGTGTCCAAAGCATTTTGCTCTTCTTCTCTTGGATAATGATATTAATTTGGAAGTTCTTCCTGGGAACTTACAGGAAAGTTTGCTTGGGTGTAAATTTATAAATTGATTTTACAGTAACTAATCTAGGACTGTTTCTCCTTTCTCTGTGAGTAGGAGTGTACTGTCACAAAGGTATATCTTAATGTGATCTGGTCATTTTAAAGTTGATTATATTTTACGTGATTCATCCTTTCACATTTATTCTACTTTTTAAAAAATCTTTTATATATAGTTTTAATTTAATCCTCTAATGGTTTTTATTGTGATTTAGAATCTATCAAGACACATAATATCTATTCAATTTTCTAAACGATCACCTTCATTCTAGTTTTTGCACTCAGAAAAGGATTTTTTAATATTCACCCTTATTCTTAGACATAATGTCTAAGATGTATCGAAAAGTAGTTGTTGGTATCTCTCTTGTTACAGCCATGGAATCTTTGTTTTAAAATAAAATTAAAAATAAGTAAAAACATTAAGCAATATGATATATAAACTAGTATTTTCTGTGGAAGCATTAATTTGGTTGCAGGTGGGTTTAGATTGTACACTAAGTACTAGCTCTGGAAAAAGTTGAAATGTCTGTCATTCAGATAATTAGAGGGTTTAATTTCAAAATCAAAACCAGGCAAGACAAACTGCACCTCTCTTTCTCTTTCCAGTAAGCTCAAATCACATTTTTTATATTGATACCTCTTACTACTATTCCTTGTCAAATAATGATTTATATATTTGTGCCTACTACAGCACCTTCAACGTTTGTAGTTTGTTGTTCTGTATTCAATATACCTTCTTTTTTCTTTTCTCTGTACATGCTTCTGTGGCCTTCCATAATGTGGATGGTTCTCCTGCACGTACAGATCTTTCTAAAGACTGAGAAAAATGAAACAGTGCCAAAATACCATTAATGTATGTGTGAAAAATGTCAATTATCTTAGGTATACAGAACTGTTTCTACAATTCTTGTATTGGTTTACCATATGTTTTAACATATAAAAATTAATGAACTTTATGTTTTTTGAAAGTGGAAAAAATTTAGTACCTTTTTCTGTTTCATAGGTGCTTAGAATGAACATTAGAGTGTTTAATTACAAGCTTATGTCCTTTCGGGGTTTTTTTTCATGTCCTTTGTCACTTCTTTTTTAGCAGATAAAAAGCTTATTCTGCAAATAACAACAGCCATCTGTGTGTTTTCTAAATTTCATTGATTTTTCAGAAACATGTATTTTGTTTAAAACTCAGTCATCTAGCCATTTAGTCATTCTCCCTTAATGCTATGTACAGTTTGAAGTCCACACTTTTATGGCTGAAGAAGTGAAAAGAAATTGGAATAGCTTGAAGAGAATAAATACAAGGACAAAGGGACTGGGAGAATTAGCACCTTGTGTTTGATGTAAAATTCTGTTATTTGAACTCACATTTGCTTTCTTGTGAAACAAACTTCTGTTCCTGAACACATGAATCATACTGATATTATATTGCTGTCAATATATGTCTCAGAGATGTGCAGCCACTCTCTAATCCACAATGGCTGAGTGAAAAACAGTCTTCTGATTTTCAGCACCATTGCTCTTGTTACAGAAAAGTGCTCTCTGGGATTTCCCAAAGGGCATTATAAGATTAGTTTCCTTGTTATAAACTGTCAGACTCTTTCATGTGCATTCTGCTGTTAAATAATAGTTTGTACACTAATTAAGATAAACCACATAACAAAAACCCATTGACACCATAACAATTAACAACACAGAACATCAGTTGTTGGAACATAGTTTAAGTTACCTTGATGGTACAAAGGTAACAATGACCAAGTACAATACTGAGTACAAGTGCAAGTCCCAGTTCTACATTGACTTTTGAGGACTTACACCCCAATTTTCTCATTATGTAAAATACAATACCCATAATTTTCTTATGGTATAAACAATAAACTTTTAACATTTTTATAGAACTTGCTGTGTAAGTTAAGTATTTTCAACTATTCTTTTCTAAACTCTTCTTTTTCATTTTTCTTAACTCTTCTTAATCTTCTTTTTGTATTTTCTCAGAAAATCATTGATGCCACATAACAGAACATGCATCAGTATCCAATAAATAATTATGTTTTATCTCTCAAAATCTTTTCCACTACATGGTTGATTAGGTAATTGATTGTTACCTATTTTAGAGAAGACATTTCCAGTTTCTAAACTGATAATTTTAGTAACTGTGGAAGTGCATTTAGAAGTTTTTCATTTTCCTTTCTCCTTCCTTTATTATTTTTGTCTTCTCTTTTCAGTTGGTTTGTTGGCTTTTGTTGGACCACAAACAGACTGGTGGTAACAAAGAGTTCACTAAAATAGATTGCTTTGATTATTAGGAGGTGATGTGGCTGGATTTTTTTTTCTGAATGTGGGTTCATCTCCTAGGAATTCTTGATTGTTTCCTGACTTTTTAGTCTCCAGCTGTATGTGATTATCTGAGGAGATGGTCAGTAGCACACAGGTGAGGAGTCTGCTTTGGAGGAGTCAAACCTGGCATGTGGTGTAAAGGTGCTCATGGAAGGGCAGAGCCTTTCTCGTTATGAAAGTGACCATATTGGCGGGAACTTCTCTTCGGAAAAATGCAGCAGTATGTGAGGTCATGTATCAAACATTTTTGAGTGGGTTTTGGTTTTACGTACATAGAGGAATTATTCTGTGTGATTTTCTGTGTAGTAGTTAGGGCACTATAATTGCTGTGTGGTAGGAGCTTTCCAAAGAATATGTATATCTGTGTATATCTCCAGATGGATGGTCATTACTGCCTATGCGGTGGAAGGCAGCAGGGGAATGCAAGTTTTCAGTCCAGGAAGTGGCTATGTTACCTCTCTATTTTAAGCACAGTATAGACCTAGGGGTGCAATTATGTGGAATACCTCTTCTAAAATGACTTATGAAGAGATGACTATACCAATGACTTGATTTGTGAAAGGACTAGAATGGTTCAGAACTGTCTTTGTGAAACAGGAACTGAAATTTCAGTTAAAATATTTCTACCAATATTGCCTTGTTGTTTGCTGTTTGTGAAGAAATTATTTAATTGGACAATATTGTTTCTGTGGTTTTGGTGGGCTTAGCTGGGAGAAGGCGTTCACCCCTGATTTCTTTTTTACTTTCAGAAAAAATACGTACTAGTAGAAATTTCTAGCATTTCTTTTTTTGAGTTGAAGGATTTAATATTTCCTTATTTGATTGTTACCACTATGCAGAACTTGAGAGATGTTCTGTGTCGGAATGAATTCAGAAGTACTTTGCATAGTCTGACTTGTGTCTAAAAATAGATAAGAAATTCTGTGAAGTAAAAAATCTTCTTGCAGTAGTTGTTGATGTATTAAAGTGGTATTCACTAAAAACATTTTGTTTCAGCTGTAAGAATTTTTTTTTTATTGTTTTAAAAACCAAGGTAAAACTCTGGCATTTTCCACTGTATGAAAAGAATGGTAAATGGTTTAACAGTTAACATGGCAGTGCTAGGTTAACTGTTGGACTTGGTGATTGTAGAGGCCTTTTCCAAACTTAACAATTTCATGTTTCTAAGTTTCATGGTTTTGAGGACTGGAATCCTGCTTTCTGTGTGTATGCAGTTAGCAACAGTTCTGGAAGGATAGTGCCCATGGACAGGTAATAGTATGTGTTTATGGTGCCTATAAGCTATTTGAGTTTAATCTATTTTCTGAACTTTGGAAATGTCTCCTAAAAATAATACAGAGGGAAAATTAAGTAGAAGAGTGGGGGGGGGGGAGGATGGAAATAGTCACCTTAGTAGAATTAATTTCCTGAGTTTACAGTTCTCATGACATCATTCTCTGCTCATTTATAACATCTAGTGTTGGAGTGTGTGGGAAGAGGGAGAGATTTTGCTGGTGAGTGAGGAGGTGATAGTTGTTTACTTGGGATTTTTTAACAAAAAAAACTTTGACAAGACTTGTGATACTGGGAGACTTGACTGTGACTGTAATGATTCATTCTTGTCTGTCATTTTAGGCTGAATGTCATGTGTTACTCTTTGAAAATAGGATGCAAAAGTGCATGACTGCTGTCTCAGTGGACATCTCACAAAGATGTGCATAGTATTTCTTGAGCCCATCTCAGTGAAAAATTTATTTTTTAGCTAAATAAATATTGATATGCTGATTCATGTTCATGCTGTGAGCTCTTTCTGCATTATTGATTTATATATGGTTGGCATAGTGTATATCAAGTACATCAAGGAAAGCTTGTAAATTTGTTGAACTGTAATCGAATATAGTACAGACGGGATCATACCATAATTTCCTGACTGTGAGTTACAAGAATCCCATTTTTGAACTTTCATAGTTCTACGTAAGAGTTAGTTCATTATTCTAAATTATTGTTATTGTGCTCCCATAATGTCCCAGAACATGAAGAAACTTAGAGGTGTTAATTGAGTTTCCAAATAATTGGTGAAGGAACTTACTATTTTTAATGCCAGATTAGTGTGTAATGAAGCACTTAAGTTCTGCTTTACAGAGAAAGGAATTCTACACAGATACTCATAGTTTGTCTTCATACATGGGCAGCCATTCTTTGTGAAGTTAATTGGCTTCATAATGTTGTTTTAGTGAATGAAACTCAAGCACAGCTTTCTTCAGTTTCTGAGAAATCTTCGTGATAAAATAAAGAGGGATTTCCTTAATGAATTTGAGAAAAACAAATGGATTTAAATGACTCTTCATCCAGGCCTTTTACTGCTTTCTTCTCTTGGCGTCAATGACTGACTAAAACATAATTTAAACAATACTAATCAGAAGTTACAATTGTACTCAAAATAGCTAGAAATATTCAGTGTTTCAGTAAGAATCTTGAATCTAATGTTTCAAATGCTAGTGGAAAGTGTTGAATTTAGATCCTGAAATAAGATCCTGAAATAAACCACAAAGCGTCAGTCCAAAATTCCACTTCTACTTGTTTCTTACCTTTGGTAGGAATCTAGTAGGCTGGAAGCTTTGGGAGAGAAATATATAGAGAAATGGAAATGCAGTGGTACGTCTCTCTTATATGCACCTTGTATGCCTTACGGATTTCCTCAACAACAGACTGTATCCAGAATATGGTCAATACAGGAAATGGGTTCCTTTTTTTTTGGAAAAAAATTATCTGAACTTTGGAGACATCTTAATGGTTTAGGTCTTAGAGTACCACACTTGGATTTATGTATTCACTAAGCTATATTATATTTGTTATTAAATGTAGAAATAGTTCTTTTTCTTAGTGTACCAAGAATGCAAATGTACAAACCTGAGAACAGGAGTGATGATGTTTGTTAAAAAGTCCACATCCTCTCTGTGTTCATGGGAATATATAATTATACAATATCAAACTACAGTCCTGGAGTTTTTCTGCCATTTATCCTTGTACTGAATTTTTTTTCATACACCCTGCATTACTGCTAAGAAGAAAAAAAGAGGAAAAAAGAAATTGTCCAATTGTTTTAGATCAAAACAGGCTGTAGGCTATGAATTTGGATAGACAAGATAACACTGAATGGTGTTCTTCTCCTAAATGTAGGCTAAAGCCCTTCAGACCAGAACTCTGATGAACCAGAATTGGAAAACACAATGGGTAATTCGATATGTACAGGTCATACAGTAGATGTAACAGCTGTGTAGTGTATGCTTCACTGACCAGCATATGCTGGTACTTCAAAAGAAAAAGAGTAATCTTTGAACTTGACACTTGAAGAAAAAAATTGCATTTCTGCAACATTTTATTACAGAAAGCCTCCCATATTTCATAGGCTCCGTTTGATCAGCACTGTGTAAAGTGTTTTAACAGATTCAAAACTCTTACTAAATATAGTCTAGCAAAGTTGCATATAATTACCAGAATCATTGAACTGAAGAGTTATTTACAGCTATGTTGTGTTTCTTCAGCCTTTATCGCTGCACTTCTGATGATAGCAGTCATCTACAGAAATGCACAGAATATCAAACATACCATTTAAGTGGTACTGATCATTTAAATGTGTGAATTCCTGATTTCCACATAGAATAGAATTAAATATATGTTCCAAACTATTGTAATAGCTGCTGTTCACCAAAACTATGGTTTTTAGTCTTGTGGACTTTCAGAGTGCTTCACTGACTTGGCATCTGTATTTTAATCCTTACTTCTCAGAAATTTCATGCCTGATTTTAGTGAAGTCTGTAGTAAATAAATGTCTAATGGGAGTATATGTCAGAATATATGTAGTGTACTTGAACAAAGTGCATCTTACTCTTAGAATTTAGTTTAATTCTGTCAAATAACAAATCAAATCAAATGGCAGCATCAAACTTCAGCATCAAGTTTTCCTCCACAGTGCAATTTCTACACTTTCTGTAAGGAAGGAACTTTCAAAGAGGATCAGACTCACTGCGTACCTCTTGCTACAGTGCTGCTCAGTGTTTTTTTTCTTGGGAATTCATTAATCTGTGGAACATCATTCCAGGGATAGTTGAAAACTAGCGGTAAATGTTAAAATCTGTTGATAACTGACTGTCTGCAATAAATGCTCAGAAAACCTGCTGCTATACTAATTGGGCCTGATTTACCATTGTATAATCCCAATGAAATCACTGAAATAAAGTCCATATTTATTTTGGCTAACAATGTGTGTGTTCCTGAAAATATCTTATCCAGTTTGCTTTTTTCTTTTTTCTTAAGTGCTAACAAACATAAAGTAACAAGGGCACTATTTTCTATTTTCATTTACAAAACTCTAATAGGTTATCTTTTTCAATTAGTGTTAAGCTGAGGGATACTTTAATATAAATCAAACGTAAACCATCAGCAAAAGTAAGATAATTCAGACATTATAAGTGTGAACTGGTAACCAGTTGCTTTTTGTGATTATCTGTTAATCTGTGATACAGGTGTGAACAAACATATTTGTTCAGGTTTATGCTAGTACCAGCAGCTCTATCTGGTAGATATGCTCTGGAAATTCTGTTTCGTCTAAAACATTGTTGCCACTAGGAAGAATAAGACACATAGATGATGCTGATTTTCTTTCCAATATACCTTCTGTTTTCAGGACGTTTGTACAGTCAATAAGAACTGCCATGTATTTGCTGATTTCTCAGTATCCTTGAAGGTGGTACAACAGCCAAACTGGTTTGCCTTATATTTCAGTCCAATGGATAGTGGAAGTTTTTAATAATTATTAAGATCTGAGAATAACCTCCTTTTAAAATGAAATGGGTCTTCTGCAACAGGAAATGGGTAGAAGAATCAAAAATGAAATATACCGTCTGTAGGCAAAATGTGCAGATGTGTCATGTGAAGTTGTTATATAACCTGAAGAGTCAGGGAGGAGATGTTTATTCAGTTCAGTGAACAAGTACTGGAGTGAGGTTCAAAACTTTAGGACACTAAATTAAACATCATCAGTGCCAGAAAGGAACAGGCTAGAGCTTTCACGTACAGCTATGGTGATGTCTTCATGCAACTATGAAGAAGAAAAAAGGGTAGGAAAACTCTTCTAGGACTAAAACTCATTTTCTCCTGTTGTGATTAGTTTTGCTAATACGGTCTTCTGTGCTGCTGTGTGCTGTGCATGCTGAATTGCAAAGAACTAAGGATACAAACTACATATTACTTAGCAGTTGAAAGGGTTTGAAAGAGCACAAGCCTCTCTCCTCTGTAGGTGTCATCATGTATATATTGAAATAATGCATCAAAATTGAAATAAAACCTAAAAATGTGTTAAAAAGTAGTAAGTTCTGAGCTACTGAAGATATTATCTTGGAAATAAGTTTGAAGTGGTGCTCCATGCATAATTTCTTCAGTTGCCTTTGTAATCAGTTTAAGGGTTTTGCCTACATGCAGACACAGAGGAAAATTAATCTGAATGAATTTTGAAAGTGTTTAAGTGAAACTCTATGTAGGCACCCTTATCAAAGTAGTTTTGACTCAGTTCAACTGAATTGAATTAATTTAGAAATTAATTCATCTAAATTGAATTAAGGCCACTTAGTTATGAAGGTATCAACAGAAATGTCTAAGTACAGTTTATTAACTTTAAATTAAGACTTCTAATAGCTTGTTCTAACTTTTCTTGATCGTCACTTACATATATTCTTAACACAGGTACACTCTCCAGATTTTCCCAAAGATTTTCCTGTGGAGCTTCAAAGGCTCATTCTATAATACTTCTGCCATGTAGAACAGCTTTGCCTTTCTTTGCTTAATCAGTCTTGAAAACGTATTTTTCCTCTCTGTCTTTTTCCATTTCACCTTGTTATTTCATTCTGGTCAAGTGTTTCCTTCTGTTAATCTGTGCAGGAAGGACTAACTGACCTGTCATTGTCCCAGTAAGAAATTAGTATGTAGTCAGTTTTCACTTTGGAATTTCATACTGAAAACTGCTGTATGCTTTTCCTCTCACGGCATCTCTATAGCTCAAAAAGCTATGTAACAGCCTGAAATGGACATTTGCAAAATACAATGCTCAGAAATTACTGGTGAGGCTTCAGAGCCTAAACACATGCTCAGGGTGAATTGCTTGGCAATCACATATTTGACGTGTCATTATCAAGCTTCATACTGTTACGTAATAGTAGCTGTCTTAGCAGCTAATTTACAGTCCCTTGCTGCTTTATATAAAAAGTAATTTAAAGAAATACATTGAAATGATAAAAGAAATTATTCCAGGGTTGATTTTTTTTTATGAGCTATAAATGACAACAAAATGAAAACGCAGTAAATATAAACTTACTGGAGTTATAATACATAACAGGGTCATGCAGGCAACCTGGGCAAAGCACAATATTAAATTTGGTAAATCTACATGTTAATTCCTCAGATTTTATCTCTGTAAAGTAAACAAGCATGTAAATCTTAAATGAAGCTGAATGAAGGAAAACTCAGTGAGGAGCCTTGGATAGGTAACATTTTCATAAATCTGCTGACAGAGCATGTCAAGACAGCCAGCTGCTTTTGTCATCTTATATCTGTTTATATTTTTCTATAGTATTGACTTCTGAGTACTTATTTTGTAGTACAAGCACATTATGACCCTTAAGCAGCAAGATAAATGCTTAGAGCTGATTCAGTTAGACTGTTTGTTGGAATAAATCCTGCTCCGTCCTGCCTAATCACAGGAAGCTTTGCAGGCTCTGTGACTGTTTTGTAAAGACTTGTAAATCTCATACTCTTTGAAAGAAGTGTCTGCATTTTCAGGTTCATAATACCTAACTGTGTTCAGGCAAACTTGAAATTTCTTGTATTCCAACAGTTTGTGAGACTTGTAGAATAGGACAAGTTAGGGAGTAGTGAATCCATCACAGCTGTACCTGTTACCCAATCCATGGCAAAGCCCAGGAACATTACAGCAGTAAATCCTGCTTCAGTGATTATTGCCATGACAGGCCATTTTCTTTCTGATTGACTTCCCAGAGCATTAGATACACACAATTCCTTACTAAAAGAATCCTCTATGAGGGAGTTACAATTTGTTTTAAGATCAGCTACTCTGTGAATTCCATGTGCTCTGGCATTAAGTCACAATGCCATTCTCTTTCCTTTTTAAATGCTACATCTTTGCAGTTTTTAACATGCATCATCGTTGAAAAATTAGGTTTTTTAAGTAAGTAGATTTTTAGGAAAATAATCTATAACTTTTTTTTTTAGATCCTTGCCTAAGAATTCCCTGGAACTTAAGTCAGACCTTGTAAAGCTGTGGCCATGAAGAATTTGCTTATTCATTGAGCAAGCTTTGAATAATCACTACAAATTGAGATAATCAGATCTGTTTTCATCTACTGTTCTTTCACTAAGTTTTCAGTTTCTTCTATGACATTTTTGTTTCCTTTTCCTTTACTGTAGTGTTCTTTATGTCCCTTTTTTTAGGATTTAATTTTTCCATTGATTCTGATTCCTCTAGAGGAAGACAGTTCATTGGAAACTAATCAGGTAATTTGTTCCTTTTTTCAATAATGTACTAATGCACTGCTTCTCACTGCAGCTAGTATTTAGCTCTTTTGGGCTGTTTTTGAGTTTTTTCCTTTCACTTCTCTTGGCAAAAGAAGCTGTCAGGCACATCTTGCCCTTTGGCCTCTTGTGATGCTTCTGCTGAGGCTCTGCAGATAAGGTGCCTGCCATTCTGTAACAGGCAGAAAAACTCACTATAAAGGAGGTCTGGGTAGGGGCTAAATACACAGGTCCACTTTTACAGTGCAGAAATTTTCAAGAAAATCGTAGTTTATTATCATATAAAGGCAGAATGTCCTCTATTGAGTGTTGTGCTGCTCCCTTAGGTGAAGGGTTTGAATGATCTGCTATAGGGGCTTTCTTTGGATATTTTTGGTAACACAAACTGAAAGTTTGATAGAGGAATTTTATTTTCAGCAACTATAAAAATGAGAGCTATGATTAGCTAAGGTTAAAATTATTTTGAATGTAAGATTCTTCAATTAAAATCCAGGAAAACCCCCCACTTTTACTGAATAAAGTAGCTTTAATCGTAAAGTAAGCTTTAATTGTTTGAATAGTCTTTCCATGATTCTCTGGGCAAAATATAATACAAACATAATACTGTACAAAATAGTAGGCAGACTGTATATCATGATTGTATTTGATAAATTTAAAAATATGTCTGTTAGCTGGAGAAAAAGAAGGCAGTTTGATTTTTTTGCTTTGGATGTTTACTTAACACACAGTCACAATAAGAAAGATGTCTTTATTGGGAAAGTTTTGATACTTGGACCCAGTGGTTTCATATTGTCACTGCTCTTGCAACTACTGTTCAGTACAGTGTAACTCAGAAAAATTTAGTTAATGGTGATAACTGAGAGATGTGACTTCTCTCTGGGACTCTTCATCCAGATATACCTATAATTTTAAACCTTTATGAATTTTGATGGTGATGCTTTACATTCCTTGTTTTAGATAAGATTTCCTGCAAATAATCCAAATTACATTTGTCACAGCAATAATAATGGCAGTCTAAGCACCTACTTGATTAAACTATAAGCAAACAAGTTGGAGAAAGCTTTTTAGCCAGATTTATTGGCTGAACATTTCCATGTTTTTCTTTTATTTCAAAGAAGCGAACAAAGGTTTTTCAGGTGGCAGAATATGTTGCACTGTCTCTGATCTCAGTTTTCAAAGAACAGGAATTAGGGAAGCACCATACTTAGTATTGATACTATTATTCCTCTCTTTTTTTGGAAAAATACAATGAAAGCCTAATTCACGTTGCTGGGGACAAATTCTTGTTACAAGTTCTATTACAAAGGTAGTCCAATCAAAGACATTGACAAAGGTCAGTATAGCATTAAAAATGTTACTAAAATGTTGGAAGTGTACAGGGTCAGGTATTACAATAAATGACCAGTAGCTTTGAAAAATAATCAAATTACGTCTGAACACAACACTATTTTTATTAGCATTCTACTCGGAAATGTATGTATGCTTTTAAAATTGTACATGCACTGCCTAATTCATGTAAAATAGAGAAAAGTAGTTTTGTCAAGTGAATTGAAAACAGATTGATGCTGAGAAAAAGATTGCTTGAAAGACACAAGGGAAATATTTTGCCTCAAGGGGATTTTTACCCTGGTAAATATCTCGTGAACTTGGAGTAATGGAGATGCAACTTAGTGGGGTTTTACAAGTAACACACAACATTGTGAAAAAGGGAGAAGGATTTTATTAGCTAAGTTATCAAATAATGCTCTGTCCAAAAATTAACCATTGTTTAACAAGGTCTGTGAAAGTGCAGTTTTAGGTTAAAAGCTGGCTTCTAATGAAAAGCAAGCATTTTCACTATTTTCAGGGAAAAATAAGATGTCACTCTGATTTTAGAAGTTTGGGAGAGGAATAGTACAATCTCCTAGCAAAAAAGCTGAGAGTATAACCTACTAATATTGCTCTAGAAATTTTATAGAAATATTGACTTGTCTCCTCAGTATTATGAGAAATTATAATTCATAGTATGCATATGTAGCGTAACGGGAAAGAATGATTGTGGGTGTTTACCAGTAATACACCTTAGCAGGAGTTCATGGGAAGGACTTCAAGAGACAGACAGTAGTATTTCCACATGGTCTGAGAGAATTTGAGAGGTAAGAAACATATGCAAAGTATATTTCGGTAATTTAAAAAAAATTTAAAAATTAAAATTAATTTGCTTTTGGGAAAGCTTTATTTGTTTACTTTTTTCCATGACTTTCTAGCAGTTCAGCCAAGATTACAGTGTAGAGGTAAGACCTTCAGACCTCACAGGTGTAGAAAATTCTTCAGGTTCTATGGAAATTTTTGCAGCAAACTTGGAAAACCAATCAAAATATTACTCCCATGTTATGTACAACATTAACCAAGCAGCCTTCAATTCATGTATTTAGTATTCACCTGTTTACATCACTGATGTTTTTGTTGTGAAAGCACTAATTATTTTCCTTCAAATTAAAGAAATTCAATGAATGATCATTAGACAAACTCCATGGAGACCATCCCTGTAACAGCTAGACAGATAATTAGACAACATCTAGATTTGATAATTGGAAAAAAGTGACATATAGTACACATTGAGCCAGAGGTTCTTTATATTGTTGATGTGCCATAAAAACTTTTTGCTTGGCAAAGTTCTTCTGTTATTTAAATATGTGCAATACAAACCATGTAAAAGTAGCTCAGCAATTGCTCCATGAACTTTTATAAATACCTAAATTAAAATAATGACTACCACTGACATAAGTTTAGAGTACCTAGATAAAAACTTACTCATTAGATTTCAGTTTTTAATGACGTTTCAGTCCTAAATATATAAATTAATCAAAATAACTGTGTGATTGTAATGAAATAGGATAAAAGATGTGCACATTGACAGTGCAGTCATTGTGCATAGTTTACTAGAAAATAGTCATTAAAGCACTTTAGAGTCATGTGCTGGTTTAGGGACAAGGACGAGTCACTAACGAGCACTGAACATCAGAGCACAAAGATTCACATACTGCACACTTATTGAAAAGTACCTGTTCAGTCATTCTGTCAGTCATGTCTCCCAGGATCATGTATTTAACAATAAAAGAGTCCTTTTTAATTATTAGCTTGTAATGAATAGTCCTTCTATAGGATCTTTGATCTCTGATTATTTGCAAAAATTCAGTCTAATTGTGATAAACTATATTAATGAGCACTTGCATAATTTTTCACTTTTGATGAAGGTTAGTTCATATCAGACTAATAACTTCCAACTGTTAGATAGTCATGTGAGTAAGCCAAAGAGAAGTTTTTATTTTCGTGTTTACTGACAGTGTGGTCATATGTAGGGGGAAATGACTCGTTACCAGGATTAGAGACCTCAGGTGCTTTTCTGGAAAGGACTGTGTTTAAGGAAGGTGTGCCCACCTTTTCACTGTTGATGTTGGCATGAAGAGCAAGCAGTAACTCAAAGCGGATGCTTTCTGTTTCTCTGACTTCTGCAATTTGTAGGAAACAAACTCTACTGTGTCATTATTCTTGTTAGATGTAGTCTGAGTTTTTCTTCTTTCTCTGAAATGTTCACTAGACTAAATTGAGATGGGGAAGCTGAAATAAATAATTGTTTACTTGGTGTGACTGACATATTCCATGCTGACCTTATGAGGATCAAAGAGATTTAGTATGAGTAAGGCCAAGTGATGGACAAACTCATATGAAGTAAAATGCAATCTCTCCTAAAGCCTCAATATTACTAATTCTTATCAGAGAAACAAATCAGTGCTTTTGATACCTACAGTTAAAAGAAGTGAGATATTTATCACTGCTGTTTATCTCTAGAAATAGGTACCTTTCCATATTAAGAATCGATGGATTTGTGTGTGAGCGGGTCTGTTACTGTGAAATCGTGTATTTCTGTACATGGCCTAGACCTGCCTGATGTTAGATGGCTATTTTCAAATCTGCTTGCAGAAAATTAGTCTACAATAACAGAAAATAGGAGTTGAAATTTTAAAATATGCTTGCAATTGTTAGCCTATAAATGATGCATCAAAAGTGTTAGTTTTGAAAGGTGTAATTGAGATGCAACTAAAATTGAAGTCTCTTCCCCCCCAAAAAAGCACTAGTATTTATCATAAGTTTTATGTAAGTAATTTCTTTACTGTCATGGTTGGCATAAGTTTGATGTGAAATATGCAATAATTCTAATAAAAATATACCCTACCTTCTTTCACATGATGAGTAGCTAGCAACTCAGAGCAGGAAATTTTACTGCTGCTCTTTCTTCCACATGTGTAGATTAATTCCATGGCTTTTTCAAAAGCTTGAAATAAATTTAATGCTTCAACATTTGCCATAACATATAAAGAACTTTTGAGAAAGCTACTGGGACAAGAGAAGAAGGAACTAGCAATTATTATCTGTCTGAATATATAAAGTTTTGACCTAAAGAGAGACCCCCTAAAGACCGATATGGCAATTCAGTTTTCATGTTCTTTTCATCATACTATTTTTTTTCTGTCAAGAGGGGCACTATGGTTTCCAGATCCAGTTGTGATATTGTGTTATGTTTGTGTGTACAAATGAACAATAAGAACTAAATAAAAACATGTAAGTCATTCTATGTGGAACATTGATTGAAAGGTTGGGTAATTAAGATATTTGACTACTCCTTTTAAAGCTAGATTCAGTCTGGTAATATAAACATGAGAATTCCTGAATAGTTTCTTTCTGTATTTGTCTGCTAGAAATGTAATTGTTTTCTCTTGTGAAAGCCACAAAGGCTAAAGAGTTTGGGGTAATTAATTCCTGTGCTTGTCCTTCACTGTAGCTACAGAACTTAATGTACACAATACACTACAACTTATATCTTCAGTCTTTCCATCTTTTTACTTGGCTCTCTGATCACTTATCACTTAAAGTTAGTTATCAAACAATTTAAAGTTACAAGTACAACCAAAGAGGGAGGAAATTTTCTTTCTCCTTTGACAAATTGCATCCCTGCCCATGGCAAACGGGTTGGAGCTTCATGATCTCTAAGATGCAAGTTGCTTCCAGTCAAGACTAAAGGAGAGATAGTCAAGCAGAGAGGATGTTATTCTTCCCCTTTTCCCTTCCCTCCTCTGTCTGTTGTACTAAGGCAAAGATTAAGGGATTTGTTTGGGTTTTTTTTAATCCCTGCTTCATAAGTTTGAAAGATGTTTAATTATTATAGTTATTATATTATTATTATAATAGGTCATAGAAATACAAGAGATATAACAGAAATGTTATATATAATGCTTCTTACCCTAACCATTCTATTATTCTAGTTGTAAGTATTTATGTCTGTTCTTAGGAAATAATTCATTTCAGTGATCTGAATTTGGGCAAAGATAGTCAGTCTGAACCTGCTGGAATATAAGTGTTGAAAAACCTCTTAGAAAAACAGTCTTCAGAAATACTGTTTATTTTTAGCGTTTCTCTAGAAAAATTATCTTCTCAAGTTTTTCTTCAGAAATCAGACCCTTCAAAACACTTCAGAATATCTTTAGTTTCTGACTGTTGACTCTTGTTTCCCAATTTATCTGTCTGTAGTGAATTCCCTAAAGGCTGAGACCATCTGGTCCTTCAGTTTATTTAACTGTTTCTCAGTTTTTGTGAGCTTTGAATTAAAACTGTCAGGCTCAAGGTTTATAACCATAATGATTTCTCAGACATCATTAATGTTTAATTTTCCAGGATCTGTTCCATTTTTGCTCTTACACTTACCTCCCACAGGACTAAGAGCTTCCTTTCTTGTAGAATGTGCTTTAAGAGGGGATTAAAATGAAATAAGTAGGGGAAATCACTGACTTGCAATCCAAGTCTTTATTGGAGTTACTTCAAATTTTTGTGCATGAAATAGGTGGTTATGCTTTGTCTTAGTCTCATGTAACTTTCCATTAAATATAGAAACTATTCTATTTTTCCCGTGGACAAACCTCCTCTGATGTGTGTGGTGATTATATAGGCTAAGTGAACACATAATAGTACATTAATTATTAACACATTCTGTAAGGGTTAACCACCTACTCTCAAAATACCTTTGGGAGGCTAATAAGTATTATTTATCCTTGGGGTTTTTTTAATTGACAAGATGTACAGACATTGATTTAGAAATACTACTGTTATCTGTCAGATCTCTTCTACAGGAATTGAATATTTACTATACGTTCAGTTAAACTTACACATCTTTACTGAGAGAACTAGTTACCATTTACTATCTCACTGAAAGAGAGTGAAATCTTAAATATGCTTTTATGGATCCTTTGTGATATACATTATGTCATTATTCTTATAGATTTTTACAAGATAACTTAATCGTTCACTAAAAAATAATACTTTGGGGATCATTATCACTGCTTAAAACCAGAAGTTTAATATTGATACAGACATGAAAGATAAAAACATATATTTTATTGATCATGACTTTATCGTGGTTGTTTTAAATGCCCAGAGCAAGAACTTAAATAGTGTAGTAGATAAATCACAGAAATGTCTAGGGATTGCTGCTGTGCTTGCATTCTTGTTTTAAATTACAGGAACCTTAAATATTATCCTCTTAGAAAGTGGGATTGTACTACAGAAAGTAATTAAGAAAAATGCTACCACATAATGTGAATCTTGGGTCACATCATCTACTCTTCAAGTCTGTATTTTTCCATTGCTACCATCACAGCTCCCTTGATTTCCTTTGCTGTGACCTGAATCACATTAATTCACAGAATGATCAAGATTCCAAATGAAGAAGGGTTTACCAGATCTTAATAAGGGCTCCTTCTGTAAGGATAGCTGTACTTTTCCACATGATAGACTTGCAGTTCTTTTTGGTGGCTCTCCCATCTCAGGAGTCTCAGGGGCCTTGAAGAAAGGTGTAATGCTTTGGTTAAAACTTAGAAACTCATCTAAAGTAGGACAAGATATTTCACTTTTAAAAATAGTTATCTACTGAAATCAGTTCAACTGAACTTGACAATTTAATATTAATGATTTTAGAAGTGGTTTGCCTGGCTCTGGGTAGCAGACACAATTGTAAATATGTTATTTTATATATAAAGGAGGAGAGGTTTTTTAACTTTAAGACAATCTCTCTTTGCTTTTTTTTTCTTCTTTTTTATACACAGAAGTTCAGGTTAGGATTTTAGCAGCCCACAGTACGTAGTAGTTGGTGCTGTCGTTAGCTAGTCTCACTACTTAAGAAATCAAGGTTGTGTTGTTCTTAGTCAAGACTGTTTTCTGTACATAAAATTGTACTTAAAGCCAGTTAAAGTAGTCAAAGTTGAGATATCTGTAATAAAATATTTCATTTCCTGAAGCTGGATCAGCTTGGCACATCTTTGCTTACATTTTTCTTACTACTACATCAAATCTAAAAGTCTGATATATTCTTGGGAACTGGCTAATTTTCCTTTCTTAGAACCATCAGTAATTTTCAAAAAATACGTTCTTGTTCAGGCTGTATATTGCTTTGCACTCTCATAACAATTGCTTCTTAGTTCCATGTAAAGGCCTTTGTATGACCTTCCTACAAGCACCTGTTTTCTTTGTTGTGCTGTCCAAGAACAATTAATGGCACTGTCCTAGTGGTGCATGTGGAATGCTAATTTGTCATAGAAAGCTTGATAGAGGGGTTTTGCACTCCTTGTACTTTAACTGAGGGCCAGTATAGCAGTACATTTATGTTTAGAAGATATAATTATTAATATTTCATCTTTAACATCAGCTAAATAACATAGCTAATGGGTAAGACAGTATGGAGTCCTGCCTTGCCAATTAGAAATTACTGAAGTAGTAATATTTAACATTAATACTGTTGTGCAGACATCATAAAAATATGTGAAAATACTGTCACTTGTCCTAGTGATGATTAAATTAAAGCTTTTTATGTGAAGGGAATTTCCAGTGTGAAATATAGGTTCATTGTAGATTTTTAGAATCGCAACTCTGACTTGTATATACTGGTATTAATCACTTTATACCAGTGGAGGTTCCATCTGCAGAGATTAAAGCTGCCATCTCTGTGTTTACACTGAACATTAAATTGCTGTTTATGGTGAATTTTTTTCCTAATTCAAACTGTTTCCATTTCAGTCTCAAAAAGCTTTAACTGTGACTTACAATGTAGTGTAGTCCAGCTTTAAAACTCTGGCAGGTGTGTAAGACACAGATTAGTGTTGTGGTCCAGCTCACCTCTATTATGTATTTCAAGCAGAGCTGAGACTGCTTGTAATTACCTCAGTAAGTTGGCTTAGCTCATTCCTGTGCTTTGAAGCAAAGAAAAAGTACAGGAATTTTCCTAATTGTCTCCAGAAAGGAAGAGAAAACATTCCCAGCTTTTCCAGATTCCAGCATCTGTATAAGTTCAGATGATGTGACCAGAGACCAGGAAGACAGAGGAAGATTGCATGACAATAGGCTAAGCTGTGATCAGCCACGCTCCAATGGAATCATTGTTCGGATGCCCCTCCAGTTAGGAATTTTCCTTGATTTTCTACCTTGAATATTCACCCTTGGACAAAACCTAGGTCTCGGGTTTACTACTATTGTTCTGCCACTTCACACATTGTCAAATGATTGTTCAGGTACTAAAATAAAAATCTCAGTAGAGTTTTAAATTAAGGATTAGAACATAGCTGTAAATTAACAGGAATGTGATTATCTACAGCTATGCAGAGACAGTTAAAATTAACACTGATTGCTAAGAATGACTGGATAGATACTTCTCTGTTTGCAGTTATTAACCAGATGCTGCTTGGGGGATATTTCTCTGGTTTTCTCGTTTACAGGCGAGAAATTCTCTAGAATGTAAAATAAGCTTTGCCTTTTTCAATATTAGGATATATTTAGTTCAATGCCATTGAATGCCACTGAAGGATATTTTACCACAAAAGGAGCAAATTTGCTTATGTCTATCAGAAAAAAAGCACCCAAATGTAAATCTACAAATCGTAGTCTGCTGGAATGTTTATATAACAAAATGCATCATAGCAAAGAAGATTGACAGAGTTAACTTGATTTGCCTGTGTTGAGCCTTATTAAGCACTCAATATTGCAGACTTAATTAGCTGGAATCATAGTTACATCATCTTCAATGGGGAGGATAATTGATGTGAGTTGAAGCAAGTCTAATAGGCTTGACCTTCAGTCACATATTTGAATGGTTAAGAACATAAATGCATACTATATTTACCTGAAGGTTCAGACTGATCAAGTCTTCAAAAGGAAGAGCTGCAAAAGTCAATGCTGAGAAAGTCAAGTGCAGGCACGCACACACTTCAAATGTGGCTGGAAGCTGAACTTTTTCCTGGACTTTAAGCACCTATGTTTAAAATACTGCTGGTTGGAGCATGTGTTCTTATGCCTAGGGAAGGAAATAGCAGTCAAAGCAGTAACAGGTTGTCAGTAGGAGTAAAAGCAAAACACTAAGAGAGTTTAATGTTTAATGTCATAGTCTAAATATACCAACAATAATTTTCTTCCAAAATATTAAATCTACCTGCGATCTTCTTTGCAATTTTTGCATATAGTTTCCATATCTGCATTTCCGTCAGAAATTATTTAACAGATACTGTGTTTATATCTACATCCTTCCTCAAATGCAGTCCACAGCGCTATAATGATGCCTGTCAACTGGAAACATGCCTGAGTGTCACAGCCATGGTCTGGGCTTGTTTTTCTTCACTGGACAGTGCTGACAGTGAATACAGAACAGCCTGAAGTGAAAACAGCCTCAACTTCTTCATAACAGAAAATCCTCCTGAATGTCTTGAGAACCATAACCCGTGTATATACTGTGGGAGGAGATAGATCTTATAAGTGTCCTTCTCTCATTTCTTCATGACAGTTTTAGCCCATGAATTCCCGAGGCCTCTCTAAAGATACGGTGTTTCAGCTGTATAAATCTCATCCTTAACCAAGTGATGCTGAACCGAGAACACATCAGTGAAGGATGAAGAACTTACAGACTAAAGACTGTTCAATTTGTTGTGTAGTATTTGGCAGTGGCTAAAAGCAAGGGCTTTGGAAAGGGTGTCTGAGCAGGGCTGGCCTGAAAAGAAAGTGTCCCAGAATATTCCTCCAGCCTCTCCGAGTTTGCAGCTCTGGGTTTTCTCGTGCAGTCTTAACAGGGAAACACCTTATAATGAGTTGTTATTAGGGGCTTTCTTCTTAGAGAAAAAGGCAGAATTGTAACCTAAACAAAAGTTTAAACCTCAGGTGAATCGCAAATTTGATCTGTGACTGCCAGGCATACCACTATACTTTTTTGTACTAATAACAGCTCAACTAGAAAACACAGTAGAACACTGGACTTTCGTGAAGTTCAGATGCCAAATGACTTTCAGTACATGACAGCTGAGAAACTCTCCCTGAATAGAAAATTAGGAGATTTCTGAAAGTCTTACTGTTGCTAATGAAAATTACAGCACTTTCAGCACTGCATGCTGCATATTCTGCCAAAATAGTATACTTAAGATCTGATATTCAGCATCTTTTGTGATCTGATGTACTTGACTGAAAGGCATGATATTCACTGCCTTAGTTCTGTCATGATTACTTACAAGCATGTCAAAGGAGCTGCTTCTCATACATCCTTTTTTTCTCTTATTTTAGGAATTAAGCTTACAGTGATCTTGTGTGAGAAATTAATTTAATAATATCAGTAAAATGTTAAATTATAAATAATTTGGCAATTCTTGTAGGCTCCTAGAAGTGGCTTGTTAGCATGAGTAGCTAAAAATAATCTTTCAAATACTGCAAAATAGCTGCATTGGCTTTGAAGTTGCTACACTTACTCTCTAAAACAATATATGGTAAAGAGTCTGTGAAACACTGTTTACTAAGTTCTGTAGAAATTATCTTGCTTTTGTGCAACTTTCCTTGACAAGTTTACTGAAGATCTTTTAAAATGTATATATATGTGTGTGTATATATGTATTTGATATATATGTATTTGATAAACCCCAGATATATACACACTTACATATCTATATATAGAAGTATGGTGACAGGAAAAGTATAAAAATTTATGCTTAGTCTTGACTGTTGCTGAATATCTTCCTAAATAGCTTCATGGCTTAAGGAATGTGGCTATTGTTGTCTGTTGTAGGTAAGAGTTATTGCTTACTCCACTGATTTTTGATTATGATTTGTTTGCAGCTGAGGTCCTACTCTTTTGGATAATCTGACTGTGTGATTTTATTTGGGTACCATGTTAGAGATACTTGAAGAGTGAACTACAGCTCTCCTTCAGTAGATCAGAAAATGAAAAACGTAGGCTAACTTATTTATATTGCTAGTTGCCAATCCAGAAATTAATTTAATGTAATTTAGAAGCATCAATATACAATCCTATGTGATCCTTCAGGTTCAAGTGCCAGTGATTGTTCAGCTGTGCTTGTTCCTGGGACATTAGTATAGTTTCACTGGTGATGTGGACCAAATTAGAAACTTCCATTGATCATACGCAGTATCTATGATAAGGTTTTTCTTAACACTTTTTTATAGACCTCTTAAAATTAGTTCACAGATTCTCAGGGTTCTATAATCCATGTGTTGAAATCTGCTGACTAAATATTGTTGACATAATTCATCAGTTAACCAGGTGATGAAACTTAGGCTTTCTGCCTGTGTAGCGGTCCCAGAAGGAAGAGGCAAAATGAACTCTCTTCATATTTTATTTCTCTTGAGTGGCAGGACTAATTTCACTTTTACAAAGGTGGAGTGCTTTAGTTCTCTAGCTTGCCTTTTCTAAAAGTGATGTGTTTTGTATAAAATACATGGCTGCTTCAACATTTTGTAAAATACAATTGCTGTTCTACAAAAATGGATGAAGTCCTTAGTACCCTGTGACAAATTCATTTTGCAAGCATTTCACTCTGTTAGGCCATAAGTTGTGTATATGTGGTTAGAATACCCTGACAGTGGTCTTTTGTATCCAGGAAAAGTATCCCAGTAAACAACATATAAAACTCTTACCCAGAAATTGTTAGTGGAAATCATGCTTCATGTGGCAGTAGAGCCTTAATCTTCTCCAATGGTCGTTTGCTGAATCTTCTAAATTGTATCTAAAAGGAAAAAAGAAAAACCACAATTGCTTCATTCTATATAATTAATTATTTAATGAAAAGTACATTAGTCCTTTGAGTAAAATGTAGATTTTGATGAGTAAAATGTAGATTTTGATACTGGAAGACTGTGCTTATTGACCATGTTGTCTTCCACTCTGTAATACTGGCAAATTCTAAACCTCGAATGTCCCATATAGAGAAGGCTGCTAACAAAAGGCATCCATTTGTTGTAAATAAAAATTCCCCTGGTGTTTATCTCATTTGCTTGAGAAGACAGCATAATCATTTCACCAGAAAAGGGGAAAATAAAAACACTGCAATGACCTCTGTGTTGATTTTCTGTGCAGGCAGGTATTTCCTTCATTGTATTTTACTATGACAGGTAAATTTTTGTTTCCTTCTATTTCATTCTAAAGAAAAGTGCCAAAGAATGAATGACTTCAGATTATTCATTGTATCTGTTACATTTTAGTTTTACATAATTTATGCAGTAAATAAAAATACTGTATTTAGAAATAATATTATTTCAGGGAAACTTCCCATGTTTTCTTATATATCAGTCAACCAGCCACATTTTAATGAACAGATTGGAAAGATGGACTGTTTGTATCTTCTCTCACTTGGTGTCAAATCCATTCCCTTCCATCTGAGGCCGCTAAACTGGTCAGAATGTTTTTTGTCTGCGTGGCATGGGTGGGAGGGAACATTTATGAAGAACGAAGAGGAACATTCCTGGATGTTTGCCAAAAAGGGGGGCAATTGGCTTTTTTTGTTTTCCTCAGCCTGAATGCACCCCTCTTCAGACAGATTTGTTGGAAAGGTTGAAAAGTTCAGATTCCCCTAATGTAATGTTAGTGTTTATGCAACATTTTTGTTCCATTTAATCTTTCCCACAGAATCAAATATGGCTTATGGAACTAAGGTTATGCCACCACTTTACTGTTGGTTTTGTGTTGTTTTTTTAATGGTGTTGCTAAATACACTTCTTTTTTTTCTATTCCAAGAACTCTCATTTGGAGAGGATTTCATTTAGCATGTTGCATCTTAGTTTTCCTGCCCTGCAATGGAAAATACCTAGGCTTCATTTTTCACGTGAGCCTCAGAATATTTTCACGGTCTCTAGGGCAAGTGCAGGGAGAAGATAAAAAGCTGATGAACTCAGAAATTTTGGCATGTTTATACATTGATTTAAGTTAATACATACAATCTTTTCTAACTCTGTTACTTTGAAAGCTTTTTGACATCTGTTGGCACTGCTGGTGAATTTCCAGCTATGAGACCCATATGGTATGATGGGAACATTGGTTGAGTTCAAGATACGTTAAAAAGTACCCCAACTGCCAAATTCTGTTGATGTTGCAGAGTTTCCTCTCAATTATCTTTTGCTTACTTGTTATCTCAATTTAAGGAACTTTTATTTATGTATTTCATTGCCTTTTTTGGTAATATTTGAATTTCAATCTGTGCAATGGAACTTGCTTTCATCCCACAGACTTGTTTGTTAGCTGGCACAGAGATGCTACGTTTTAGCAAGATCTGGGTCTTGTGCTTCATTTTTCACAGGGATTTGTACCTTCAGAAGAATTTTTTGCTGCTTCTCTGATATAATTATTAAACACAGATATACAAACACAGTTTTCATTTAAATACATAAATAAGTATTGAAAAAAATTAGCACCAAAACTAAATATCATGTCACAAGGATCCAGAGAGAAAATATGGAGGTTTTTTTAGCTGAAAAAAAATTTTCTGTAATCTCAGTCCAGATGCCTTTGGACAACTCAGAATACTTACAAGATTATTCCTAACAGAGATTTAATCAAATCCACCTCTAATCAAAGAGCCAAGCAGCACTTTATACTGGTTAAGAACTCAAAATGTAGCTAGGACACAGCTAATCCTATGAAGATATTTTCAAGAATTGACAAAAATCCTTTTTAAAAATACCACATGTTAAATAATGTTGCTTCCTTGAATTAAAACAATATATATATTTTGTACTCTTAAAGGCTAGTATTGTAGCTTTTGATAAATATGGGGTTTGCAATAAAGGAATGATACAGCTTCTGAAATAAAGTGTATTTACTAGCTTGCAGAAGTGGTTGATTAGGGTGTTATTACCTTGTAGTAATAATTTTTCCCACCTTATTACCTCTTTCTTGAGCAATGTGTACGCAGAAAGTGAGGCATAGACTAATTTGTGTTAAGTAACCATCTGAAAGATGGATATGTAAGATTATAAAATGTAGCCTGGAAATACATAAAGTTGATGTAAATAAAAGGTCTTCATTAGAATTGTCTGTATTTTCCTTTTTTT
>VZTJ01002933.1:629530-685815 GCA_013397795.1 Orthonyx spaldingii | reverse complement strand
TTTTTTTTTTTTTTTGCAAAGTAACTACATTGTATAAACCATTTTCCCATGGCTATACAACGTTATGTGGAACATGCCTCTTAAAACATTAAGATATTCTTTGGAGCTGTAACTAATGGGTCAAAATATTGAAACAAAATCTGTAATATATATAATTTTGCTTCTGGTTGTGTTAGTTTTTCTGTTCTAGAGCAGACTTGTGCACAAGCTGCCACAAATTTGTAAACGCCTACACTGCAGCTGGGATAAATTGAATTTATTTTTTGAGTGGATGGAATATTTTATGATCATAATACAGATAGTTTCACCGGTAAGAACTGTAGGACAAAGACCTTGTCGTAGTTGTTAGCAGAATGCTTATTCATGCAGTAGAGGCATGGCTGTAAATGGTAGGTCTATTTATGTTCAAAACTGGAGATAATTTTCAAAAGTTAACAGCATGTTGAACACTTTTAATGAAAACATGCAAGAGCTTTGGGTGAAGGTGCTGAGATCTCTTGAAGTCATCTAGTAAGACTAAATACAATTAAAGACCCTTTAATGTTTGTCTGATACAGGCCCTCTGCAATTTCTTAAAAGAAGACCTTCAAATATTTTAACAACAGTTCCATTTCTTTAAATTTCAGACTTTCAGCTTTTTTCAAAATCTTGCAATTTTCTGTTTCTCTTAACTTTCATGCATCTCAATTTCATGTTTGAATGTTTTCTTTTAAACTCTAATAGTGTTTCTTTTCCTGAAATTTGTTGTTCACTTGTTGTTCCAGAACATATCAAAATAATTTTATATATTTTTAGAATAAACTACTCTTAAATTATTTAGAATATCAATGTCTTTTATGTCTTAATCATTCATGGCAATATGTAATGATGACTGACCCAAACAAGCCTTCTGGGATTCAAGCAGAAATCTTCTCTTCTGCAATCTTCTGTCAAAATCTGGTTTTTGCATTCCTTATTTTGAGCCCATGTGAACTCATCTTTCAGCACTTTCAGCAAAATTGTATTTCTCTTATGTGCTTAGGTTAAGATACATTGCAAATATTTCTTCATTCTTATCCACTACTCTAATTACTCTGACCAAAAAAAATTAAATTAGGATGGTCTAATATGATTTCTTCTTGGCAAATCTGTGTTGTCTGTTTATTATCGTGTTATTCCCAGGTGCTTGGAAATTGATTTTTGAGTAATTTGCTTTAGTAAATTTTCAGCTATCCCATTTTAGTGAACTATTCTGTGAATTCCAAGGTATACATTAAAAAGAGGGGAAAAAAAGTGTAAGTACTGGTTTTGCTGCCTTAATTCTAATTTTTCCACATGTTGTCAGGCCTAACAGCTAAAATCTTGTTTCAGTTAATTACAATCTGTTAGATTGCTATGTCCTGCTGAAATACAAACCTAAATATAGTTTTATTCTTTCCCTTTCACTCTTTTTCTTGTCTGCTCTTATGTCCATTTTATTAAAATTATCCAATGCTTGGTCACAAGTAGCTGCTTTCTAAAGACAAAAGAAAGAATTCCCAAATTGTTTTAGACTTCTCTGTTATCAGTGATTCCTCTTCTTTGTGTTAATGAAAGACCCTTTCATGCCTCTTTTGCTTGCAACTTTTAATGTTTTCTTGATTGGCTTAATGTACTGACTTGCCATGACTTAAGAAATTGATGCTATTCCTTTTTGGATGACATTGTTTACACTCTTGGTACTATCCCTTTTTTAAATGCCAATCATTCAGGAGATCTAAATTTAGACTCTTAAATCTTTTCATGTACTTCATTTTTATCTTCCTGTTTGGAGTGAGTTATTTTTCTGCCTCCAGAACTAGGTTTCGGTTTTGAGGTTTTTTAAGGAACAAAACTTTGAATATTTGCCCAGGAGATCTTATCTTTTTTTTCCTCAATTTGTTGAAGTCTGGTTTTGGAATGTCATTGTTCTTAATGCGCTGTGGCAATTCCTTCCTTTTGTAGTAATTGAGAACTCTGCTTTAAGGCAACTTTCACTCAAACTCGACTCTTGACCAAGTTCTCTATATAACTAGGAATTGAAACAGCACTCCTTACCAGAACTTGTTTAGCTGTCTGTGGCTATTTCCAGAAAAATTTGTTAGAAAAATCCACATCCTCCATTGCTTACTTAACAGCATTAGAGTAGTTGGTTTGCCATCATCCCACTTCCTATCCTTTGATTCCTTTTGCTAATTGCCCTGGGAAAGAGTCATTCACCTGTTGACTGCATTTGATATATCACTGATCCTGGTCATGAGATTCGTTCTGTCTTTCTTTGATTTTATCCTTATCCAAGGGTAATGGTCTCTGTTAAGTCTTACTCACACCTGTTGTAGGACAGCAGGAAAATATATTCATCATAGCTGCATCTCTGTCTCCATTTTTTACTTGTATGTCCTTTCTTAAGTAGTGTTTTATAGCTTGAGAAGAGGACACTCTATCAAAGTACTATATGTAATGGTAGATTGATACTACATTTTATTTAAAAGAATAAAATCTGAGCTCATAAACTAAATCTAGTGACTTGAGTGAACTGTGCTAAATGACTGGGAAGTATGTCATGATCAATGTATTGAGCACAGCATTTCTGACAGGAGGAAGAAAAAGTATAGAAGCCTGAATGAGAAAAAGGAACATTATTCTTCTAAGGGCATGTCCAATACTGATAAAAGGGTGGCAGCTGAAACTCTACCAAGATACTGCTTAGAACTTATAAGGTCAGCTAGAAAAAAATCTAACAAATCTCAGTATAGAGTATGAAATTACTGGAAACTCTTCTAATGAATAGTTGAAAAATAGGATTGAAATCTGAAAGAGAATTGCTTTGTTGATGGAAATTTTGAAAAGGATTGGGTGTGAAATGCTTGTGCAGATTAGCAATAAGATGAGCTAAATATTCCATTTATTGAGAGCACATTTCAAATACATGACCAGAATATAGGAAAAAGAAGTATGTAGATATCAAAAACTATTTTTACTTACACAGAAAAGGGAAAAAGAAGATGATACGGACTGAAGATACTGCTTAAAAGGCAAATTTCCTCTGCATACACATAACAGTACACACAGAATATTTTGCTAAGGAAAATGCCATTGCTTAGCATTCAAGGAGTTCTGCATTTCCTGTTCACAAGAAATTTCTTGTTCTAATTGTTCCTTCCCCCCGCCCCATAACAACAAGGAGAAGGAGTTAATGAGTTTGAGGGGGAGGAAAGATGCCCACTAAGTCTTTGATCACAGGAATCTCTTGTCCAAGCTTCCTGTTGAGGGTAATGTACAACAGCTGTGGCTTCTCCTGCCGATGGACTACAGTAATGATTGCAGAATAGCTGCGCTGGTGCTGGGAAGCCTAGGGGAGAAATTTTCTCTCTCCTTTTACTCTGCAGTACGTAGACCTAATTTACTTTGCATTGCAAGGCTGTGTAGAATTTGCTTCTAAATATTTACTTGAAAATGAAATTTCTTAACAGAAAATTAACTCAAAACTTTTATGTGGTCATGTACGTATCATACATTTGTTGTAACCATTCAAAATTATTTATTTGGTTATATCAGTGGTTGTTTCTTTTGAAAAAATAGTTTGTCGAGTGTAAACATCTGTTTTGTAAGGTCATAAAGGGATTTTTTTATAGTTTATATATGGTTTTATTTAATCTCTCTGAAACCAATATCTAAGGTTTTACTGTGGTGTAGAGACTGACTTTTTACTGCCTTCATTACTTCTTTTCTGAAGTACTTCCTAAGAATTAAGGGTCTCTGTAGCAACGAGGTTTTGGGGGCTTGTTACATAATAATAGGTATGCTGCTTTATATTGTTACTTACCTGTGAAAATCTCTCAACACAAAACGTATTATTCAAGAATAACACCATATATGCTGCATCACATAAAAAATATCTAGTGCATCTCATCAGATAAGAAACTGTCCAGATTTTTGGTTACTCTTCTTTCTTTGGATAGTAAATATAAAGCACACACTTCATTTTTATAGGGGAATTGAATGTCCTTAGTGCTACCATTCTCCACTTCCTTGGATTTTAATCTAGAGGGACTTATTAAAAATAATTTGCAATCCTGGGGAATTTTATGTAGTTTTGTTTGCAGTAGAGGCCATCCTGCCATTACAAATCACTGCCTTCAGTAAGAGTCTTCATGCTTACTTTTACATTCAAAAACGTAGTTGTTGAATCACATAGATTTCTATACCAGAGTTTCAGCTAAATTTTGCCTTTCTTTGGACATTTTAAACTCTTTTGAGGAAAAAATGTAATATAATGCAAATAATTATGAAAATTTATGTCAAAATTAACAAAATACCTGTGTATTAAAAATATCTAGTAAATATTTCGATGTTTTTCCATCTCATATGTTATGATGACTTTTAATTGTGCAGCTGTCATTTCATAACATTTTCACATTCTTGTCTAAGCAACACTAACAAATAACACTGAACTGATAGATGGTAGATATGGTAGATGTTGATGAACAGCAAAGAGATAAAATGTTCTCAAACTTCTGGAACTCAGTGAAAGCCTGTATACAGTATATACATAATCATCTGTTTTTCTTCAGATCTGAGTGCATATTTGATAGTTCTTGCAGATTCATTCCAAGCTTCCAGAGTATGGGGACTGGAGGTGATCTTTGATCTACATTCATGTAAGAGATCAATGACAGAAGTACCACTGAATCCTACCAAGACAACTTAATCAGGAGAGTAGGAGTTTACAGCCTTTCAAATAGAAACAGCCTTCAGGCCCGTTCTGTGCTATTCTGTGAAAAAGGTATGATGTTTAGTGCTTGACTACGAGTGCTGTTCCATAACATTAGTTGCATTTGCCTTTTAAATTTTCCATGTCTAGTCAGCCATCTCCCCAAAGAGGCTTGTAGAAAAACTTTGTGTTCTCAACATTCCAGGAGGACTAGGATCATATGAGAGATCACAAATGCCCCAGCTTGGTGCTGCAGGCTGTCTGCCACCTGTAGCTGCCCAGAACTGTAGGAACACAGCTGGAATGCCATTCCTGGGTCTAGCTCTCCAGTACAAGAACAACATGAGTTTTGCAAGTCAGCAAAGGGCTGCAAAGGTGGATCAGAGCCTGGATGTAGAAAAGGCATGGAGCAATAGTGAAGCAGTTCTAATGGTATCTGTAGAGAGCTTTGTGGTTTTAGGTACCTCAGATGTTAAGACAAGGGCCAAGATAAATACAAATGTGATCTTACACGTAAGGCTTCAGACTAGGACACAGGTGAGCTGGGTTGTATTTTTGCCTGTACATCACTTTATGCATGATGATTCTGAAATCATCTGATTTATTTGAGACTCAGTTCTACAACCTGGGCAATTCAGACATAATTACTATCTTGTATGTTTATATAAAATGTTAATGAAGCACTTTCAAATATTTGAATAGAAAATGCCATAGGGGTTAAAAGTCTTCTTTTATTAACAATAGATTTTTCTGTTGCTGAAGTTTACAACAATATTAATCTATTGTTGCATTTGATTGTAGGTTAATTGAGAAGCTGAACAAATCCATGAATTGATGACAGATAAATATTTCTATAAAGCAATTTACATGGTCATGCTTGCTAATCTGGCAAAACTTTGTTTAACTATGCAAATAATTTAACTTCAGGATATATAATACAAACTTTCTTACTGTTGCTGTAAGAACAACTATAGTAATTCAAATAATTACATGAAGTTATGCTCTCTGACAAGTGCAAGATTTCAAGGGAAACCATTGTATTAGACATGTAGAAGTTCTGTTACAGAAATTTTGCATTCCTGTTTGATCACTTTTTTGTCAGGCAAGGAAATGTTTTCTGTCAATATTCGTGCTACTCTTGTTTCCAGAGTACACAAACGACATTAAATTAAGTTTGTCCTGAGCCAAATTTTGATTACTTTTTTTTCTTTTGCATAAATGCTGTTGCTAGTGGTTTTCTTTAGATAACAATATATAGGGGTGTGAATTACTTTGCATGACTGTAGTTAAATATGAGATTGCAAATTGCAAATTCTCCCCAGTCAAAAGTGTGAATTGAAAGAGTATAAGCCACACTCAGCAAAGCACTATTATTATTATTATTCTATAGTCTAGAATTTTCTCTGCACATTCATGCATCAGCATGTATACATCCTTCTCATTCTGAATTGCACAAAGAGCTTGTGGTCTTTTTTGACCTTTAGGATTATTTTTTGCTTTTGTAAACCTATGGTTTTGTGTCTTTAATATCAAGACATATTTTGGGGATATTTGTGCTTGAAGTATCAATAGAATTCTGGTATTAAGAATAGATTACCTTATCCTGTGTTTTGTAAAAGCAGCGTTACTCTAACTGTGTCTACTCTGACTGCAAGTGCCAGAATTGCTGTCTGTGATGTTACTCTCAGAATGTAAGCAAAAAGACAGCTGGAATATTGTGAGGCAGGTAGGCACATTGCCTGGCCAAATGCCCAGGAACTTGTCTGAATCTCCCTATAACGCTTGCCTCAAAAAATGCTCTAATGAGTAAATGGTGTAGACGAACTGTGAATTCATTCTGAGATCCAGTCCCATGGCTACTTTTGCACGGTACTGTAGATCTGGCATCTTGAAATCACATTTAAGCTACACTTACCTTGTATAAGTGTGTTATCTTCTAAATAGGTCTTAAATGGCATTAAGGTCCCCTGGAAATCAAATGCATAAACATTTCTTCTCATAATAAAATGTATACGCTGCTAGTTTCCGTGAAAGCACTATATCATGTCCCTGGAAAAAAAATTACATTGCTAATTTTCCTCATTTATGTATAGAAGTTGGGGGGTTTCTAATTAACTAATTAGCTCAGTTACTTTGAGTCTTCTACATTAATTCAATTTCTTTTGTCAGCATTCTAGTTTCATAAGTTGTTCTACCTTTGAGCAATAGAATTGAGGGTGTTTTAAGTGTTGTTAGCAGATTGAAGAAAAATTATTAATTTCCTGCCCCTCGGAAAGGTTTGACGTTTTGTTCCCTTGGAGCTGTGAGGTGATGTAATACAATGATGTAAATTCTGAAGTTTGTTTTCTGTCTTCTCCCTCCATGCTTTCGAAATTGTTTGGGAGATTTCGTCATGAAGTGTTTCATGTATTTTTTTAACAGCTACTCCATGCAAGCACTAAAGATAAGGAGCAGGATTAAAACTGCTGCCATAAAGATCCATTTGTAGATTGGCTTTCTGGCTCTTCACAAATATATCACTTCTGTTGACTCCACATTTGAACCACGCATTTGTTCCCACTTGAGCAATCATTTCATCAGTGCTTTTTCTGCATCTTGTCCTGAACCTTTATCATCTTCACACAATTTGTTGCTGGTCCGACCACTGCTTAGTTTGGGTGATCCCTAGCAAAGGAAGAAAACATGACTCTTATGACAGAGAATTCCTGAAATGCCCAAATATCCAGTAAGTGGAACTTCCAAAATTTAACTGGCTTTGTTTCCTCCTACTAAAGAGAGCATGGCAAAATTCACCGCTTGAAATTGATGCTTTGATCTCTGATTTTTCCTTTGCCGGTAGGCGAAGGTCAGCATTGCTGGCCAAGCACATCACTTAGTTTCACCTGTCACTTCTGTTCTCTATTAACTTTTTTAAAGAGCATAATTCTGCAATTGTCACATTATCGGTGGTATGTGAATACAGCTGTTTCTAGTAAGATTAATTACTAGAGATGTTTTTGTTGTTTCTGTGGGAGTAATTAGGTACATCAACCTAACCATGCAAAAACTCAGCATAATATACAAACAAATTGGCAAAATCATATTCTTTGCCATAAAGCACATGAGCTTACAAAATATCAGACTTGGCATATTCCCAGAGTGTGCTGTTGTCCACCCATCTTGAGGATGCAAAAAAATAGTTCGTGATTTTATGAAGCAGAAAGGAATTCCTGTATCCATGTATCTGTACTTACAGCTACATCTTTTCACCTTTTACTGAGTTTCATTAGGTTACTGTTTCACTGCATTGTTGAGAAAGGTCAGTTAAATCAGCATTAAACTGAAGTAATTTTCTTTCCTACAGATCATGTATTTTCCAAAACTGTATCACATAGGAGTCTAAGCCAGTTTGCAGTTCTGAGTTAAAACCCAGTTGAAAGCATTCTTTAAGTGTGTGTGTGTGTGTGTGTGTGTATATATATATATCTATATGTATTTTTATGTATCTCAAAGGAAAAAAAATTACTATGCTCCTGCTATGTCTTTCTTTTATTTCTTATGTTTTTGCATGGTGGTTCAAACTGGCTATATGATCGATTTGTATTTTGTTATTGGTAACATGGTTCTTTTCTTCAATCATAGACCTCTTCTTAAGGTATTTGAGCATTTTTATATATCTGATACCATGCGATTCCAATCATAAAAGATGTTATTCACCGTCATGCCAAACAAAATAATGATTTGACCAAACAAACTAATAGAATGCTTCTCATCTTATTCATAAAATCTGAAAAAATCCCCAACCAAGTAAGGCTTATTTTTGTTTTATTCAGTATTTGTATTTATTAGTGAAAATCATAATGATCCAAATAGCAGATAAAAGATATCTGCAGTCAGTTTGCATAAGTTACAGCTCATCACTTAGCTAGAATAGTGTGTGAAATGCTACTGGAGCATATTGAAAGCCTCAGTAGTTTATATACTATGTTTTTTCCCAAAATTCTGCTACGTTAAGAGAAAGACATGTTAGTGTGCTCTATTAGGATTTTATCTGCCAGTCACATATCAAATAAAAAGGTTGTTTTAACACTAATGCCCCTGGATGCAGCTGGCTGTTACTAGTAGCTAAGAAACCAAGATCAGAAATTTCAATTATTGGTACTATGCAGAGTGGAAAATTACTTTTTGAAATATTTGTGTTTGCTGATTTGTTTTTCACAGCTAACGTTTTCTGAGTGATGGCTGAATATTGGTAATTATGTTTGTAATGAAACATTCTTTAATTTGGTTATAAATTTATTATATAAACTTAAAGGATTTATTCCTCAAAATGACATCTAAAGTACAAACAGGGAAGTAACAATTATATTCATAATTGAAATATACCATAAGCAAATAGGATAATCTCTTACTTGATGGAAGTGTGCTAGTGATGTTTTGAGGCACTTGTAATGCAACACATATTTATTCAACAAACATCACCATTATTATCAGGTCTATGCACTGAAGTCCATTTTAAATACATACATGTTGACTGCTCAGGAATGAAAATAATTAGATTTTATATACTTCAAGGCAGGTTTGGGTACTGATAATTTTTCTACAAAATCCAGTTCATCTTAAATTCCTCCTGGTACATAGCTTGCATGCAGTGGATGTTGGAATAGATCTCAACAAATGCTGACTGAAGTCAGTGTCGCATTTTTGGCACAAATAAGCTAGAATAATTTTTATTAAATCAGTTATTGGTCTTTTAAGGATATATGTATATGGCATGTGGATTTTTTCAAAGTATGAAAGGCTCCATCTTTGCTTAAGCCTGGGAAAGTTTGAGATTGCTATTTATCCTGCACGACTTCTAAGGCCTCTGGCTTTCTTCACCTGCAGAAGTGCTAACAGTGTTGAATGCCAGAGCAGTGCACACTACGAGCTATGGAGATTCAATTAGAAATCAGATCCTCTATCTTAAGGTGGGCATAGGCAGCGGATAACTGGTCAAGCACATAGCAGACCATCTGGTATCCTGCCTAATTAAAATAAGATGTAGGTACTGTAACTGTCTCTTAGACAACTGGGGACTACTTTAGTTATGCTGCTTCATGAAAAACACAAAGTGTGCATAGGCTGGTTATACGTGCAAGTACCAGTTCAAATAGACATGTACATAGAAACTATAGTAACAGTTTTAAAAATCATGTAAATAACAGCAGAAGTAATAGAAGCAAAAATGCTTGATGACATCCAGTTTTCGTATTAAAATTCCAAAGAAGTGAACTCTTGAAAAGAAAACACATACAGAAAGACCTAAGAGACACAGATGATTCTTTCTGACCCAGATGTTGTAAATTAAGCACCAATTCCCAACAAAACTTAACTGCTTATTTCATACAGCCTATTCGATAAATTCAAATCATAGCATAAATATAGGTCTAAATCTGCATCTGCAAAGCTTTTTGCACTAATTTGGCACGATGTAAATGTGATGGGCAAACTTATGCAAAGTCAAACTACATCTGAAGTGGGCCTTAAATAGAATTTGGTTTAATAGAGTTTTGTATTTTTAAGCACCAGAAATCTGTGTGGGTGTCCATTTAGGTGTTCCTAAAACAAGGTTCCTAATACAGCTGTGGCTCAGAGTTTTGGTTTTGTCCAAAATTTTCCAGTTGAAATTCAAGCAGTTGAACTTTTCTGAATACCCATTATATGCTTCTGTATAATTAAGAACTCTTGGATACCTAGTACTCATCAGAAGTGTAGTGGAAAATATTTCTGCTAGTGATGGTTTGAGTCAGCTTTACAATTTTTCTTAAGAAATGCCATATTTATTTCTTGGGCCTAATTACTAGGTGTGATGGAAGATTCGAACATGATTTTCCACACTGTTACTGTTTTCCTTGTCTTGAATGCTGTGTTTCATTAAATGCTTTTTAATTCCTCATAAATTCCTAGAAAGGAAATATTTAAGCTGTTAATTTGACAAGAAAATTTTCAGTTGTACTAGGAGGATAATTCTCCTCAATGCACATTTTACTTACTTGTAGATTCCAAAAAAATCTGTTTTATCATGTGCATATCAAACCTAAAACCCCTGTCTAGTCTGGAATAAATAGTGCAAGAGACTGAAACATTATTGAGGTGCATATAGCTTAAGTTTACTGTCAGACTTTCAATATAAACAGAGGCATTCACATTTTTTCAGAAAAAAAAGGGTAATTGTTTTATGTACAAAGAAATAATTTCCCAATAACTTCATATCAACTCATCACTGTATGTAACAGAGATGTTTCTCACAGAAGACTGATTTTAAAACACGAATAATGCATTTTGAACTCAGAGGAAAGATAACTATGTAATAGTGTTCCTCAACTTTGAGAAATGGGAGAAGAATGGATGAAATACCAGTCTTAGTGAAGTCCAAGTAAAATTCATGTGCACTTCAGTGTAGTCAGGATTGCTTCTTCTATGCTTCTTTTAATAAAATCTATCAATATATAAATTCATTAGACCTTATATGTGCCACACAAGTACAAGCAAGGGTAAAAGTTGTAATGTTTGGTGCACCAAAGTAGCATTAGCCCAGAGCTGCAGACCTGTAAAAATGTTTGATGTAGCTAAACAGAAAGAGAATAATGTAGTTAACATTTAAAGTAAAATTTAGTCATGCTAAATTTTGGATTTGAGATTTAAGATAATTGTGCACACTATAATCAGCATCTTTGCTGCGGGCTATAAAAACATTATGCAGTATATCAGTTCTAGAACCCAGCACTGAATGCAGCAGACAGATAGAAGAGATATGGGGACAAGACCAAAATTAATGCAGGCAAAGAATGTAATTGAATATACTTTATCTATTCTCAGTTCTTATTTTCTCTATGAATTTGCCTAGTCCAGCTTTTGTCTGCTGGGTGTCCTTTTTTCAGTTCTGTCATTTTAACTCATCCCGATCTTCAGGTATGTTATCTATATCTCATAAAAATAAGGACCAGTCAATGTGGTCTTGTAAAGCATTTTGAATCTGTACCAATGAGAAAAGGGGTTTTTTTCTGAGTTAAGCCCTTACCAGTTATGGTTTACTTTAAAGTATGAGTTCATATATTTAAATCAAACCTAATTTTTTTAACAGCACAGATTAGGCCACTTCTGACACTACTGTCTTAAATGGGTTTGTTTTAGTTCGGACTGATTGGACACTACTGTACAAGTCTGGTGATGCACAAGGAGGAGCAGAAGCTCTGTCTCTTGCTGTGTTATATCTGAGCTGAAGAAAATAAAAAAAATCAGAGATAATGGTACCAAACAAAGAAATTATGAATAAACATGATTAAGATTTGAGCTATCAATTAAAACAATGCCATTTTATCATAGCCCATTTTGGTTTGAGGGTTTTTTGAGTGCAATTTAATTTCAAATACTCATAATTTAAGGCTGAACTTAGCTGGTCAGTTACTAAGACTGTACTAAATTTCTAAAATTAATCTGTGAAAAATTATGCTATAGCAGTTTGTTTCTAATTCTTGAAACAGATAGTACAGTGAAGGAACTTCAAGGACTTTCTGCACTGCAAGGCCAAAACAATTAAAGGTTTAATCACATCTCTGGTGGTTAAGGCTGGTAAAATCTCTCAGGCAATATGTGTGAAACATTTTATAGTTCCGTTTTGGTTATGTAGGCACTAGTTCAAATAATTATATTACTGGACTGCCTGTTTTGTAAAAGCTAGCTCATTTCTGTGCTATCCATTACCAACGATGTAGACCACACTGTTTCCATAGAGATGATCTCTCTCTTTTATCTCCTGTCATATAATTCTCCATGCAACACATTGAAAAACAGAGCAGAGGGGAAAATTGATCTCTGACATCTACCCCATTGTTTTGAAATTCAGTATTGTTTATTCCTATGACAATGGTGAGCTTTTTGATCCATGTTTACAGAAAATCAGAGTGTTTTGAGACAACATGTAAGTATAGAAGCAGTTTTCCCTTTTAACTGGTCTGTTGTTAAAGAGCTGAACTGCAGTTTGTTGTCAGGATCATAGATTTTAAGAAAGGACTTTAAAATTGCGGGTTTGAACTTTCAGCTTAAATTCAGAGTGTGTGCGGGTTTCTTGATGAATTTCAGTTGTTGGACTTGTGGAGCTAAGGGATGGTGGGATTAGGAATTTGCGAAAGGGGCTGAACCCTGTAACACTGGACATACATTGGTGTGATCTGCAGTGCGCTGATGTAACGCTGGTACAGAGGTTTGCAGAGTTAATGTGTGTATCAAGTAGAGCAGAGTGCAATTACATGAAAATGACCCTTTCAGATCTATGGAAAAACACTTTCAAAGGCAAGTTGTATCCTATTAGAGACATTTTGTACCCCAGTGCAGTAATGAAAGGAAGCCTGCACTCCTGATTTGCTTTGGTTTGTCATGGTGTGCCTCTGGTACCTGGTTACTATAAGGCAAACAGAAATAGCTGCACAAAACTGGTACTTTTTGGATGTCTGCCCTTACCTTGCCATGTTTATGAGGTTATTTTCTGCTGAACAGAGACAAGAAAATCAATTGATCATTTACCATGTGAGCAAAAGGACACATACTGGAGGTTCTTCTGGATTGAAACAAATATAATAAATTCTCTATTCTCTAACCTGTCATGCTGTATGTAGACATCCTCTCCATCACTGCTTTGTTAAAGTGAAGAAATTTGGTTTTCAACAATAAATGTTTCTATTTTAGACACACTTTGGCCTATACTCAGTGCCTTCTGCCTCTTTCAATACCAGTGTTAAGTTTTTCATTGATTAGCGAGGAAAGACCTTCAATGTTTACAACAAGCAGTCCTGCTTGTTGCTGAAAATTACAAGTGAAAACCCAGAATCTGTATTTGAAATCATGCAATATTTTCACAAACTCCCATATGTTCACTGAGATGCACTGCAGCACACCCTGAACTGCTGTAAATTAGCAGAGCAGTGTAGAGTTGAGTGGCTAATGATCTGCTACATTCTTTCTTGAACTGTTCATATTATTTAGATGCCATTTATCAATATTTCCTGTATGAAGAGTTCTCTCTTTCTTTAGAAAAATGGGCAGATATTGACTTGCACTCATTCTGTTTGTTTTGTTAGATGGGTTTGTTTCTACGAGGTACGTACAGCAAGTGATAATTAATGTCCACAGTGTGAAATTGCAAACTCTCCTGCACACCCAAGGAAATGGATGTGTGCTGTACATCAAACAACAAAATTAAAGTTTTTTTTGAATCGGACTCTGCCGGAGCAAATCCAACTATATTGTTGGACTAAGTTACCGCGAAATGTGTATTGCACTTGCCTTACATATACAGGACCTTTCAAATTCTGGTACCTTTTCTTAAAATCATGAATGAAAAAATGGTATAGAAGCCTAAGCAGGTACAAAAATATCAAATACTTTTTAAAACCTCTTATACCCTTAGAACGTTTTGTTCTAAACCATCTGTGAAATTCACAAATATTATCAATTCAAAAGTTTTGCTTTAGATATTCAAATTGGTACATACAACAATTCTTGCCTGCAGACTCAATTTTACTGTCCACTTCTCCCCACCTTACATAATTATGGACTTCTCTCAGGAACTCTCAGTTCATTATGTATTCAGCTATCTAAAACACAACCTTTGAATTGGCTTAATTGCATCAGTCATCCACGTCTTAAAAGTATCCTATTTGATTATCTCCGTAACAGAAAATCTTATTTTCACTGTATGACTGGAAATGCCAATCGAAATTGTAGCAGTTCTTTTATGTATATCTGAAAAGAGGTTAACTGCTCGGAAGAAAATAATCATTTTTATTTTTTCAGTTCATTGATTCAATCTACTAACTAGTCAGACATGATAATGTCTTTCAAAATGTTCATTTTTAAATTACTGTCTGTCCCTTGCTTCAGAGGAAAATATATTTCAGGATTAGATTAAAATGTGACCAAATAAATACATACTTTAAAACATTAAAAAGGTTGGTGTTTCTAAGGAAGATGGGACTGATGGTAAAATTGAGTTGCTCTACCTTCAGCAGTTAATCAGCAATGGGAATAGAACACATTTTTGTTAGAATATTTATATTCAAAGAGGAAATGCCAGCCTCTCTAGATAAAGAGTTTAATCCAAATCTCTGCTTGCCAAAACTGCTATAAAAACAATGATGGAAATAGATTGAAGGCAAAACCACAAATCGTCCCAAGTGTCTTCAGCTTTTGAGTTGAAGAAGGATTGCTGAAGTGCACTTAGGTCTCAGAAACAAATCCTAGAACTCTCCTACAAGGTGAAAAAATACTGGCATGCCAGGAATTATCTTTCCTGGCCTTATCAACCAAACAAACTAATGGTATTTCCTTCTTGTTGAGCTGTGTATTCTGACTTTTTCCAGACATGAATCAGGAGTTATGGAGTAAAGCTGCTTTTTGTGTTTTGCTGCGGCTTTTAACCTGACCTTTTCAAATGCTGTCCTGCAAATACCTTTAAACCACAATGTTACTTCTGGAGATTGGAGAGCATGGTTTCCCTTCCCCCTTGTGAGTTCTTCCACCTGTGGGAAAATGTAGCAGTTACAGCAGGACCCCCCAAACGGGGGCACTTTTCTTAAGTGAGCTGGTGTTGTATTAGTCACCTGATTATGCAAGGTACAAGATTTTGTGCCGATATGCCATTATTCTAATAAAGTCACTTGCAAGGTCAGATCAGATCAGCTGTCCCTATAATCATCTGGGGAACCACCAGATCCTTGTTTCCTGTTTCTCCCTATTTCTTTCCCTATCTTTTTCATTAGGTTTTAATTGCCTGATTGACATCTGTTTCAAGAGATTTACTGATAGCGATTAATGTCTAGAGATGAAGATTTTCATCTCAATTTAGGTTTGTGGACTGCCTTTGGTTTGAAGAAGCCATTCAATTGTGGTTCAGCTGGCTGTTCTTTAGTGAGACCATAGGTGAGGTTACCTGTTATAAGGTGCAATGATTAGACCCCAGTCCAGTTGTTGTATGTGCAGGCTGGAATGATTGCAGCTATTGCAAAGCTATCCACAGTTTTAGAAAGAAGGAGAAAAAGAAGGTTAGAGCATAGGGAAGAGGAAGAGCTTCATTTTAGTAGTTTTTGAGGCTTAGGAATAGACAGATAACAATCACTCTTAAGAGGAAGAGAACCAGGAGAGGCCTGAATCACAGAAGGGAGGAAGGAATTTGTAAAAAGAGAGAACTATTTAATCCCACTTTAATAGGTAGTGCAATGCAATAAGTCCAAATCTGTGGAGCATAACTGAGAATCCCACAGCAACATGGTGTATTTGAAGTTGTTTCAGATAAGCTCATCTGGTCCCATGGAACTCATCAGTTACATTTTGTGACTATTTCATCAGAATGGAATCTACCTTGTGCGCTGTGAGAGGGCTTTGTGGAATCACGGCAGTAGAGAACTCATCAGAAAATTGGAAAATTGGCATTCAGATATGAATGTGACAGGATGAAAATTGTTTCAGAATATCAGACCAGTTTCCCAAATCTAAACTAAAAAGTTAATACAGATACACCCATAAGTGTACTGTATTCAAGAAGCCTATATCTGACAAGTTTATTCAAAAATTTTGGTGAGATCTAATTTAGAGGAATGCAGTGGTGAGACTGAATAATTTTTCCTATTTTTTAAATTGCTATCTGAAAGACCTTTTGCCTGAGTTTATAATCATAAAACAATAGTTTTTTAAACTGTGCTGTAAATACTTTTTTGAAATGTTAAAAGAAAATATCCATTAATATTATCAATGCTACTTGAACCCTATTAAGCCATCTTTGACACAAGGGTATAGAGGCAGCTTCAGGGCAAAATGATTCACATCTGCCTATATTATCATCTTGATTTACTTTTAATTTGTATTTTATTTTATGATATTACACTACAGCTTAATCTAGGAGTTAATGAATTATTACAAATCTGTTGAATTCCAGTAACAATCATACTTGTTTTCCCATTGGCATTTACCTGTGACTCTGGAGCCTTTTTGCTGGCAAAAAAATGATTATTCCTGTCTGAGTTTGTGGATTTGCAGCCCCAGGTTATATTGTATTCCTTCTCTTGCTTTCTACCTCTTTTCTCCGTTGAATTCTTCTGTTTTAAGAGTTAAACGTTATGCAGTCCCATTGTTGAAGATCGAAGTGCTATATAGAAAATCCATTTCCTTTTCTTTCTTGCATGTAGTGTTCCTGTCAGTTCAGTTTAGTGTAACCTTAAAGAAGGATTTGATTTCAGTGTGTGCTTGATTTCACATTGCCTGTCACTGATAACAAATTGTCCACAGTGATCTAGAGCTGAAAGAATTTCTGTACTACTTCCTTCCTCAATCTCTTAGATATTATTCTATGATTATAGTTATTTTTCTGTCTTTGTCCTCTGACCAGCATTCTCCCATAAATGAAATTATTTAAAACTGAAAGCATTTTATTAAAACTAAAACTTTTTATTATTATGTATTTTCCTCATGTTTAGGATTCAAGAATCCTCAGTCACAAATTAAAAATATTTCTAACAGCATCAGATTCCTTATAGCCTCTGAATGTTTTGATTTTAAATGCATCACACTTGTTTCATTGGTTTTATTTTCTAATGTGTTTTTAAGGTCTGTAATGCAGCAAGTGCCATACCATATACCAAATCTGCAATAATGTTTAGTTGTGGCACTTCCTACTAGAAAAATGACTGAGTGTAGAATGTATCATTAATATGTGTGTACTTCAGTATGCAATATTTGCAGTATCTTTAGTAAATACAGACTATATTTTTTCTGCCTTTGATTTTTTTAGTTGCTTGTGTAAAAAGTAGTGTTATTTGTTACCTTTAGTTTGACTATACATTATATTTTTAATAGCTTAGCCATCTTTTTTCAGCATTTACGTTCCTCTCTGTCCCCCACTCTGCGTACAAATGTACACTTGATAGGTGGATTTTATGTTGTTGTGGAGGTTCTTGTTTTCCCTCATAACTATACATACTGCTATTTTGCAAGCAGATCCATTCATCATTGCCGTTATGCGTTTATAGAATGACAATCATGGAAATATAGAATCATTTAGATTGGATAAGACCTCGAAAATCATTGCATCAAGCCATTACGCAATCACTGTCAATGCTACTACTAAACCATATCTCTAATTGCCACACCTAACATGTCTTTTAAATACCTCCAGGAATGGTGACTCAAACACTTCCCTGGGTAGCCTGTTCCAATGCTTGACAACCCTTTCAGTGAAGGCATTTTTTCTGATATCCAGTATAAACCTCCCCTGGTGCAACTTGATGCCATTTTGCCTCATCCTGTTACTTATTGCTTGGGAGAAGAGACCAACCTTCTTCAACCAAGCTGCTTTCAGGTAGTTGTAGAAAGTGGTAAGGTCTCCCCGGAGCCTCCTTTTCTCCAGGCTGAACAACCACAGTCAAATCTGACCATTTACTGCAAGAATGCCTAGTGATCAAAAGGATCTGAAGTAGCCAGGTAGCTCCTTCATGCTGATCACCAGACATGCAACTGTATGATGTTTCACCAGACATTGTAAATATGAGGTTTCAAAACCAACTGAGGCTTTTCTTTCTGTGTAAATTGATTATTGAAAATAAAAGCAAAACCAACCCACCAAACAAACAAAGCCCATCAAATCTGGTAGTTTACTAGAAAATTAATTTATTTTAGAATTCCCCAGCACAGAAATTATATTCCGAGTTTTAGGTTGTTTTCCCTGTGGAGAAATGCTGGTTGATACTTCTGATGAACATGGATTAAGCTTTCTTTTCTAGTGAGAATATGTATAGCACACATACACTGATGATGTTAGTGGTAGTACCCAAAGTAATCAACAGCATCATTCAAATGTAAATTTTAGAAAATGATTAAATAAATATTCAAATACATTTTCTTTGCAAGCTCTTCTATGAATGTTACAGTGTCTCTTCTCCATACACTTCCTGCATGTTCAGGGGATTAGGAATTTTCGTGGTCCTCAACTTCGTATTGAGCAGAAGATTACTATTCATCTTTAATATCTGAGAAAAGTCACTGCAGCTCTCTGAAAATCTCCCAAGTCCTACTTGGAATTAATGTATTGAGCTAAGCAATATTACGAAACTGAAAATATTTACTTGTTCTTAAACCAGATTTTTACCTTAGGGTAATGCTGAATTTGTTGACTTAAATCATTGTTAGAAATGGTCTGCACAAATTCAAACTGATGCTGTATGTGGGAGACAGCTGGTTGTCATGGTAACTGTAGTGCAGTTTTTAATTCCACTTGGTGAGTAATGCTAACACAATGTTGCTGAATAGACCATGGCTTAGCAAGTACAAGTATCTTGAATTCTCCATGTCGGTGTTACAGAGCAAGAAAACGCTTTGTTCAGATACACATGTTGTATCATTTCTGGCTTATTGCTTTTCAACAAAGACATTAAAAAAGTGTATATTAAAAGCTAGAGGGTATCAAAACTATATGGAGAATCTGCTTTTGGTGTGGCCCTCAAAGAGCCCCAACAAGGTCATAAAATTAAGAGACAAACAGTAAGATATCTATAACCAGTGAATATAGTTTTGTTTTCTTATGACTATTTGTCACTGCATTTTAGTGTGCATCTATTGAAGAAATGCAGGAATATAAAAATTTAGGATGGTAGAAGAACACAAAGTAGCCAATTGATTTTTGTTTTTGTGTTTATGTGTGGAAGAAAATAGGACATTAACTGAAGTTATTTCATTTTGTTAAAGCTGAGATGTTCACTTAATGCTGTGCTTAAGAGAAGACCTTTGCTTTTCAGGTAATGTGTCCTATGTGAAAGGAACAAAAGACAATAACTCTAGGTGTAGTTGTGAAAATAGGATCAAAACCCATTCATTAGTTTGCTAATTATCCTTTTCTAGACCCTCGTACTTACTGTAAAAACACATCTTTATGTTAGATGGTAGAGAAGAATGAGAATACAATTTTTAGTAGAGTCTGTGCCCTTGGCAGTAGTTTTTCCATGTCGTTGTGGATATATAGAATTTCTGATGATAAAAGTATTTCTCATTGCTGAGACAGAATTTGGAACTCTGCCAGTTTAAAAAAAAAAATACACTATCTTTCAGCTAATAATGTTAGTTATTAATTTTCAACACGATGTTGGTCTTTCACTTGGCATGAGAGACTCAGCTTTTTTCTGTATTGATTTTTTTCTTTTCCCTTTTCCTACTTGAGCACATTTCTTTCAGATTCTTGCTCTAAATAATTAATTCATACTCTCCGGTATTCATGTCAGCATCTGGTATAGCAGTAGTGAAAGTCCAGAAGTGCATATATGGGATTCACCAAAGTACTCCCATCCGATTTAATGCAGAAAGTAAAACTGGGAAGTTCAGAAGGAAAAGGCAGTGAAATGATGAACATATTAAGTTTTTATGTTAGAAAATGAACATTCCTACTGTCCAAAATAAAGGCATATCAGTTTAATAGGAGACTGGAAGTGATTCAGCAAGATTGATAGCACACTTTAAAAAAAAAAAAAGATCCATCAAATGTGGCAGTGGAAGTCCTTGAGAATCTCTGAATTATACACACTGTTGATGTGCCTGACTGGTGAAATAAAACCCTTTAAAGTAAAGGCCTCTGGTAAAAATTTTTGAACACATTAAGTATACTGATGCCAGAAGAATTGACCTTTATGGAAAAAGATTAGAAAATCAGTAGAGCAAGAGGGAAAGACCAAGAATATTCAAACTGTTGTAAATACTTGCAATATAACAACATAAAACAATTCATTTTTCTACTGATTAAATTGCAAATTTGCTGCTTATATAACTAATTTACAAGACTTTAAAAATGAACACTTCATGGAATATAGACCATTTTTAATGAACATGCTGCTGTTGCTTTTTCAGTATGCAGGCCCTGCAGCACTAATACTTGAAAATTTCTATTAATTCAAAAGCCATGAGCAAGACAAAAAGGCTATGTTTTCCTATTCAGTCCTGTAGTACACTGAAAACTGAAAGCAGCTTTATATTTGGAAGAATTAAGATAGTTGTTTCTCCCTTTTGCTTGATCTAAGAAATGGGGAGAGAAGACTGAGCTGAGTTCTTAGTTATTACTATATGAGTCTCATCCCATATAACTTTAGCTAGGTTAGCACCTATCTGAGTATTTAAAGGAATCTTGTATTACAAATCTCTTTCATTATTTTAGGAATCCTCATTCTCAACAGTCACTGAATGGGAATGGGGAGATTCTCCTCCGGGGCTTAGTTCAGACCTCACCTGGGTTCAGTCACTATATAGGAAGTATCAAGTGACCTTTGGTGTCTGAACTCCAAGGGACTCACTTGAGTGAGACTGATACAGTGCATACTACCCCAGAAATATGACACCATCCTCACCCAATTTAAACCTAGGAGTTTTCAAGTGATGAGAGATGACAAGTACTGATAAGGTGTGTAATATTTTAAAGTCTTGCTCAGGGGAACACCATCACTATTTTACAAGCAGCTCAGCTACAAAACTTGATTTGACTAGAGGATTAGGAATTTAATTTGGTCAGCTTTTAGAAATAAAATTACATAGAATATGTCAAGTGATTATTTTTGTGGTAACAAACAAAAAAATTGTACACATGTCTAGGTGATTTCTTAGCATCTGTAAAACATTAATAAATAAGAAGTTTCTTTCATCCTTTTTAAACTAACAGGACTGTATAAAGTGATCAGTAGACTGGTGGAGACATGCTCTGATGAAAGGTTCACTTAGCATTCACTTCCGTTGTGATTGGCTTTGGATTTTACTGTGGATAATGCTAGCCACTGTTTTTGATTTTCCCATAATTCTGATAAAACTCCTAGCAAAGCGTTGTAGATAGTCCTTAAGCTCTTATTAGAACAGAAGTGTGTCCAGATAAACTAGTGATCTGAGATGAGAACAATGAGAGTACACGTGATTCAGCTGGAGGCAAAAGCGTTCTATTTGTCTCTGAATGTTTTCTGGCTGAACTAAAGGACCGACACCACAGATTTTCACATGAACTACAGATACACTGTGCCTATGGATGCATCAGCATACATGGTATTTGGCCAGAATGGAACTCTAGAGGTGAAATTTTAGCTCACATTCCATTGTCATACTGACCTCAATGTCTTGTGTTTTGTGTCCACACTGGGTGCCTCAGAACCCTGAAGATGTGTGTGAGACTTACAGAGCAGGGAATAGGACTTTGCATGGGAGCTTTGGGGAGTAGCAGCTACTGGTAACTTCAGGCACTGGCAGTAGTGGACTGTGTCTTCTCCTTCCTACTCAACATCTCAGTTACAAGAATTCTCTGAAAATGTCACTTGCCATCATTAATACACATAGACTTTAGCTCCATGCAACTCAAGGTCCTTGAGTACTTTCATCCAAATGAAACATCTGTGTCACAGAACCTCTCTCTTGCTGATGTAACTGTACTCACTTTACTTGCTTTTTTCACATTTCTTTTTATGACACATGCTTTCTGACTGTACTAATACATTAACTAAGTGGCTGAAACTTAGGAAGCAAATTATTGTTTTGGCAAGTTGGAAATTAAAATATATCTGTTTTTCAAAATGGAAAAATTAGTTTTGGAAGAGGAGGGAAGAAATCATATTTGCTACTCTTGAGGAGGCGTATTTTCTTGACTATTGTAGGGGTAGTGAACTTTTATCCTGTAACAGTGTGTGACTGTGAGAGGTGTGACTGTGCTTAAAAAGGAACTAAAGGAAAAGACATCTTCTGCTTTTCCTTTCTGCATACTTAACTGTCTCTATATAACAAAGCAAAGGAATATAGTGATCTTGCATCTGCTTCTAGAAACGTGTGCCTTGGCCAAGTTACAACTTGCAAAAGTAATGTTGGGTCTGAATTGTTCAATAACTATAGGCAATGGGGATCATTCTTGATGATAATATTCAAATGATTGAAAATCTTCAGAATATTGAGTCATTTCATGGTCTGGAACTTTTAAATTCACTTCCTATGAGATCCAAAATGCTAAAATTATTTTCAGCACTTTCAGTTTTCCTCCAATATCAGAGAGGGACAATGTTTCAGTAGTCATCAAGCAGCAATGTCAGCATTTCATTGCAGTCATCTTTATGAAAAGGCAGTATCAGAAAAATGCTTGGAGTTCTGTACATTATAAGCAATGTAAAAGCTCACTTTGCCTCAAGCAAATGATATCAAAATAGTTTATTAAAAATTTCTGAATTAATCTTTTTCACTACATACCCACTTATGTTACTAGATGAACTTTACATTTATCTGACTTAGTTGTGTGAATACTACATCAGTGAAATCAGAAATCCTATCATCTTGTATGATTAAATAATTGCAATACTCAGTCATTTTGAATTACTGTGTTACCTAATGGTTGCATCACTCTCTACTCATAAATGTATATATACAAATTATCTAAGTCTTTAGAAAAATCATAATATCTGTAATGGTACTACATGCTATTAAAATGCGTATGAATTTTGTTTAGTACCAAGTGAATTTTCTCATGCATATAAGTCACCTAGTAGCCCATCTCCTTTTAATCAAATTGTGCTTCTCCAACTTTGGAAATAACTTTGGTAACACTTTACATCTGACTACTGGGAAATACTCTCTTTGTTCTCATTCATAATATTTTGTTATACATGATAATTACTAAGCTATGCAGAAATACTATTATGAGGCCTACATTAACACAATTCACCTAATTCAAAAAATAAATTAAAAGTTATCATGGCAAAAAAACTCATGCATGCCAGTTAACACAAGTCAGAATTCACATGATTCCTTTTTCTAAACTGGTAATATTTATGTGTAATTGAATTTGGTGGTCAATGAGCTGTAGAAGGTATTTGGTTAGTTAGGTACTCTCTGTAATTATGATGTCCCTCCTAAGAACCATGGTGATAGCTTTGGAATTATGTAGCTGAAGGTTCCACATAGCTCATGAGATTTTTTAATATTGTCTTTATATTTTAAAATTCTGGCAGTTTAGAAGTCCGTCTCATCCTCTGAGAGCATCTGCAACAACTAAAACCACAGTATCAACGTAATAAACCTGAATATTCTTATCTTGAATATTCTTTCTAGAAAAAATTCATATATTTAATGCCATAAAATCAATTTACCCTCTAAATAAAAAGGAAAAATATTCCTCATCACAGGCTTTTTAGAAGAAAATGCAGCATTTCTAGGAGCTAATGCATCCCTGCAAGGCCCAGTGAACCAAACTCCTGACAGGGTGAGTCTTCCTGTAGAGTGCACTGCCAGAAGCCATCCTTTTTTAAAAATGAAGCTTCAGTGAGTCTCTGTAGGTCCACAGCTCATCGTGTGAATTTTGAAATGTGTCTAAAATCCTTTAAGACTTCAGTGATCTTCCCCAAAACCCTAATAAATTCTAGGTGAAAACTCAGAGGCCACCCTTAAGAACTCTTGGGTTCCCAGGAAGATGAATTTTACGCATTCTCTGACATAACTTTTTGCATTATGACAAGTCTGTTGTGGACCCTGTATTGAAGCAGTCATGTAGTGCTGCCTGAACAAGTTTGTTGCCTGCAGCTCTTAAATGTGTCCAGCATGTTTTCAAAAAACTTGTTTCTCAAAAAGATAATAATATTATTTTCACACTCTTTTTTTAAAAATCATGCTTAAATCAGCTATGACTGTATCATTTTTTAACTCTTTTTCTTGTCAGTGAGATTTTTATGAGCTCTATTAGCTGTATTCTGGGGATGTATGTAGAAAGTTCAAAAATTCCTCTAATCAGGAAATTCATGAGTTCTTAAAAAGAATTGTAAACACTCCTTGTAAAACGGAGACATAAATCAAACCTTTTCTAACTACATTCTGTAAATCTATCATAGAGCTTTCATGTACTTTCTCCAGAGTAGGTAATTTTTTGTGTGTCCATAATGCCTGAAAAGTATCCCACCCTCTCTGCTATAAAGGCTAGGAAACATTTGCATATTTTAAGTCTGCATTTTTGCTCTTTGCTGATGTCCTGTTTGCCCTTGTACTCATGCTGGCTATTTGCTTGCATGACTTTCATTTTGCTGGGCTAACAAAGCTAAGTTCCTTTATTCTCCACATATAAAAGAATTTATTCTTTGTAAGGGTGACCCTAATAACCATCCTCTACATCCGTTCTGTTCTGGACTGACTTTTCCTCGGCCTAGTTGATCAAAATTGTGTATTATGTTTCTTATTGGGTCTTTAAACTCAGAATATTTACATGGAAATGAGTCATCTTGTATGTTCTGGATTGTATTTGTCATCTTTTTTTAATTGTTAAATCATAGTGGCTCTGAGTCATCCTGTGACCAACCAGTTCTTTCACATCCTTGTCCTTATCCTTTGCTTTCCAAAGTGGCCTGTTTCTCCAGCTTCTAATAGACAATCTCATTATAAAGATGTAAAACATGACTTAGAACATTGTCTTAGATGATATTCCTCTTTGTTTCAAGGTCATCAAGTAAAAATTGGAAGTCTTTAAGCTGATTTTCAAATAAATTTTGGATATATTCACTTCAGCCTGTCTTCTCCTTTCAAAGTAAATAATTATATTATCAATTGTAGCTTGTTCCATAGTCACCTGAAACTAATTGCTATTAATTCTTGATGTCTCAAAAGAAATTAGGTGAATTGTATTGCCCTGTCAGGAAAAATAGTTATCGAGGAGAATTATCATTTGGGTCTGGCATCATTTACCTTTGGTAAACCTACCCTGTCTCCCTTCATGTTCTTTTTCTTTGATTTTTTTTGCCACTTTTTCCTTCACAATAGCACATTAACAGGTCATTTGTTGCTTGTAGATTTGCACATATTTTCATTTTCTAAAGAAGTCTGCCAGGTTTTCAAATATGAAGTATTAAATCCTAATGTGGAGCCTTTGGTTTTTACTTTTATTGGAAAAAAGGCTACTGACACTCAGATTTCCAGATTATTTTATATTATCAGATTTTGTAAAATTTCAGTGCTGTTTGCTAAATCTAAGGTTTCTATATCATGACTCTAGAAAACTTTTTATTATTAATTAGTGAGAACTTCAAAAATTAAGATTGTTTTGTGTCTTTTGATGCAATTTGCATATATTTCTTAATGATGCCACATTTTCATTGTGCATCAGACTAGCTTTTATGCCTGGCTAGAACAAAGATGTCTTGGACTCTGTACTTGGTTTTCCAGATATTGAGATTGATGTGGACTGCAGCATTACTACATAATGACTTTATCACATAATAATCCCAACACGCTTAGCAATTTCATCTCAGTAGCCAGGTGGTTTTATGTTGCATTTTTGGAGGTACAGCTTCATTTCATCCCAGAAATCTATATAAATTTTGCTTTTCACTTGCTAGACATCCCTGAGCCTTTCCAGACTTGTGTTTAAACAGCACTCTAGAAAGTGCAGTTAAACTATGACAAATTAGTAGTAATATTATGTAGGTAAATTGGCATGGCTGGGGAACTCCTACTTTCCTTACCTGGTATCATCCCATTAAAAAACCCCACAATCCTATTTCTTTTAGCACCTGGCAAGTTGCTTGTGTTGTATAAGCATGTTCAAACTGGCACTTTTTTCATTCTTTTTACAAAACCTTTATTTGGTATTTTCCCGTCTGGTCTAAGTTTTGGGAGCTTTTTGTTGACACTTTTCATACCAGAAAGAGAGATCAGAACTCATGTACAGACTGTCTAAAGCCTCACGGCACTGGGCCAAGTGCCTGTTCTTATATCATATATCTTATGCTGAGATAATTCCAAAGGAGTGTTGTTTAAATACCTTCCCGGACAGACAGCTGAAAAAACCAATTTTGCCTCTATTTATTATGTTAGCAACTAAACCTTTAACATATATCACAAACTGAAATGTTCAGCTGCTTCTAAGGATCTGCTGACTTATTTGAGGGACTAAATAAAATCTATTATATATGTATAAATAATTTATTTGCTTGATTTTATTATGATGACCACACTGTTAACTCAGTACATATTTAGTTATATAACTATTACCTATAGAGCTTAGCTTCATCTTTTTTTTACAGTAACTTTATATAGCTTGTGCCTATTTTGGAAGAACCCTTGTATCTTTAATAATTTAATATATGGTGTCTTGCATCTGAATCTACACCACCTTTTCAGATTCTTTGAAATCTGGAAACAGTGAAGCTGCTTTTCCAGTTCTGCAGGTTTTCAGGTGAATTCATTTAGTCTTTTTTTTTTCCCCCTCCAGACTTCCTCTGACCTGTTGTTAAGGTGCTGGTTTCTAAGTTCAGGACATTGCTGACTAGAAAAATATACCTTATGACTGTTCTGAGAACTCAGAGTTGGATGGTTTCCTATGAAATACATTTTATCTTAAACATAAATACTGTGCCTGAACTCAAAAATCAATCTAGTATCAAGGCATACACAAGGAAGAGTTACTGAAAACAGTTCCATTTTTGTCATTCCACAGTGGTTACCAAGCATGTGTCTTGATAATGATTGTCTGATAATGAGCATGGTCTCTCAATATTATGCTAAATTATAGACAAGGAGAACACTGTAACAGGAAAGCAATGCTTCAAGAGTAAATGGGAGCAGGTCCATAAAGGAGTTACGAAAGTAGAAGGACCAGCATATCACGAAGGCACCTAAGGCAAGAGGCTGTCTTTCCTAAACACTTAAAAACTCCTTGTAAATGCTGGCATTGATTATAAGGAATGGACTGCTACCAGAATAAAACTGCCTGGGGAAAAACTTCACTTTAAATCTTTCATTTTTCCCTTAAAACATTTTTAATAAGGGTCACACATGCATGAGTTGCAAGAATGCCAAGCATCCATAGCTCTCAATATCCTGAGGACCATTTCCTCTTTAGAAAGAGATTTTCCATTTAAATTTAAAACTTTTAGGATCCAGATGGATTTATTGGTTCTATTTTGGTACCTCAGATATTCTGAAAAATTACACACACACAAAAATAGATCTAAAATGGAAACAAAAGCCAAAGCTTCAAAAGTACTTTTAAAACTGTGCTATCCAAATTATGGTTTAGAGTATTTAAAATAACCTTTCATTTTGCTTTTTCGAACATTTGACCAGGTTCCAAGAAGTCCTAGGAGCCAGAAGTCCTAGGAGGCCTCCCAGAAAATCCTCAGAGCTGGTTTAGAGCTGATAAGCTCTCTTCCCGTGGCTGCAGGTCACACAGCAGATTTTCAGATATCTGCACAGATGACATGGAAGATACTTGAGAGGGTTTAAAATTTGCATCGTTTCTGTCCTGTTTATGTGCAAATGAGTGGATGTCTGTGAATAGCTTTCATTTTAAAATATTGCCATTTTTCAGCACAAAAATACTCCTTAGAAGGGTCTGCACTGTGTTCAGGATTTCCTTTTTCTAATCAATGCCAGTAAAATCCAGTTAATAGGACTAAAAGTGAAATGGAGTCATGATGGGATTATTGACATTCTGTTTTGAAAACACTCACAGAATGTCTAAATCCTGCCTAGTGAATTGCTGACACGAACTCTAAGCTTTTCCAGGAAAAATATGAGATGCCAGTGCTGACCTGTCATTGTAAAGCTGCAACTCCTATGGTGGGTCTGTCTCTATTGCTCTTTGTCTCTTCCCAGAGGAGCAGGCAGCTTTTTGCCACTAGCATGCTCAGGCATTTTAGTTCCTATGTGATGTGGTGATACGTTGCCCAAATAAAAATTTAAAATGAGATGATTTATGTGAATTTTGAGGTATCTGAAGCACAATCATTCACTCAAAACTTGATGTTGCTGTCATTAGTTTTAGTAATATCTGTTCCCATATTGTAATTTGTCTCTGAACTCTGGAGCATCTTACAGGGCAAAATAAATGTCATCATTTTTATTTCACCTAAGTGAGAGGGAAACTGAGGCAAGAGTGGGGAATTGACTTGCACTTCACCTCACACAAGATTAGCAGAATACAAGACTAAACCCTTCATTCAGGTTCTTTCCATCCTCTGGCACAATAATAGGAACTATCTCAGTGCTCAGATCATCCCTCTTCTGTGAATAATGAGTAATACTATTGAAAATTCTCACACATCTTAGATGAAAAAATTGTTCACATATTTATTCATATTTTTAAACAGTTCTGTGAATGTGTGGGCCCTCTTACCATGTGCATTTTTCATTAATATCCTACGACAGGATCTTGTTGGCAGGCATGTCACTGCAGCAGACAGTTGGATGTTTAATTTTGAGGAATTTCTAAGTAACAATTTGATGTGCAGTGAGTAGTTTGACTTTATGTGTACATTTGTCCAGTTAAGGAATAGCCTTGTCCCTTTGCCCTTCACTCCACCAGACTGCCTACACAGAAAAAAGATTTTAGTAACAGGTATACACTGGGCAGTATTCACAATAAAATTGTACTCCAAAAAGTGAGTGTAGGTAATTATTTAGTGAAGTTTATTAAATAGTTCATGTTGTGTGTATTCATACTAATTTTGAGAGACAACAAGGGAAAAGCACTCTCCTGAAGTCTAATCAGGAACACATTTTCTGTAAATGTGTCTTTTTGTCAAGTAAATAACTTGATGTTGCTGCATGTTTGAGATTTGCCCAGTCAGCCCGAGCAGTGCAACCAGTCCACACTAATTCCATTTGTGGGCTGTGTGCAGCTTTTCTTCCCTGCATTCGACCTTGCCCCTGTGATGTGAAGCTGTAATCTGTGGGTAAGACTTGGGGCACCGTGGTCAGGTTCCTGCCTCCTGAGCCGACTGCTGAAGGGTCTCTGGGCAGAGATGGGCGCTGCTGAGGAGGGGAGGGGTGGCTGCAGCCTGGTTCTTGCCTAGCTCAGTGACTGCCCCAGCCCTGCTCGCCTGCTCTCTGGGCTTCAGGTGGGAGCAGCCTCTGCTCTGCACCTCCCCAGTCCCACAGGCAAGCTCTGTCTACACCATTACTTTTTCCTATTAGTATCAGGAAGTCCCAATGGAGAAGACATTAGAGAACCACAATAAATTAGATTATTTCCCCTCTTAGCAAAAGTGCTGCAAACCTGTTGTTTTCTCTGGTTTGTGTAGGGCTGCTTTTGTCAAGTCATAGCACATTGTTGCTTAACCCAGTGCATTTAGCTGTTGGTTTCATTATCATAAGCTTATTCATATGCTTCTAGCTTTCTCTTTTTGTGTATAGTAAGTAATTAGTGTAATTTAATATGTCATCATTGTTGCTTTTTCTAGCACAGAATAATAATAAAAATCCAGTATAAATGTGAAGTTAATCACACTGTAACCTCTCAAACTTCCATACTCCTCCAGATAAGTCCTCAACAGTGATCTGGGGGTTGACAAATGATTCTTCTAAAAAACTCTGTGCATACTTTTTGGTAGTAATTTTAAGGCCAAAATGATATCATCAGAGGTTCATCATATGCAGATACTTGGGATATCATAGAGTAAAATATGTCTTTTTCAGAAGCATGAGATAAAGTCAATTATAACAGCTTTAGTGAATTAGGCAGTGGAAACAATCTCAGGATGAGCGCTTGATGTTTAGCTCAGTTAATTTCAATTAAAGCTTTCATAGTAATTTAAAATTCTAATGTAGAAATGTTCTGTTGCTATTTGCTCTTTTTTTTCTGAGTACTTTTAATGAGCAGCATCACCTAGATTGAATACTTACTTTAAAAAGGATGTTTTTGTATTTTTACTGTTAAAATCCAAAAACCTTCCTAAAATATACATAGTATAAGGAAAATGCTGTACAGAAGTCTTCATCTCTTTATTTAAGCTTTCAAATGACATCAGACTACTCATGCTTTTCTTCCATATTTATTGCATGGTCACTAGATGCTTCTCATACTTATTTTAGTTTGCTGGTCTCTGTCATACCTTCTATCTCTCACATGTGTATTTCTTCCAGCACATGGATATATATTAATGTCATGTTTGTTTATGTGGTTGTGAAGATCATTGTTTTAATTCTGAAATAGGTAGCGCACATGTGCTATGAGTAAACTGTGATAATCTATGTAAATTATGTGCACAGAGCCATACTCTGCCCTTGGGGGAAATGCAAATCAGAACATTTTGTAGTTTGTTTGTTTTTAAATACATACACTTTTCACTTCAAGGCTCGGGACAGACTCCCTGTTTATTTTCCTATTGCTTATCATTTGTTATTCCTTGTAAATATCTCAGTCTTTAATGATCAGTTTGCTACTTTGGCAGTAAAAAAAAGCTTGATGAGTGAAGTCCTCAGAATACAATGTTTGGTGTATTTTACAGCTCTGCTGTAAGGGATTTATCTGCTTGTAAAAGGGTGTATAACACACGACTCAAAGCCGTTACAGTGATCTGACAGTCTTCATTCATTTTCTCCCAGTATTGTCTTGTTGTCTTCTTTTACATTAGTGTTTGTAATATTTTTCAATCCTGCATGACTAAAACATAGTTAACTGATTTTCCTTATATGAAGCAAGCAAAACATATTCATAAACTGTGTTGTTTACTGCACTTGCAGTTCTCTGCAGATGTAATTTGTTTTAATAATAAAATTATTTTTATACTCTTTAAGTACCCTTTCGGAGAAATGTTTTAATGTAAGTTGTCTGATTCTATTTTAAGTGAAGGAGAAAACCTGGTAGAGGTTGTCTCTTTAAATCAGATCTGCAGTGTTGATGGACCCTCTAGCAGGCACGGTAAGAACCATTCTCACCTCTGCAGCAGGGAGCTTGACCATATAGACTCTCACATTCAATCAAAACGTTTTCCCTTTTAATATGCACTGTACCAATCCTATTCCCATGGTTACAGCCCGTGCTTCTTTGGTTGCTTCCAGTCTGTTGGAAAAGGAAGGCAGCATACATTTCTTGTACAGGAGTTTAAAACATCATGAAAGCAACCCTGTTGTGATTTGCATTTTAAATGTTTCTTTTTTTTTCTCATTGTACAGAATGCTGTAGCAGTAGCATCAGTTCATTTGCCACAGTCTGTCTTCTCTCAGTCTTCAGCCTGGCAATCTGTTGATAACTCCACTTGCAAGCTACAGTTTATTGTCTTTCGGAATGGAAAACTCTTTCCTAGCACAGGAAACTCATCAAATCTCGCAGATGATGGGAAACGTAGGACAGTTGCCACACCAGCTGTTTTTGCTAAAATAGGTGAGAAGCTGTTATGCATGATTTTCTTTAATCTAAAAGCTCCGGTATACTTGATTGTGTAGAGAATAGAGGAGTAGAGTATGCAGTGTGCTGAGAGGCTGGAAACAGTCTCTGTCTTTAGTACAATGTTTGCAATTGTTCCTGTCTGCACGATTTTATTCAGATTGTCCTGCAAATAAAGAAATGCCCTTACGCTACGATCAGAATGCAAATTCTGGGCTACTGTTTGTTGACTGTGTGTTGTTACAGATGCTTGTTTCTTAAAGCTATTGGAAGGAACCTTGTTTTACTCTTCAAAATTGCAATGTTAACGTCCTAGACACTGATAAAAATAAGGCTTTTGGAGTGGGAGTAGTGCCCTGTTGCATGTGTCAATAGTCAGCAGTATACTTTCTGATACGATGGATGTAAAACAGGTGTTGTTAAAGACTTTTGTCTAAATCAGATACATTGTATGTGCTAGTGAGTCATTATTTTGAATAATTACTCACCCATGCAATTTTACTAATTATGTCCCATACTGAACAGTGCTCTCATTTCTATTAACATTTTTAAATGTTTGAATGTGACTTTCGCGGTGCAGAATTGTCTTAGCTATTAATCATGCCATGAAACTGAGCCATTTCTGCAGTTACATGGGCAATAGTGTAACACTGGTCGTAACTGAAGAATCTGAAACAATAAAAAAGATCTCTTTTGTGAGGAATGATTAGATCATTTTGACACATTATGTGATTGAAATGTTTAGATTTATTTATACCATTGCAAACTTCTCTGATGTGAGCACTACCTTTGATTTTGACCATTAAGATTTTATGTCCACTGGCTTTTTTCCCCATAGTTTAGTGTATCTGGTCTCTTTACAGAGCATTCATCAGTAAAAGGTTTTCCACTCCGTCTCTCTGATTCAGTTTGTTCCTTTTGCAGATGGGTGCAGTTTTGGAAATCTCACCAGCCCTCTTACTATAGGATTGAGGCACTTTGCACGGGGTATAGACCCCATTGCAGCCTTCTGGGATTTTGACCTTCTAGATGGACATGGAGGCTGGTGGGGAGAAGGGTGCCACATAATTAGTTCTGCAGGCAATATTACCACCATTCAGAGTACACACTTCAGTAACTTCGCAGTGCTAATGGTAAGTATATGACTTAGCAAATATACCTATATTTCTCTCTCTCTCTCTCTCTTTTGCCATGCATATATGCTCTTTTTACGTGCATCTGTTTCATTCTTACTTGTTAGTAGCTGACCTTCTGGGTTTTTATAATGTTTAGTATAAAACAGTCTAAAAGAAAGTAAGTTATTTATCTGCTAGTAAGTGAATAAACCTGGTGGTCAGTTTTAATATCCTGAGACAGGCCTAATCAGAAATGACATTAAATTCAGTCTTATAAATGAAAGTTCCATCAAGGACTGATTAGTACTTAACGGTTATAAATTACAGGACAGGGTTTAAAAATGTATACTCCTGTGTGCTTTTACATCAGCACATCTCAGAGGCTGGTCTGCTTTTGTTCCTTCCCTGCACTGTGTTGATCATACTAATTAGTTGCAGGCATACTGCAATGTTGAATCATTTAATAAATGGAGAGGAATAACATCTTCTGCTCTTTTAAGTAAGGACAGACCTGTCCTTGTTGATTCTGTAGGAGTTTTGGTTTGTACACCAGTGCCGATAGCCTACTTATGAAATTGCTGTTTGTGAAGAAAAATATTCCTGTGCAGTGCTAACACATCAGCTTCTTTGCTCTGTTCTGTCACACTTACAGTTCCCATTGCAGTTATTTAACTAACCACAGAAAGTTACCTTCATGAAAGCAAAAATAGTATGCATACAATAATGAACTGTTATTATTCAGGGACTAAAGGAAAACGAACAAAAAATTGAAAGGTTTCTAAGCTTTATAGGTGACAAAATTTTGCACCCTTAAAAATATTTGTTATAAACCAGTTGTAAAAAGATTAGACATGTGTACTATTAATACTAGATTGCTCTTGAATACTGATGCATGATTGCTCTGTAGATGCTGCTTGTGTACATTACAGAAATGTTTATAGTTGAGTAAATAATGTATTGTGTGTATGTGTAAGGGACAGCAAACACAGGCGACAGGAATTGCGAGGACGTGTGCAGAGAATACCAATCTGCTGCTGTCAGATGGAGCCCAGATGGCAGCCAATCATAGCACAAAGCTGTGGTACCCACGAGTTAAATGCAGATATTATCATCCACTTCGTAAGAACTGATTTCCCTGAGACTTAGTTGAACATTTTTTCACCCATTACAGAATTGTTCAGAATTCAAGAGCTGTTCCTCAGATTTGATGACATTAAATATACCTCATTTTCTGCAGCTCCTGTGAGTTCCCTTTCCCCCCAGCCGCTTGTTTCCCAAAATGTGATTCATAATTTTGCTTTGAGGATGTTTTTCTAAATTCATTCAAGAAATCACCTGTTGACTTTGCAGGTGCCACACCCAAAATGGCTTCCTCTTCCTTCAACTGCTTGAGTGTAGCCTGTTCTTCTTAAACTTTGAGTAGTTACTAGATGTTAGTTTGGTTTGCAAACAACCGATTCCATAGTTTCTTTTTGTTTGAAAAGTTGAATAGTGACACAAGCGCTGCAGTTAATTTTTGATTTATAAAGCACATTTGTCCCTGATAAGGTGTAGGAGATGGTTTTTTCTACAACCATAGAGGCAACTGAGGCACTTTTTACTGGAACTTTTTTATCTGGTATGTAATTCTGCTATAGGCCTTGTGTTGGCTTGGTTATGAGAATTCAACTTTGCTTTATTTCATGTGTGCAACTTCCAAGTTTATCTGTGCAAGACAAGAAAGTAGAATCCTAGACTCACCCTTGCTTTGCAATTGCTATTGTAGCAAACAATGGGATATGTTTCTTAGCTCATGTTTCATAGTGACTTTTAAGAAAAAAGATCATGGGTAGTTTTAAAATATACATATATAAATATGCACACACACAAATCTGTTTTCCAACCATTGTCTTTCTAAACAGTTAGTGGGAAATTTCTGTAGCTTCATTATGTGCAAACATTTTCATTCAAGTATTATTTCTTAATCATTGTTTTGCAACATAAAGTCAAGGATTGTTTTTATTTGATAGAAACTATGCTTTTCTGGGCAGTTCAATTCTCATACCAGAAATGAAAAATACTTTGTTGTTCTGCATAGTTATTAATTTATAAAATGAACAGTATAAAGTGCCTATGCGTATCTTATTAATTAATATCTAAATGCCTAATATATTTTAAAATACTAATAAACCATCAGCAAATTCAAAATACTTGGCATATCATGTGTAGCCAATGCAGTTAGCTACAATATCATGATACATGTCATTAATCTTTAACTCTCTAATCTGTTAAACAACAAAAATTCATAATTGATTATTATGGTTTGGGATAATTGAAGAAAACTGAAATAGCATCTGTAAATTAAAAAGCAGCACTAAAGCTTTACATTAACCATCAGAATAATGTACACCCTGCTGTGGAATAAGTTGAAACAGAAGCCTCAATCAAACCAGTTGTCCATTTTATAGTTAGTACAGCACATATTCTGTTTTGTCACCTTTTTAAATAGTAAAACAAAGTTTCCTAAGCTGCTTTCATAAAAGTCGTTTATGCCTATGTACTGTAGAAGGGTTAAAATAAAGGTTTTCTAGAGTCCTTTTTTTAGAAAGGCTGCAATCAAGGATTTATCAACTACGGTTGATAATTAATAAGCATAAGCATACTTCAAGTGATAGGAGTCATAGAGAGCCATTTGATTTCTCTCTGTGACAGTTGTTCAAGTGATGTCAATGAGGGAGAAAGTATAGTTTGGAGGTTGGATTGGAAAGGAGTTACAAGCTCCTTCCCTCACGTGGTCTCACACTTTCACTTTGCTCTGCGTTGGGCTGCAAATAGAAGCCAAATAATAGAGTCAGACATGATAGAGCATTATCTTTCTCTGATCAGCTTTTGAGTAACATGTCCTAGAGGTGAGAGTAAAATGCTGTGAACTAACTTCCACATTATATTCCTGCCTTTTACTTCATGTACTGTGTATTTAGACCAGTCCTCTATTTTGTCTTTTCTTCTGTTATCTATAGGAGGAAGAGAGTTGGGTGCACTCTAGTTCCTTTTGGAGGTGTCCAAAGCCCTCTAGGGTTGTGAACTCTGCAATATGATTTTCTATTTTAGAGTAAAATAATGAACTTATATACTTTGAAGCTTTCTTATAGCTAATGATAAGTATGTGTTTCTTAAATAATATGTATTTATGCTCTTGTGTGAATAGAGCTGTATATCAGTATTTCAGTTTTTTATGACAACATGTGTGTATGTTATGACCAATCCAGAGACCTCTATATCTGAGTAATAACTCTTCAGGAGATGACAAAATCATCCAATAGCAACAATGAATTTCAAAATTTGCTAAATATATTTTGGCATACATTGTCCTCTGTTCTTCCTTTCACTTTTCTAAGAACAGAATGGAAATTCAATAGTGATGGATATTACTGTAATTGTATACAACATTTCCTTCCCTCCCTTAGACTGCTTTGTCAATAGTAATTTCCTCAAATCTGCCAAGTAAACACAAATAAAATTCTTAAATCTAGGTATGATACTTCCCAATTAACATAAAATGGATTAATATTGTTAGGACTTTTAATTGTAATCCTAAAAGAAGGTTAAATCAACATAAAATCATAAACAACTCCTTTCCTGTTTTGTCACAATTTTTCTCATTATTCCAATGAACGTAGGTGTAGGGTCTTTAGGATTTTTGGCTTTGCTTTATGTGCATAAGGAGTAATTATTTGCAAAAGTAGCATACATTCGGTGGATGCTTATATGAGATAATTAAGGCTGAGGAGATAGCTGACAAAACCAGAGCATATTTGAAACTGGTCTGGAAGCAAAGCTTGGAAAACCATGTGAATGAAAAATTGTGGAGAGGCAAGGTTCTAGGAATAGATCACAGCAAGAGTTATGGGATTTTTCTCCTGTTGTTTTGCCCGTGTTCCCTGAATCTTTGAAGTCTTTCCAGTTTGGTACGAAAAAATCTACTTTTCCACCATATTCATTGTTACTGGAGACAACTGCAGAATTTCCCAATCCTATTCATGAAGTTCAATTCTGAAAACAGTCTTCTAAAATTCCATCTTTCAGACCTTCTCCAAATTAAACAGCCTGTCTAAGCATTTTGAGAAATTAATTCATGAGTCGGGGAAGTATTACAGAGATGTCATTTAGAAGGTTGACATAATTACAGTATTTGACATTTTCCCCATAGAAAACACAGGGTTTTCTCATAACAGACTGTGGAAACATGGTTCTGTACTTTGAAAAATCAGACTGCTTATAACGAGAGGTTCAAGAATGAACATTTCAAGTCTTTTTTCAAGTTTAAACACCTACTGGATAGACCTTAGCAGAGTTTATGCACCAAAGATTATGAAAGTGATGCAGAAAGTTTACCTGCTATATGCAAGATTAATATTTGGTGTGGTGGGAACTACAAAATTCCCTGGAATTGGAGTCTTCTGCACATGCCTAGATATTTCCCAACGTAAAGAGCCTTCAAGGAGGCACATACTCTTCACTTAAGTCCTCAGCTGGCTTGTACTGCTCACTGCTCGTGTAATGCTCATTCTCGTAAGAGAATGCTTGGCCCATGTGGACAGTATTGAATCCAGCCCTACAGAAGAGGCTGCTTTTTAAAGAATATTCCTGACAGTGTCATTCTTTTGCACAAAGCCATGGAATTAGAGTAGTCTTAAGAGCAAAATCTGCTTATTATTTCTTTTTCCTTGATTGCATCTACATTTTATTAAATTGCATTTAATAATATGTATTATCTGCTCCGTAAAAAGCATAGACTGCCTTGGTACTGGGCTCAAAAATCCAGACTTGTTTCCTGCAAAATGCAGTGATTTTATCACAAATCGAGTCTCTGGCTTGAGCTCTTTCTTTCTGTTTTTCCTTTCTGTTGGCTTAATGGATCTTGCATTCATCATGGTGCAACTTCAGCCAGCACATAAATGGATTCAGATTATAAAGCTCAGTAAAATCGTCCAACTCTTGGGAGGTAGATGTAAATTAAAGACCTGGAATCTAGGCCTTGGGACATTTTATTGTCTTGATGGCTTCTACTGGGCTTCTTTCACTTCAGCAATATCTTTCTTGTACTGAAGTGCCCAAAACTGGACACAGTAGTTGAGATTTGGGCTCACAAGTGGTGAATAGAAAGGAATAATCACTTCCCTCACTCTGCTGCGTGCAGTCTTGGTAATATGGCCCAATATAGGGTTCATCTCACAGGCCACAAGTGCTCACCACTGTCTTGGTTTGTTTCACACCATCTTAAAAGGGTGAATGAATGAATGACAATTTCTTATTAGACAACATTTAGTAGGCCTTGTAGTTATAGACACCAGTTTGTACTGGTCAAAGTTTTGTAAGTATTCCTTTTCCTGGGATAATTCGTCTGATTTTTCAATATCATCATGATTTGAATCCTCTCTAGGAAATAAAATCAAGCCCAACTTTTAAAAATGTAACATACAATTATGCTGCTTTGCATATAGCATTAAAAAAATGCTGCTTTTCTGCATGTTGTCTTCCCCAGAAGATTACTCAAGGGAAGTTGATAGATCAATAAGGTTTAATTATCATCAGAGACCAGACAAGCTACATCTGTTATATATCTATAATGAAATCAGTTTTCAATATACAAAACTCTTAAAAAGGATATTCTGCTTTGGCATTAATGCATTATCATACTCAAAATTTTACCATTTACTGTAAAGATTAGATAAGAGATAATAATAAAAAACCCAGTATTTTAAAATGGAATTAGCTTTAAGATGCTGATTGTTCTTCATTCTTCTGCAGGCAAAATGGTTGTATTCCTGTAGGGCACATGGCATTTGCTTTTACACTGGTGATCAAACATAGAGACAGGTTGAACCTTGCATTTACACTATTAAAAACTAGTTCTGTAGTACACAGTGATGGTACTCAAGTAAAATTGCTTTCATTTTTTACTATATAAATATGTAGCTTCACTGTGCTTCCTTTTTCACAACCTTAACTTTTCAGAGTGTTTTTTCAGAAATATCCAGCTTAATTTTCTTTAAATAACCACACTGTTAATACTGTATGACATTACTACTTCTTTAAATAACCACACTGTTACTACTGTATGACATTACCACAGTAACACATTTCTGAATGCAGAGAAATGAAGCGTGTACCTAAAAGTATGCCAAAGCGTACTATTGGTATACAAAAATATAATGACAGCAGTAAGAGCTAGAAGTAAATGTTCTATTATTTTCAACAGAGTATTTCTGTTTAAATTGTACAGTGTTTGCATTACTACTCTAATAATATGAGCTATTGAACATTTCTCATCTACCTCGACAGATGTACTTTGTAAAAGAATTAATGGGGAGATGATGCAAATAAAAACATGGGAGAAAAAGATTATCAGAAAAAAGGTGTTTGAGTGGACATTCAGAGACAGTTCTGAACCAACAGACTTTTAAAGAATTATTGAAAAGTTGTGAATTCATGATATCCTGAGTGTTTAATTCACGCATACTGAAAAAAAAAACCAAAAATGAGAAGGCCTTAAGACCATAGGTCTGTCATGTTAAAAAAGTAGCAAATCAAAAGACAGAGTTCTTTTCCTCCTCTTTTCCATTTGTGATTGAGGGAAGAGTAGCAAGAACTGACACCTCCAGAGGAGACAGCATAAGCTGAGTTCCTCCATGAAAAGTGACTCCACCTCTCACTCTGTCTTGGTGAACTGGGCAGGGCTGAGAGAGCACTTGTGTGAGGGACAGGAGTGACAGAGCAGATTTAACTGAGCTACACGTGCAAGCTGGGGAAGTACCTGAAGAGAAATGGGATGTGATAACATATAGTTGACATTTTGTTAATAAGTTATTTAAGGGGAGATTTCACTTCTGGAAAATAATGTATTGAATATTCTTCCAAGGGAAACTAAAACTGACAAATAAGAAACACAGTGTTTTAAATGCATGCCAGTATTTTAAATGTAAGGGTTTTCTGGATTGTCCTATTCAGCACTATTTCAGACTTCAGCTTTTTCTCTGCTGGTTAGTGAAGTTGTTATGTGCAGAGTTAGTGCCAGTGCACATGGGAACTGGCATGTCGAGGACACTTTATTTGCGCTCAGGTTATAGGTTTGTGTATAAATTTTAGTACCTGTGTGTAGAAATGTAGTGCCACAAACAAACGTCGCTTAATGCATTACAGGGAATGTCTGGTGTTGGCTTTAATTCAGATAATCTGAAGATATTCTGTTTTATATAATGGGCTCCTTTGCTTTCCATCCATCACACCTCCAGATTTAGCTCTCCTAAATGTGAAATTTAGAATGGGAATTTGATAAGGTTAATTTTACAAAGATATTGATAGTTTTTCATTATGCTTTTCATGAAGAATTGTGTCGCTAGGCACTAACATGTCCAAAAGGAATGCATGGATCTTTATTCTGCTGTTAATATAGCTGTCCAAGTTACTTTTGAATTACTATAGGGAGTAGAGTATTTGCAACTAAGTGTGAAGGTCACTGGGTCACAGGAGTTGTATCAACTGGGAATTATATTTGAGTCAGTTGATAATTTGGGTGTATTCTCTTGTCTTTTTTTTTCTTTGAGTGGTTCTTCTGCAGCCATATATATGCCCTTTAGAGACCTTTATGGTGATTCAATATTTTGTGCTTAATATCTTAGTAAAATACACTCATAAAGTTCATGTTATCAGAAGGACCAGATATTGCTAATGCCAGGAAAATGTAATATTCTGTGTATTTCTTCAGACCTTTTTTTTTAATTAGGATATGTCTGCTTGTACAAAAAGGTTAATTTCTGTCTAGCAGACTGTATGCAGATGAGGAAGGAGCAGTCTGTTATTGTAAATTCATGAACTGAATCTACATTAAAAGCTCATGGGTTTTTTTTCCTGCCCTTGAAAAGGAACAGCTAGAAATGACAGGACATCTTGGAATGAAGTCTTACTTTCACACATGCCTAACAATGTCAAACCATTTTGCTCTTTCCATAGGATTTTAAGACAGTGCTGTCTTTCCCCCAGTACCCAGGGGAGTTTCTGCACCCTGTGGTTTATGCATGTACTGCAGTTATGTTGTTGTGCCTGTTTGCTTCCATTATCACCTACATTGTCCATCACAGGTAAGAATTCCATTTTAAGCACTTGTACTAAATGGTCAGCATGATGCTGAGGCACTTCAATTTTTAAAATCCTTATTGTAAAGATAAATTAAAATGATCTGAATTACTGTTCAATAGTAATGGCAGCAATGTGATTTGCACCAGAGAAATCAAGAAGTTCTGTCAACTTTTCTTTAGCTGTTCCCAAGCTGTATCTTTTCTGACACATATGTTTAAATTTTCTGCACACTTTTCCTAAAATTTCTAATTCAACAATTCAGTATAAAACCATGAACACTATCAAATTGCTTTCTGGCAACTTCCACTTGGGCAGCACCTTGGTCAGCTGCACTTGCCATATTGGCTTTGAAGACCAAGTTTGTTTGGAAGACTGGGAACTATCACTAGATGAAACAAACTTTATTTGTCTTCTAAATTTTGGGTGTAGAAAACTTGTGTTTTCTTTTATATGAAAAATTTATATAAGTGCCATTTTAACTACATACTTCTGGTTAAAGACCATTAGCAATTTAAAAGAGTAGGAATGTATTGTACTGTAGAAGCTGCTAAATATTAATTAAGTGAACCTAATGCAATGTCTTCTGATCTTCAGCTTCCATTTAATCCTTTAGAGATGTCTTGTTAAAGTTCTGCATATGTGAAGCTATGCAATAAGCCTTTTGCTTTTAGTACTGTACTTTGAATGCTTGCTTTGGAGGAGAAAACTTTAAATCATAGACTTTTATGATTTTTACCATTTATTTTTACCTTTTTATCATTTATTTCAATGCTATATAGGTCAGACTCTGTCCTGTGGGTAGATTGTTACATAGGTATTCGAGAATCAAAGAATTTTATTCTATCAAATTAAATATTTTTTCCAAATAGTAATTTTCATAATAGATACGTTGTTTTTTTTTTAATTTTAAAACGTGATTTTCTCAACAGCACAATCCGAATAAGTAGAAAAGGATGGCACATGCTTCTCAACTTTTGTTTCCATACTGCTCTCACATTTGCTGTTTTTGCTGGTGGAATCAATCGTATTAAATATCCAATTATATGTCAAGCTGTGAGTATCTGTCTTATTAATTCTTACTGTTAGAACTGAAACTTGTAAATGAGTTTTTAACATAATAATTATAGTTCTCCTTTTCATATATTGTTCCTGGATCTTAAATTTTTCAAAATAAATCACTATAAGCATGTCTTTTAAAGGCCAGCACTGGGAGTGTTCAGTGTTTCATTGTCCCATGAGTTTCTCTAAGAGGGTGATCGATGCATTTACTTCTCTGAGGCTCAGATTACCTTGTTTTTGTTGTTTTGGGTTTTTTTAAGAAAAGCTCTGAAAATCTTAGTATTTCTCTACTGTACAGGGTAGTTGAAAACTGTGAATGCAAAATACCTCTGTCCTTCCTGTTCTTTGGATAGAATGTGTGGGACTAAACTTGCTGCTTCACTTTTGTAATACATCTGCTGTTTGTCTGAGAGTGACCCTGGCTTCACCGGATGATCCCTAAGGAGACAAAGCAGACCAGCATACTTGTAAATTTTACGGGTCTTTATGGACCCGTGTTTGCACTGCTGAACTGTTCCACATCTCTTGCCTCAGCCTTTTTGGGGCAACAGTGTTGTGAGATGTACAGACAGGGCTGGATTCAGCTGCTCTGAATATAAAGGCTGAGTCTGTGCAACGTGTAAAGAAAGTCATTTCAGTCGCCTTCCATAATGCCCCATGAGGACTTGTTGCAATTTGTTTGCCTTACATATTTCTTCCTCTCAGACTTTGTAGAAGTGCACCAGCTCTCATGAATGTTGTTGGTATTTACTTGTAGTAAAGCACTTTGATTAGCCAGTGTTGTCCCAGATACTTTGCCTGTCACTAATCCAGTTCTTCTGATTGGCTTGAATGGGTGTAAATAGCAAGAGAAAGAAGCCAACAGCAGAGTCACTGCAAAATTTGCATAATTACTTCACTCTAGTTTTCAGTGAGATGCTTTGGAAGTATTTTGTGTATCCTTGTGCATGACCATCAGTAAACAGCACATGTGGGTCTGTAAGTACTGTGACCCTCTACATGTGAAATCTACCTAAGTGTATTGCATGATACTCATTTAAATAACACAGTTGTCCACTAGATTATTTTGTGAGAAATATATCACAATATCTAGTATATTGTGTCATAATTAATTTGTAAGTTCTAGCGAATTGAAATATCACTTACCATTGTCTTTATGTGCAGTTTGCAAGAGATAGTAGCAGATTAGTTTATAGGGCAGCCATGGCCATGTAATTACATGATCACAAATGACCATCTGTTGTTCCAGTCGTTGTCTGGTTATTTACTTTGCAGCTTGCATAGTAACAATGTGGTATTAACAGCTGTAATGAAAAATTGATTGAGATAAATGTGTTATTAATAGCCTTTTATAAGTAATACATAAACTACAGGGGTATCTTAATACACTGCATTATCAGTGGCATCTGTCTCTTGCTATGGGATGGGGCCAGATCCTGAGCTGCTGAGAAACATGCACACTTAGCGAAACTGAATTGAACCATTCATATATGTCTTCTGATCAGTTTCACAAAGTTATTTATTTACCTGGCAATATGCTACATCAACAGAAAATATCATCAGTACTTACAGTATAGGAAAGATACAGGTCACACAAGACAGAGACTGTCCTCTATTTCCTGCTAGAAATTGTCTGATGTAATTAGACAGGGCTAATGGATGGACTAATCCAAACAATCTAAGACGAGGCTCCAACAGCTGGTAATAGAGGCTGAAAAACAGTTCACTTTGAGAACATTGTACCCAGCCACAGATACTTTCCTGCTTTCTGACAGCAGGTTTTTCAAAATTCTGAGTCCCAGTGCCTGTGTCCTGTGAGAACCCTGAGATGATTACTCTCTGATTTAATATCCAAGGTGGCAAAGCAAAGCTAGGAGGTAGGGAGGTCAGAGGTACTTATGGTTTCCCAAGAAGCTCGTGAACATTCCCCACAGTTTGCTTAAGTGGTGATGTGGTGGACAGCACTCCTTCTCTCCAGTGTATGGAATACAGCAATTCTTTAAATAATTCAGCCTAATTAAATGTGTATTTTTATAGCTACTTAGATCTCAGATCTGAGTTTTGCCTCTTCCCCCCCCCCATTCTTTTTTCGGTTCTGGGCAAAAACCCTGATATTGGGGCTTAAAATATATTTGCTTCAAGCAGCACTGAAATATTAGCTTTACCACAGGTGTAACACCATCAGTTGCCATACCAGAGGTATTCTTCAATCTGCTAAAATTCAAAGCACAGCTTCAATTTGCAGCAATGAAATTTTCACTTTTTATTTCCCGAGTGCATAGGGAAAGATTACAACTGTAAGTATTTTTTGACCTAATCACTGAAATGTATTAAAGCCAGTCAACCACCACCTTTCCTATTGTAATTATCCCTAAAACTTCCACAGAAATTTCACTGCAGCATACTTATCGGTGTGAAATAATAGACTAAGTTAAGTTTTATCCTTCAAATTTAACCAAAAAGGATGGTTCTAAATTAGCCTCATTTGGATCACCTTCTGTCTCTAAATGAGTAGTTCAGGTTAGTTTTAAACATCAGAAATTAATGTTATGGAAATGGACCCATTTTCTGTGATAGCTGGAAGAACCTTCAAATCCCCTTGAAGGCAAAATAGTCACACAAAAAAAAGTCTTTTCAGAAACAGTCAGACATTTTTTTTTATATGGAATCTAAAAATCTAAAATTCCCTTTTAAACCTGCATATCTGTTTCAGAGAGGATTTTGTATAGACCTTTCACTTGCATATGTGCTCTGCAGTCTTTATGATTTACAAAGAAAACTGATGTTAAAGAGTGCTGGTTTAGAAGAGTTGATTGCATCTTCACACATTTCCTGTGTGAATGAATCCACAGACTCCTTAGATTACCCTTGAATCACATTCTGGGTGTCACTGAATGTTGGCTGTTGTAGAATCCAGACTCTTGAATCCAGACTTACTGGAAAAATTTTTCACGCAAGTCAAAGGTTGTGTTAGGAGTGGCAGATTGGGATAAATCAGAGGCAGTACACTACTAGAAAGGTGCTTGAGCCAGCCAGTGAGCCCCTCCATCCCCCAGAGTTAGCACCTCAGATTAGTTTGCTTCAAAAGGCAGAAGGAAGCTCACTCCTTTCATGCAAAGAATGAGAGAGAAGGAGACACAACTGTAGCTGGATCTCCCCCGATGTGTGGAGTACAGCAGTTCTGTTCTCTCAAAGACTTCTGTTTCATGGCTCCTCTTTTCCAGCAACGCATGATGACCATGAGGTTATGGATGCTAGGGGATGCAATCATCAGTTAAACATGTTGAAAGCATGAAGGATGGACTTCTGGGCACAAGATTCAGGAGGCAGAAAAGTTGTGGAGAGACAGAATCTTACTTTTGTATGTCAGTGGCATGACCAATCACATTTCCAAGAACCTCCTATATGGTTTATAAAATAAAAGCTTCCATGTAAACTTTGGCAAGGCTCAGATCTTCCTTTTCCCTGATAAATGTCATATGAAGCTGCTCGTGAATTCCTTTTTGTACGGCAGTAAATCTTCAACAAGAAAGGCAAGGCCCCTTCCATACTAGCCAGTAGCCTACGAGTTCAACTCAGAAAGTTCAACTTCTTGCTCTAAATTTCCTACTTGTGAAGGGAGCATGGGGTTTTTCTAATGCTAAATGTTTAAAGATCATGAAATATTCACATCCAGTGGTGTTACAGACTGCAGAGAAATTTCTGAATCCCTTCATCTCACAGAAAAGAATCACTTTCACTGCAGGATTAATAGTTTAATCAGAATGTCAGTGCATATCTGTGTCCTTCCTTAAATAGAACTGGATTAAGAAGTACAGTGTTATCTGAATTATGATTACAATTAGGAAAAAAAAAGAAATTAAATTAAAAATTTAGGGAAAACAAAGAAATTTGTGTGCAAGTTAAAGCTGATCAAGAGACCTTTTTGTGCCAAAATGCTTTGCATAAATGTGTATTCTGGTCATTACCACAGTAACTGCATCGTGTGGAACTTAAGTTATCTCTAGGGTACTGAAATTTATTGAAGGAGCACAAACAGACAACATCTTCTTACTGAAGAAAAGTATAATCTTCTATTGAAAAGGCTGCTGCTTATTCCCAAAGATAAGAGTTCTAAGAACACACGGAAAAAATGAATCCAAGAAAACAAGAAAATTTTTACCATATAACTGTGGTTAAAGAGCTTTAGGTACAATGCTGTTTTCAATGCATGTATCCTGGCAGGTTTTTTCTGTACCATTTGGCATGTCAATGGAAAACCTTCTTAAAAATAGGGGTCATCACTTCAATATTTCCAATCATAATCCTTTATTCTGCGTAGAAGATTTGACCCTTTCCATACAATTTTATGTGAAATACAAAAGGTCTGCTAATAGTGAGTATAGTTTTAAATTATCAGTTTGGTTTGAATTTGTATGTATTTTTTGGCCTCTGAAGTTTTACAGAGACAGAAATCCAGTAACAAGATACACACAGGTGAATTTGTACCCTGGACCTTTCATGCATAACCTCAAGTCTACATTTGCTAAGAGTCAGGAAAGAATTTACTGAACAAAATCACCTTGGTCTTTCTGTTGAGCCCTTCCATGTCATGAGCTGCTGTCTCATGTATTTCAACCATAGGGCTCAGATGTCTTCCTAGCTTGAGACAGTTAGAAAGAGAGGTCCCACTGGAGGGGACAAAAGATCTTGCACTCACGGTCCTTAAGCACAACAGTGAGGAAGATGGATCTCTGTGACATAACTGATGTCAGTGTGGAGACAAGGGGAAGGAAGAGGCAGAGAGCAAAACCCAGCACTTTGAAACACTGAACTTTCAATGTGAAGTGCAACTAGCATTTTTTGATTAATTATTAGTGGATGAATAATAGCAAAAATTTTAGAATTTAGTGTAACAGCTTAGTGCACCCTTCCAAATGCCATACTTCTGTTGTGTCATGTCAAATCTGTTAGTCATAAGGAGGTCCTGTGTCTTCAGGATAAATCAAATGTGATGGTTGCAGTTTCGGGGTTTTTTTGGTTTAGTTTGGTTTTATTGGGTTTGGGTTTTTTTGAGAGCAAAAGATGTATATGATTGAAGAGTTAGTGCAGAGGATGATAATATTTTTGCCTCCTCCACGTTTGTTCAATTTGTCCATATATCAGAAGTAACTCAGTTGCTGAAACATGGGCACACTGTGAAAAACATCAATGTGACTCAGGTGTAGCACAGCAGTGATGTTTTCAGTCAGTTCAGTTGCCTTCTTGAAAGTTCAATAAAATTGCTTTGTTGTACTATTTTTAGGTCTTACATTCATTTAGGTGGCTGATGGTTTCTGTCTATATGGTCATATATGTTGTCAAAATTTCACATGTAGGTGCCTTTTCACATGGAATTCATTCCCACTGTTCCTATTGCATGTACTTGTGTGGAAAACAGAATATATAGCAGCAGGGCTATGCTGGCATGAGAAAGAGGTTAGAAGCTAAATATCTAGATTTTTTCCAGTTCTTTCTCCTTCTTTCTGCCTCCTTTTTCTTCCCCCTTTCTCATCCTGCTCCCTCCCCTCCCTGTTCATGGTCATGTTCAGAGTGTCCCTACAGAAACTCTGCAAGCTGCCTGTGAACCAAGTGCAGACAGCACCAGTCCCTGAACTGGCAACGTCTGCCAGCTGATGATACAAAGTTGTCTCATTCTCTTATTTCTGCTTCTTTTACCTCAAGCAGCAACAGCGATAAAGGCTTTATCCTCCCTTGTCTAATGTGACAGACAGGTCCCAGCGAAAATTACAAAGGGTTTTCTGTTGGTGATATTTGCTGTTATCTTCAAGTTTTGAGCTATAATACTAAATATAAACAAAATGCATGGAAATTTTTTTCTTTACTCATCAATTATTTTGTTTTAAGTGGAGCAAAAATGAACACTGGTTCAAATAAATCATTATAATAGATTTGTGTTAGCTTTATTCAGCAATTCTCTGTATTCCTTAAACATTTATGTTCTTTCCAATTATAGCAATATTTTACTTGTCACTGCAAAATGTCAGGTTATTGCTTCAAAGGTAACCTCATTTTATATAATCAGATGGAGACGTAGCTGATGTAATAAAGCATTGAAGATTGGATAAAATTCCAATTACTGCTTCCATAGTAATGAATAACAATTACTAACATAACAAAGATGTTAGCATTTTAGAGGTGTTTGTACTTTGTTTTACTTTCATTGATAAACACACCAGTTTCTTGGAGACAAAATGATAATAACACTGTTAGAGTTTATAATTCTTTTTAAGGGCGGATGCCAAGAACTGTAATTTAATTTTAAAAATTCTGTGGCCAAGTTTATAAGTTTCTTAAAACATGTGTGAAAATAATCTGGTTTTAGGCAAATAGCACTGATGCCATTGCCAATAGTAACCTTGCCTGTGCATAGCAGAGAGGGAACTACAGCAGGATGTTCCTGAAAAATTAAAGGAAATAGCATAATAACAAGCAAAAATGCTGGCCTCTCATTAAGTTTTAAATTGCATTGTCATGATAAGATAACAAAGAGTGCAACACAAACTAAGATTCACATCACTTTAAATCCAGGTGTAAAATGTTTTCATTAAACAGGTTCTTAGACAAAAATGTTTTTACAGTCTTGGTTTCCTAACATAGCATCTGGTATTACAGATAATACTATCTATTGTAGATTAAATAAACCATTTTTAAGTGCAACTGTTAGATACATTTATAAATTTAGTTAAAAAATCTGTTTGCTTGTGCACTTTTGAAGTAAGATTCTTGTAAAACTCTTGTATTACTGGCCCATTTATTGAGTTGTTTAATTTCCCACTCTTTTTTTTTAGGTTGGCATAGTACTGCATTATTCTACACTCTCTACTATGCTGTGGATAGGAGTAACTGCCAGGAATATTTATAAGCAAGTCACAAAAAAACCTCAGCCATGCCAAAACAGTGACCAACCTTCTTATCCAAAGCAACCACTACTCAGGTATGGAATATTAATTATACTATATTTTTAATGGCTTCCTAAAACGTATCAATTATAAACAAACTCTCTCTCTTACTTATGTATTCTTTACTTTTTATGGACTATAAATAGCATCCATAAAGAATTGAACCACGTAAGTGTGTACAAAAATCTGAATATTTATTCTATGCTGATAGTTAGCTCTGCTCAGAAGATGGAAATATGCAGAACTGATATCGGCTAAGTTCAGATACCTTTATCTGAACAAGAAGAATTGAAACTGTTGGTTTCTTACGGAGGGGAAAAAAAAAACCCAAACCAGAAACTGTCTTGGTTCCGAGCCTTATTTAATCATCAGAAACTATGCTATAATGACCCTTCCTTTACCTTTATCTCTTCTGCTGTAATTCTTGCCCACACTTGCATTGAAAGCCTGATAGCCTGATAGGAGCCTTGCTCATTCCCCATCAGAGATGTAATGCTATTAGAGGAGTGACTGGCAGTCTGCGCTCCCTATCAGCTCCCGCTGGAGCAGACTCACAAACGTGTCTCTGGCAGCAGCGCAGGTGTAAGACAGTAGGAGTTCTTGCCAGATGCCTGTGAGAGGCTGAAACTCCAAGCCAAAATAGTCAGTCTGCACAAGGAAAAAAAAAAAAAACAACCAAACCCTAGCAAAACCTTATCACAAACCAGGATTTCCAGCCAAAGGCATGAGAAGATTAATTCATCTTTTTTGAGCTTAGCTATCAAAAAATTAGGTATTACCCTAAGTTACGTATTGTTCCTAGACAGATTTTGGAGGGAGACAGAGAAAGAACTTCCAAAGAATAATTTCTCCCATCTCGTGGATGTTTGGGTGAGGACAGGATAAATTGTCATGTGGAGGTGCTTCTCTTTCCCCACAGATCATGGAAAAATCTGAGTGGTCAATTTAGCCTAAATACCTCAGTTTTATAATGGAGGTCAGGAAATATGAATTCTACTTTTTATGTCTCTTCTGTGAAAAATCCACAGTGTATTCTCTTAAACAGACATAGCATATTTTATTTTAAACACAAAATTTTTAGCAACTAGCATTTATAGCTGAGTGTGTAATATTGTCACAACTTGCTAAAAGTCTGTAGGAAGATGAATTGTGGTTTTTTTGTCTGGTTCTGCAGTGAAGTTTTTACTGACATGATTTTATTTAGAAAATGATCTAGTTTTCTTCTTTTTAAAACACTTTTTTTCTAGAGATGAAATTGATTAAAGTAAACATAAAATATGTGTTGCCATGAGGAATGCCACATTGATCCTTAGCCTTGTTAGGTGTAAGCAAGAGGATATACTTTCACTGAGAGTGCCTGACTTTGCTAATCCATGATTTACTATACCATTCTTCAGAGATGAGAATTTCACTCATTCAGGTACCCGCTCGTGGCAAAATGAATAATTGCCAATTTTCAAATGCTGCAGTGTGACTATTAAGGTAGAAAATTGTTACAAGTTACACAGACCCAGCATAGTGTATGTTCTTCAAATTCAAATCTTGTTTGAGTTGGAAAACAATAAACAATCAGGTTACAGAAAAGATTACTCTAATTAGAATCTTTGTTGTACCAGTCATGTTGAGGCTCTCAGACAGTGAAAATAAATAGTAGCTATTTTAAGTTTAGCAATAGAAATGATAAACCACCTTCTAGCTGTAAGAGAACATGAGTATAATTGTTTAATAGCTAAGTAAAATTATTCTAAGTTATTTTTCTCATACAGAGTACCATATATCCTGGAGAGACAGCACTGAAATGTCTAATACAATTTCACAAGGGTTAGCACTAGATTCACAATAGATCATTCACTTCATGTAGAAAACAGGCATAGTATATGTAAAATTAAAAATCACTCTAAGCAAGAAAATGCTAAACTCATAATTAGTAGTTGTTGTTCTTTTAGAGTGATAATGATCATTTTTGGGGGGTATTTTACCTTTCCTGGTTTTAATAAAATTAAAGTCTGAGTTATTCTTTGTCATAGTATTTCCATAAAATCTATTTAAGATGCTTACATTTCAATGCCTTCATTTATAAGAAACGTTTTAAATATTCAGTGTTCTTGTGTCTGTAAGCCAATGCCAGCCTTTACACATATTGTTCCTCAGGTACTTAAATGATAACATCTGGGTTTGGGTGAGGGGGTGTTAATTTGTCTCCATTTGACATCAGTAAATAGCTAAATAGTATAAAGTTCATTCAAATGGAGATGAAGTTAAGCTTTTTTATATGTCAGGACTACCAGTGATTGGAAGCACATAATACAGTTACAAGACACTTCAAAACAAGAGGTCGTTTGTCAGCAATCCTCGATAGACTTAGTTTTGTTGAATACAAATATGTGAATGTGTTTGGCAAGAACTGTACACTTGGCTGTTGTCCTTCAGTCTTTTTTGGTAATGGTTGTATTTGATAGACGGTGTTTCCAGTTCACATGTGAGTGTTTTTGTATTGCTTAAATATGCTCTTGCTGTATGAGACTTACAGATATCTTTTGTGAGTCAGTCAGTGGGATCTAATGCCAAAAATCAGTACATAAATCTATCACATGGGATTTACCAAGAAATTATAAACATTGTCTCACCACATTTTTTTCACAAAGCTTGTTCCGTTCTGAAAAGTAGCTGAAATAGTGAAAATAAATACCAGAATATCTAAAAGGAGACCTTACCTGTTAGTAGAAGAGGACATGTACTTTTAAGAGTTGCTTCATTTTCTCTGCCTGCTGTTTGCATATTCATTTGCAGAAGGAAGACAAATGAGGTGCACTTGATGTTTTTCTCCTACTTTTCTTTGAACTGTAGCAATAAGTACCCTATTATGTAAAACTGTGGTTCTCTGTAAGTTTTCTCTCTTCTAGATAGAGTGATCAAATTTGAAACATTTTTGCAGTCCAATTTTATTTCATGGCAATATGATTTTAAGTATTGCCTCTTTTTGTATGTTAGTCATGTATTATATGATACATTATGTACACTGTACATTATACACTATATATATTTTATTATATTTTTTTTTTCATGAAATATATATTATCTGTTAATTATAGAGTTAAACCCTTCAGGGCCTATCACTTTGATGACTGGAACCAACTGTAACAATTTTGGCATTTTTCTCTAAATGTGCCTGGATGCTAATGAGGTGGATCAAATTAATGCATCATTGAATTTTGTGCATTGAAATTCTGAACCTTAGCACTTCAACAGATAATTAAATTACTTCCTGTAAAATATACTCTCTGGTATTCTTAACAGAAACAAATAATTCTATCTGTTCATCCTCTGTGGACATTTGTTAAACCTGGCAGAGTTTAGCTTCGGACTCATCTGAAGGCAGATTTTGCCAGCAAAGGCAAAGGGGCATGCAAGATTCAGCTATTACTGCAATGTACAAAACTTCTTATCAGCCCAAGCTGAGGCACAGGTAGTGTTAGTTTTTGTGCCTGCTATGTGCATGCATTTTTCATGTGATGCTCTGCACACATACAGATTAGACAGAAGTACAGACCAGCAGAAAATACTTCTGAAAGATATACTGTTAAAATCATTTCTTTCTAGAGAGACACAAAAAAAATCAGATTACTTTCATTTTTAATAAGATAACTAGTGAGCACAATTGCATTCTAAACATTTAAAATAAAAAATAAATAAGCTGCCAGCTGGGCAAGAGATTGGTGATAAGGAGACAGATAATTAAGTTTTATCTCAAGGTTAGGGACAAATATATCTCCTAATGTTCTCCCGCCTCTTTTATTCAATGAATGTCTTGCAAGATAACTAATATGGCAATCTTCAGATTACAGAGTCCAATATCCCATATCTGTCATGAAAAAACATCAATGTGCATAAATAAGGTTGCAGAATCAACAGCAAAATAGATAACAGTTGATGTCACCGTCTCTGTTGAATTTCATCATATTTTTTATGTAACATATTTTGATAAGCTTTTTTAAATGTGCTTTCTAAAATTGTGGGTCTGTTAGGAAATGTACCTCATGCAGTGCATTAGAAAAAATTGTACATCTAGCTGTAGTAGCAATTTCAGAATGGACTGTGCCCTTTGCATTGTGTTCAAAGTACTTGCCTTAGTACTATGGCTAAAAAATCATAACTGAAACAGTTTTCAGCAGTGCATGCAGAGTACCTACAGTCAATACCATTGTCTTCAATTCCCTTTTCTTACTGTTTTCAACCTTAAATATTTTTAAGAGTTAAGAATAATTTTTAGAATGAGAAAGCTGTTTGCCTGTTTCACATATTTTGAAATGTCTTAACTGTCCTTTAAACCTGTACACGGAGCAGACCTAGAAATAGAATTTGAGACATGGAGTAGTTCGGCCAACCTGTAAAATCTGATAATGGATGTTTACATGCAGATGTGTATCTCTGTGTGTCTGCTGTTCTATACGAGCGTGTATATGGGCGAGTTTCTGCACATCACACATACACTTCCAGAGTACAGAGCAATGTCTTGAAAGCAGCAGTGAAAGGGGTCTTCCAGGTGAGCTGTGTTTGTGGTGTAGTGGTGGCTAACAACCTACACTCTGAGCTCATGCAAGATATGGTAGTGCTGCATTTGCAACCTCCCCTTCTCCTGGGAAAGTGGCAGCACTTCTTCACATTCATTCCCAAGCTCATTATTTCTCTCAGCTACCTAAACATTAATCAGTAGCACCCAGCTAAACAGTAGCTAAGTATCTTTGAGACACTGAATTATGCTAAATCCTTTCACTGCAAAAAGAAGAAACCACACTAAACTTTCAAATACAAGAAAACCCTCTTCTCTTATTGCCAACGAGTCCTGTGATGAGGCTCTTGCCTTACAGTGAGGGGATTTTACAGACTTGTGTGATACCACAGGGGTCATGGCATCCACTCAGTGTTTTCCTCACAGTGTTAACCCTGCTTGTCTCAGGATGAACATTTAGCTGCTTGATCTGAATTCTGACAAGCTGGAAACCAAGACATGGGCACAAATGGACCTACTGCTGTGTTTGTCTAACCACTGGTCTTGAGAGAGCCTGGCAGGAAATGTTGTGACTTCTATCACAAATTGATTATATGGAAACTTTCACTGAATAAGTTACCAATAAAGCAGGCTGTGTCCTGAATATGAGTTGCACACAGCAATACTCATGATGTCATTAGCAATTGTCACATGATATTTTTGCACCATAATGGAGATACTGAAAACATTCCAGTTATAAAGGCCAAAGGCTACTTATATTTAGTTTTCAAAGAATGATTATGTCCAGAGAAAAACTCCAGAATAAAAGAAAACTAATGCTAATATTCCTGAGGCTGAAAGGTTCTTCAGAAAATGATCTTTGTTAATGTCCACTATCATTTATAACAAGTTGGCTGCAATTTATTGCAGCATAATAGCAGTGTAATGGGGGATCAACATTTGTCTACAATAAGAAATACTTTATTAAACATCAAGTTTGGCAAATATGCCATTTCTTTGGCCATGCCCTTTTCTGATTCTTCAGACTGAATCATATGAAGCAACTTAATTTACATTCTGACAGATACAGACATTACTTGTCCCCTTGACACCAGCAGCCCTGAAATGCAGTTAAGTTCTAGTGCATTTTTCATTAGTTCTGGCCCTCATGAGTTCATCTTCGACTATGAAACAGTGATTGAGAGAGAGGGAGAGAGAAAGAGGTCAGATGAAAAGCATCAATTGAAATACATTGTTTTCTTCTTCATGATATGCCCTTAAGTATTAACTGATAGAGTTTTGATCCATGAAAGCCCATTTTCCCTTCCCACAGAGAACATATCAAACTTCCTCTATAAAGTGTAAATTTAGGCCTGATTATCCCAAGGGATCAACTATCTTTTTCTTAAAAATTCTCTATAGTTTGAGTATGTTGAATTAAATGGGAAGTGCCATAGGGCAGAATTCTCAGGAGCCCTGAGGAGATCTCTGTAGCTCACTCTTTGCTATTAGCATAGACCCAGTTGTGTCATTGCAGAGTAAGTGAAAATGATGTCTCCCTGCAAGTAAGGTTTTCACCAGCTGGACGAACCATGGCATGGTGAGCCAGCAGTCTCTGAAAATCTGCTCCAGGAAGTTGACTATAATTTAAGTATTTGATTGTATCCTTTGCTTAGAGGACAGAATGTTTTGATGTAGGCAGGGTCAGTCATCAGGAAGTTTAACTCATATCTTTGATATTATAATCAATGTTTCTTATTTTAGATATGTGAAGTTAAGCCTAGAAATGTGTATTATTAGATAATTTTTAAATTGTGCTGTAATCATATTTTGTAATTCTCATGTATTCTCAAGTAAGTTCCTAAAAAGACCAAAGTGTGTAATAGCTGTTTTTATCAAATGGCTTGGGTTGGGAGGGACCTGAAAGATAATCCAGTGATATTTCTTGGATATTATCTGCAAAACAGTATTCCCATGTTTCTTGTTTCAGTATTTGTCATATTTCCCAGGAGGGAGAAAAGCCATATTGCTGAAATACCTTTTTTTAATTTTTTGCATTTGACAAGAATTGAATGTAAGAAAAGCCATGTTTCCCTTCCAGCTATTGTGTTCATTCTGTTCACCAAAATAAGGCTTATATTCAACATCAAAATAAGTTATTATATTGTTACATTGGATATTAAAATAATCTAAGGATGGCAGCCTTTTCAAAGTTTTAGTTTAATTTAATTATAGAGGTAATATTTTGAACAATGCTACATTGCTTCTGAAGAAAATTTTAATAACTGACATTCAAAGATGACACAACACAAGTAATACAACAGTACCAACAGAAATGCTGATCATTTTAGACAGGTTGTGCTGTGTCTTATCAGCCCACTAACTTAGGCAAGTTTTAAAAAAAAAACCTGAAAAAAAAAAACCCAAATCAACCAACCAACCAAAAACAAACCAAAAACCCCACTAAAACAAAAAGAATTAAAATGCTGGAAGGAACCTTATCCAGAACAAATAGAACAGTTCTGCCCCTTGAGGTATAAAAGTTAGAGATAATGAAAAAGAGAAGCTTAAAAACAAAACAAGGAGTTTAAGTCTGTATATCACTGTAGTGGTTTGAGTTCATTCACCTGAGTTTTTGGTTAAACGCCAGCACACTTACTAGATTTTCTTTAATTTTGCTGTGAGATAAGGATTAGGAGTA
>VZTJ01002933.1:554720-622879 GCA_013397795.1 Orthonyx spaldingii | reverse complement strand
AAAATAAAAAAAAACCAAAAAAAATTTATCAAAAAAAAAAAAAAAAAAAAAAAAAAAAGGCAAAAAAAGTAGGCTTTTTCCTTTTTGCAGACTTTAAGGATGAAACTTCACTAAAGTTCTTTACAGGATAGATTAATTTCTGAAAAAGGATAATGCAGTTGTGTAGTACAAAATCAAGCAAGTCTGCATCTCACATAGAGTTTGATCAAAGCAACTGGGGATAAGACACTTGGGTAAATAATGCATGCACAACCTGTCATAAACAGTAATGGGCTTTATACATAGCCTAAATTTCTCTTTGGTTTCAACTGTTCTTGGCTGGCTACAGCCAGGTGTAGGCATTGCTGGTGGAATGTAAAGTGGGGTCTCTTTCTGAGTTTGATTATCTCCTATCTTGGTTACATTTTGATAATGCATTGTACTCTTCTAAAGAACTCAGACTATAGAGATATTTATTTGAAAATTTATATTGGAAGTATATTTGAAATCTGAAAATATTTGAAATACGTTTATATTGAAAAATATTCAGAATATATTTGAGAATTTAGTATTTTTCAAGCTATGCTCACGCACCTGTGATGTAGTCTATTCTGAGTAGTGCATGTTTCAAATTACATATTAATATATCCTAGAAGTGCAGTGGTTTAAAGAAGCCTTCTCTCAGCGTTGACAGCTGGTATGGATGGACCCTCTTAAGACTGAAAAGATAACAATAAATAATAAGTTAATCATGGTGTCATAAAAACAATAAGATTGGCAGAAACATCTGTAAGTCATCTAGTTTATGTCTCCATTCATAGCAGATCCAACTTTAAAAGTTAGCTCAGGTTCTCACCTAGTCCAGTTTTGAAAATTTGCAAGGACTTCTTCCTCTCATCCTGGTTCTGTGGCCTTTTAGCTTTCATATTGAATGGACCACAAACATGAAATGTAAGGGCTCTAACCTGGCCTAAAATAAACCACAAAAAATGACTCAATCCCAGCAAAATTGAAGAATGTTACACTCTGAAATACATGAAAACAAAGCTTTCATTACTAAGAATTCCTGAGTAAAAATAGACAGGAGGTAATAAAATGTGCTTAAAAATGTTGGGCTACCATCAAACAAAGTCAAGGAGAGAAGTTATTCACCATTAATCCAATTAAGAGATTTTGGATTTCTACTGTTTTCTTTTTGTATTAGTTCATTAAGGTGTAAGTAGTGGTTGCATATAGGTAAGTTGCGTGTTCCAAATGTCAGCTGTAAAACTGAATTGTCATTCATGAAAGATGACAACTTTTTTGCTATGTCTTCTTATTCTGAAGAGGAAAATAAACTCAAGGTTTTGAAGTGATTATGTAAGAGATATGCAGAAAGAATTCTGGTTGAAAAAAATTAAAATGTTTTATCTTCATATTTTGAATTTTTTACCTGACCTATATTTTGCAACTTCACATTTTAGATTTCTGGTGCATGAATTTTCAGTAGCTCTAGTCTTTGTGGACTGCAATTTAGTAATTGAGGGAAGCATTCTATTCTGTCCTGCTGCTTCATATAAAGACTGAGATTTTTTTTCAGCAAGTATTTGTGAACAAAGACAATATGAGGGTAGAAACAAAACCAAAAAAACCAAACAAAACCGGAAAACAAAACAAAACAAAAACCAACATCAAAAAACAACAACAAAAAAACCCCAAACAAACAAACAAAAAAAACAACAAAAAAAACCCAAAACAAGGCACATGTTTAACTTGTACCAGCACCTTATACATAATAGTTGATTTTCCATTTTCATTGTGTAGTCTTGGTAAATAAAGCAGAAATGTAGTGTCTCCAGGACCTATATGTCAGAGCACTGAGGTTGTATTTTAGGATTTTAACATCTGTGCCTTGCCCTAGCTTTACCTGACTGTTTCCAGATGGTTTTCTGTATGATTGAAAGCAGCATCAGTGTGAGTGAATGTCATGTCTGATATCTAAGGGTACTATGTTTTCTTAACTTCAAGAGATGCTCTCTCCTCAACTCATGACCTGTGGCAAACCCTAAAAATACTAGAACTATTTTTTTGAAAAATCAAACTATTTTAAAATGGGAACCAAATTAAAACAGAGCCCCTTTCTTTACCACAGAGATTTTTAGAGGAATTCAAAGCCTGCGTGTATGCTTTTCATGTCAGAAAAAATTTCTTTGGGGAAACTGTTTGATCTCTTCTCTAAAAATGTGGGTTTGATATCTGAAAGCTTGGTAGCTGAAAAGGTTCAACAGAAAGGGTTTTGTGGTTTCCATGGATCTTCTGCGTAAATGCTTTTCAATTTTAAATGGCCCTCTGGGTTTGCGACTGAATACTTCTCGTAGACCAAGAAGATTTAATAATCAAAATGATATTATTTTTATTTAGTGTGTGCTTTCTTCATGTCTTAAACAAGACTGTTTGTCCTCTCACTTTGCCTGAGGATACATCTTGCTATAGCTGTGTGATTAGATTTTAGATACATGCAGTTGAAAATAAATCCAATTACCTAAATGAATGGAAGGTAGCAGTAAGTTGTGATTAGCACATAATTGTAAACCCAGAGATGGAGAAGCTTGAAACACTAAATGTTTAAATTTGGGGATGTAGCACCTAATCATTAACAATACTTTGAAGATGAGGCACTTATTACCTTATTAGTAATATTCTCAGAAACAGTAAGAATTCTTTAATACTTTGAAGTTTTAATTTTTAAAGGCCGATAGAGATACCTCCATGTATTTTCTATACACAGACCATCTAAATATGTCTTGAGTATGGTGTATGGGTGTCTTTTAAGTATATACATAGGATATGCTGAACAAATCTAGAGAGATGAAATTTACCACTGTTTTGTAAGCTTCAAAAGAAAACACTTATCAGGATATATCAATCTATCAAATATGACTCTATGAAATATTAAAAATATGTATGTTGCATGGTGACCATAACATGTATCATTTTAAAGTCTTTATGAGAGGACTCAAACAGTAACAACCCAGTCATTGCTATGTGCATTTCCAGAGAAACCAGCTGATGCATTCAGCAGTTTTACATACAATTATGTCTGAAGTTGTAATTTTCATTTTCATTGAAGAAAGACAGTTTGGGTTTTTTTTGCAGAAATGGCAGATTTCATGGGGCAACATTAAATTTCCTAAACTGATTATTTTAATGGCCTGTATCAATCAAGCAGGCTATAAAAGATGCTTGAAATGTTTCAGAGCCAGCAGAAGAGATAAATATGCTTTTTAGCTTTCTCGCTACTATATTCTCTCTGTAAGTAGTAACACTAACATTCATCATTCAGAAATCAATAAACTAAAGTAAAAATTGTTGTATTAATGTAGAAAAGCAAGATATTTTTTGAAAATGATAAATTTAAGATTCCTGTTTGCTAAGCTTTGAAACATTAAAGTTCAAATTTTCACATTTTGCCTATAATTATCGGTAATGGAAAAATGGAAATTTTTTTTTTTTTCGACTCCTTAAAGAAACAGTTTGTTTAAGGATATGTCTGTCGTTGAGACTTTTCATATCTAATAACTTGGCTATAGCCAGTCTGAGATCGATAGAGATCATTAAACTTCTCTAGGTTCCACATGACTGGATGGGCAGGTGAATAACAAAGATAAATACCTCAACGTAAGGGAAGGCTGAAGTTACAGAGAGATGGCGTAGCTGTGGGAAAGATCTCGAAGGGACCTTGTAACTTTTTAGACACCAAAGACAATTGTAAAATTTGTAGGAAATCAGATTTCAGTTTTTCCTGTGCCCACACATTTCCTGTGTCCATATAGAAAGCTAAGATTCTTTATCACCTGCCCTCTGGAATAGGGGCTTAATTTTGCATCAAAAGATACAAGGCTTGCCAAAAAAGTGCAAATTAACAATGTAGTGTCTTTGGAAATGCACATCTTTGAAGTGTCTCTTGTATTTTTCACTTTCTTCTAAACAATTTGAGCTCCCTCTGACACTTGGGGCAAAGCTCTTGCCCTTCATGTAAGATCATTGACTTGTATAAGAGAAAAAGGAAAAGAATACATGAATTTAGAAGAATAGATTTAATGTGATCTCTCTAGAGCTATTTCCCAGGACTTCCTGTATTCTCTTTTCTTTGTCTGTTTGCACACATCTGTCTTAAATGCTCAGCTGAGCAAATCTAACAACAAGGCACCTGGGTCTACCAGAAAAGTCCCCATCTTCATGACATCGGCTGCTTGGTCATTAATATTTTCTGAATCATTCTCTGTGTGTACAGTGAAAGAGCTTAACAGAAAATAAAACTAAGAGTATTGCTCCTATGTTACCTGTGAATCTCATGCAATGAAATTATTTAGTGTTAACTAGGCAGTATAGCTCATAATAAATATTAATGCTTCAGAATATCTTTTTTTAATACAACGAGTATACTTCATTCCTAAATCCAAAAATATATCAAGGAGTGAATAAATAACCTCTGAATCAACTCTCAAAGGTTCTGTGAAAGTTAAAAATAGTGTATTTTCAGGTGATACAAAAATTACAGAACTACAAAACAAGGACTTGACTAGTCTGCTTAAAATTTTTAAAAATGCAGAAGAAATAACCTTCTTGAGAAAAAAATGTTGCCTAAAAATCAAGTAAGTGTCAAAAACTCAACAATGCATGAAACACAGGGGAATTCAGGAAGTTATGTTGGTGACTTTCATAACAAAATGCAGGATTGATATAAGTTCCTATTTAAAAACATGATTTAAAAATTTAGTCATAGGAGGACATAGACCAGAACCTTCTGTCAGTGGCTTTCACAGTCAAACCAAATTAAAATATATGTCCTCCTGTCAGTCATTTCATTAGGTTCCTTTGGCAGCCTTAATGAAATATTACCTCAAGTAAAACCAAAGAAATCCATATTTTCTGTTTAAAATGCAAGGTGGTTCTACTGACAGTCATAGGACATTGATACTAATATGAAGTGAACCGAGTATTAAATACGTGACAATATAGGAGTACAGAACTTATTGTCTTTACATGCTTTACTTTTCATTTCACTTTCATATTATATAAAATGGCATTGTCACACATAGGCTGTTATCAAAACTTCTTGTCTTGATAAGGGTTGATAGTTAATGGTTCTTTTCTCCCCTTTGAAAGGCAGAAGGACATCCTGGTGGTAATTGACTTTCGAGAGGTGTACTGCAATGCTCAGTGAAGCAGTTGTGTTTGATTCAGTAGACTGGAACTGCAAAATGATTTCAGCTAACAGCTCTACGCCAGAGTAGTCAAATACCTGGAAAAAGGAGGTAGCAATGAATAGTTCCAAACAAGAGTATCAGCCATTTTACTGCTAGAAATTAACTGTGGAAACAGAATTGAAAGGGCTGTTGTGTTCTCTAGGGATAAAATGATTGTGCAAATAAAGAGTATTCAAAGCATGAGTAGTATTTCTCCTCCCCTGATTTCTCTCCAAGCATTACCATAAACAGTTTTCTCTCTATAAGCATCACATTTTTGAACTTTTTAAAATATTGAATCTTTAAGAAATACTAATAAATATATTTTCTTTCTCATCAACATGATGCTTATTATTTTACTTACTTCTTCCTTTCAGAAGTGCATTCAGCACAGAAATTCTACTTATCCTGACTTAAGTTATTTAGTCATTGAATTAAGCAGGAATAGAAGTCAATAGAGCTAAACTGCAGCATGGAATACACTGTAAGAATCATCTCTGTCTTTGATTTCCAACAGCCCCCAAGGCATTCTCCAGGAAAGTAGGGGAAAAAAAATCAAGGTGTCTCTTGCTTCTTAGATACAATAGTTCTTCAATTAGTTTAGCTCACCAAGAGACAATACAGTTATATCTATGTAAATGAATCTCCTCTCTCTTTTTCCTAACTTCCTCTGAACATTTTTTTAGTTCCTGAATTCATTTTTTATCTTTCTGTTACATGTATTTCTATTTTTCTGTCTTCTCTGCTGGCTTAGACTCTCTCACGTGGTCATGGTAAAGCAAACTGTAACCATACTATCAGCCTGTAAATTCCTTTTCATCTGCAAAATTCCAGATAAGACATAATGGCTACACTCACGTGAAGGGTGTTAACCAAGGAAGGTGGATACAAATCACTTCAGGTCAGCCTCTTGGCTGCCTCCCCACAGGGCCTGAACTCTCACCCTGCCTGGCAGTGCTTGAGCCATCATCTGCCATGGGTGGAAAAGCAGAGACACAGAAGGAATATCCAGTGCAGTGGGCATGCAGGAGAGAAGCAGATGGGTTTGCAGCCATTTGATAGGTGAGATTTCAGATCTTCTGACACTGACATTGTCCCACTTTATTGCCCAGGTTCCCATGACTTTTTAAGGATAGATGAAGAAGAGTATTTAAACTCCTTTCTCATGGCCAGTTTTAATAAAATAGCAGAGACTAGTTTTGTCAAATAGAGGCCTGGACATCTTAAGCTGAGCAAATAAGTCTGCAGAGACTTTTCTTAATCAATTTTTTCCATTCATCTTTCTGTGGTTTAGTGTCTGCCTCTAAATGGATAAGATTATACATACTCTCACAAGGACATTATGATGATTAATTAATTAATGTTTGCAAATCTCTTAAGTTGTAATAAGATCTAGAAAGAAGAGGTATATATAAAATAAATTAATAACTACCTGTCCAGTGACCTTTGTTTCTTCTGTGCTGAATGAGTGAAATGTCTTATGGAGAAAAAAAAAAAGTGGACTGTGAACAAGCAGTTAAAGAGAATAGCAATATTGGCACATAAAAAGTGAAAAATAGGGTTTTCACACAACCCTTACTTCTGCTATTATTTACCATTTAAAGCTTGACTCACAAATTAAAGTTTATTTTAGCATTATTAGTAGATTCTTTTTTTTTAATCTGTATTGTCCGTATTCAGATCTCCTTTGCAGACAGGAGAAAAGCACTGAAGGAAATATAAGTTATTTCTCTTCAAAAAGGTCATTAAGAAAAACAAACATGGCATTTCTAAGTATGTTTGTAAGTCAAGACTGTCTGGGAATAGGATTTTAAATAGTTGGGGTTTTTCCTTAAAGGAAAAGTAAATTCTCAAAATCCCATAATTTCTACAAAGCCTTATTTTTATTTTAACAAAATTCCCAGGAAAAAGGATCACAAAATGATGTGATGCATGAAAAATTCGGGAGGAATAATTTGAAAATCAGGCTCATAAATTCAGCTTTCTGCATAGCAGCTACTTATCTGTCTGCCTGCCTCCCGGGTACTTGAACTGTGGCATCTGGTTAGCTCTGAAGTTAATGATCATTTTCTATATGGATTATTTTCACAAAGATGTTAAAATCAAATCCCGGCTCTAGGAAAAAGAAAAGAGAAAGCAATCTTGCTGTGACTCTTCTTTTATTTTGATGTTTATCTTGCAAGTGGCTAGTAGATTGACATCTCTTCCTGTATGAACTGTGCCCTAAACATAAATAAAGCTAAACTGATAATTTCATATTTTTTTTGTACTATGAGCAGAAAAGAAATGAATGCTTCAGTGGTATCGTTATATATCTAACATGTACCTTTCTAGATTTGTGCGTGCAGAGAGGAATGAAGCACCATTTTAATCAAGTCATATCTGCAGTAAAGACTGTTTGAAGCTTTTAAATCACTTCCTGACACATTGCCATTTTGCTAACCTTTGCAGAAAAAACCCCTTATAGTCAGTCTTGTATTACACCTATAATGCCAAGTTCTGGTCCCTTTTTGGAAAAATTCAGCAACAAGGTTCTTAGTCTGGAAAAAATTGGGGCTAGAGAATAGCCAGACACTCAAGCTAGAAGTTCATCACTGGGTAGAACTCTCCTTTTACTTGCTGACTTACTGAGTAACATTTATGGAAATAAACTTAAGAGAATATACTGCATGTTAAGTTATCAGAATGGATGCTGCCTGCAGGCTATCGCAGTCATTCTTGCTGACATTATCCTGTTTCTATCAGATTGGCTATGTAGCTCCCAGTATTTTGCGGTAGAGTTTGCCTTACAAGAGGAGTTCTTGCCGAAAGGAAGCTGGAAAACAGTAAGGCAGGATGTCAACAGGGGGGCATCACCTCAAGCAGTGTCTGCTGCTCTGTTGGGTGGAGTTGTGTTTCTATCAGTGCATGTAATAAAAAATATTGTACTTGCTGGTCTCAGGCAGTTTCTGCTGCAAAAATTTAGGGGTTTCCTGTAATGTTCAAGGAATGTGATCCCTCCCCTTCAGATTACTGCCCATCATTTGCTCGTGTCTGCACAGCCTGGGTTTCAGGCCATAGGTGTTGCTGCACTGCAGCTGAGAGGTGCGAGTGCATCCTGCTGAGGCCTATCAGGCTAGTTTTAATCTAATTAGCTTGGATAACAATATTAGTGAAGATGTGATAGAATGAGCTTGAGCAAATAAATGTATGCTGATGTAAAAACCTGCTAGGAATCATCAGGACATCCCTGGGTGGCCAGCAACAACAATGTACAAATTTGAAAACCTCTTCCCAAGGGCTATTGAAGCAATGGCTTGGCAGTTGCTTCAAAGCCCAATATTATCTCACAGATAGATTATAGCTTTCCCTGTAAAACAATTTGAAAATATTATATAAGTTAACTGCTTGTCACGATAAAATTTTAGCTGGAAAAAAAAAATTCATTTTTGCCCTGGGGTTCCCTAGTCTTTAAAGATTTGCATGCATGGCTGTCACGACTACAGCCAATCTCTCTGTGTTATCTGCCTTCATCATAACAGCCACATCAATGTTCTTACTGCTGCATACAGAATTCCATTACTGGTAGCCTGAGTATTCCTGTTCTTGAATGGTAGAAGAGTAACACAAGCAGAAGAAATTGGTTCTGGGTTACTGCATGTTCTTTTTGCAGAGGAGACAGCCCACTTGCGTAATGAGAAAAACTAGAAAATTAACTCAGAAGTAGAAAAGGTAATTGGAAGACAAAAGCTGGTTGCTGAACCAAAGGATCTAGACCTTTAAAGCTTTAAAACTCTAAGACAGTCGTAAGAGGGAATAGTAAATAGAAGGCAGGCAAAATTATAGGAAAAAGATTTGTTTGGGTTTTTTTAAATAAGAAAATATTATTGGGAGTGAGGGGCAAAGATGGTTGAAAACCGTGTATTTGCTCAGTCTACAAGCATTACTGGACAGGAGCATCACCCCCTTACTATTTTCCTCTTGTATGGCTGAAAGACACTGAACGCTGGCTGCAGTAGCATAAGAAGCAGAACCCAGCATCTCTCCAGTTACAACCCTTACACTTGGACCACTTTACCTGGGCTGGAAAACCTGTTCTGTGAACAAGCCCAGGTGCTGCTTTACCGAATACCAGTGAAGGTTGGTATTAGGGCTGCACAGGGAATGGCACACACAGGCTCCTCCACAATTCAGGCTGTGTAGGAATAACAAGCTGGCACTGGCAAGGCTTAGTGAATACTGGGAAGGCACCACCCTGATCAAGGGATCATTCAGATAACACTATATTCTTTCTTGCCCCTGCTTGAACTGAGAAAGGGGCAATTGGATTTCTCAGGCTTGGAGACAAACTCCTAGATGCCACAATTTGCCCAGTCCCTTCATGTACAGTAATAGAGAGGTGCCTTGTGTTTAAACATAGGATGGGAGTTAAGGAGTCTCATTTTCTGCATGGCCTTGAACACCTAATCTCTCCTAGTTTTCTCATCTGTACAACAGGGACAGTATTGTTTATCGACCACACAGGGGGCTGTAAGGCTAAATTAATCAATGTTAAAAACCCTCTGATTCTCTTCAATAAAAGGTTTGCTAGAAGTATGAAGAATAACTATTTATTAGCTACATTTTTGTCACTTTTTATTTATGCACTATTAATTCTACTGCAGCTTTTTCTTCAGATTTATTTGCTCTATTCATCTCATCTACATGAAAAAGAAGAAATTGTTAGCAACTAATGACAGCATGAAAAGTAATGTTTGAAAAGACTGGTCTAAATTTATTAATTTCAAGTGTACTTCCTCACAACTAACACGTATATAAAACTTGTTGACCAATATCTTTGGTGACTTTGCAATGTGGTCTTTTCTTCTTTATATACTGTTTAAGGTGTCTGTGAGCTCACACAAACGGACAAGAGTATGCACTTCTGCTCTCACAATTAATTTAACTTCTGTATCTTTGATTGTATTTTCTATTCTATTTTAATCCTATTCCACTCTTGCTGACTTTTCTTCTATTTGACAGCTTTTATTTCTCTTCACCCTTCAAGAATCCTGAACCCATCAATGAAGAACCACTTGTATACACTGTCGTTTCTATTTGCTATTTTCCTTTCCCCCCTGCACCCAGTGAGACAGGGCAGGCAGTGTGATGTGCTGGATATCAGTACAGTGCACCTCAGCTACACTGAAACATTTGACTTCACCTTATGTCGTTTCTAGAATGTATTTTCTTGCCCTTAGCCCTGAGCCACAACAGGAATTTGGCTGGATTTTGCCACATTTCTGCAGCACTGCGTAGCTAAGTGCTTCCAGAACATCTGTTGCTACTGTTGTGTTCAGCAGCCTGCTGAAAGTGTGAGCTGTGAAGTAGATTATCTAACACCCAAATAATGGCTTGTCTGAAACTTCAGATAAGAATTGATTTGTTTGTATGCATCCAGTCTGTAAAAAGTGGTGGCACTGCAAAAAATGAAATTATAGATTGCGTTTTAGGTAAATTCTATGGTGTAATCACTCCAGATGAGTTTGAAGTGCAGTTTCCTGTACTGGCTTCTGTATTCCTATTTTTTCTGCTCCTTACTATTTCTTAGATAAATTGGGATTAACTTTTCTATGCCTCGTTGCTGTACCCTAGTAATTTCCTGAATTTCAAAAATGCCATTGAAAATGTCTTTGTTAAAAATAATAATAAGCTATTAAGCTAGCTTATTCAACATGTTCAAGTCAAAAGATATTTACAATCATTAAACTGCAGTGAATGAATGGATTTTGTAGGAAGGCAGCTTGTTCATTGGAATTTGTTGAGCTCTTCAGAATAAGCTAAGTTGAATAAAAATATATACTCAGTGACTTTGAATTTATAAAATCTGAAGGGCTTCCTGATGAATACAAAAGATTATTTTCTCTGGTCTGTTTACAGTTTAGACCATTAGGACAAAGATTGACTGTAAATGCTAGCATGAAATTTTTTGAGGCCTGACCCATAATTCTGCTTTAGAAGGAGGTAGGAAAATAGGTTAAGAAATTCTAACACTGATTCTGGGCTTGAATTAAATGCTGATTTATTTAATCTTGATATTGCTCGGTTTCTGTAAAAGTCCTACCTTGCAATGACTGTGGGATTTCCTAATATTTATAACATATTATAGAAAACAAGTGGCTAGACTGTGATCAGAATGTGTTCCAGACGTTACCAGCTTCCTCTTAGACCTGATTGACATCACAGCAGCGACTGGGAAGTGTCTGTATCCCTGCATACTGTTTCCACACCAAAGACGTGGCTTGAAAAGACACTAATTTTGTCTGCTGACAGAGAAGCATTGGTTAAGCCAGGAAATGAGTCAGGATTTCAGAGGACCAGCTGAGCTCCTAGGTGCAGTGGAACATTTTCCCTTTTGCCACCGAGCAGCATCGCTTCCAGCTGCAGGAATGGGGGTTGGTGCTCTCCACCTCAGAGACAGCAGTGGTCCAGCTCCAGGCATAATTTTGTGTTTTGCTTATATAAATGGAAAATATGATGATGGTTCATTTTGCTGAATTTGGACATAGGCATGAAGGATGCCAAATTTCATGAGATCTCCTGGGATTTTAATGTAGCCTAATGACCCTACATTGTAATGGCTGCTGCCTCCACGTAGTTCCACGGCATTTAACCAGTTAAAGGGGTGTGAAACGGTGTGCTTTCTGTCTTACAATACAAGTCTTTACGGAAGGATTGACACTTTTCTTGGGTGTTTTTGAGATCTTGCTGAAGCCTTGGAAGCACTCACAATTTAATGCATTTGCAAGGGTGGGTATTCAAAGAGTGAAGAAAAGTGAGGTACATGCAAAATCCTACTGATTTCTTCGGATTTTTCCCCGTGCAGAAATAAACCAAAGCATTTTACTAAGTGGACTGCCCCTTTTTTCTATGGCTAGTTGAGCTTACTTTCTTTCATCATGTGGGAGATATGAAAAGGTTTCTGTGATTTCACTGAATTTCCCTGGGAACATTTTTATATTAAAGTGAATAAAGCTGCTTTGCCTGAATATTTTTAATTTATAATGCTTACATATTTAATAATTATTAAATATAAATATCTAGGTGAGGGGAATAACTATTTGGGATTTAGGTTCTGTCGTTAAACAATGTTTTATTTTTCATATTACTTCAATAGTAGCTACATTTACTGAAATTGTAAGTCAAGTATTTGTTAAAAGTGGGTCCATATAAATATTAAATATTAAGCTTTCTGCTCTTTGCTTCATAGAGTACAGTGCTTATTGTGACAATACTTCATTCTTTGCTTGTCTGGTTTTAGGGACATGTTTAATATTTCAACAATATTTTATTTCCAAAATACTTCAAGAAGGTACAACTATTTTAAAAGTATATTTAATTACAAGTCAGGCAAATTAAAATATCAGTTATTATCTCTCTACAGATTTTACCTGATTAGTGGTGGAGTTCCGTTCATTATTTGTGGGATTACAGCAGCAACCAATATCAATAATTATGGGATTGAAGGCAATGCACCATAGTAAGTATAAACTACTATCATAAAACTTTTAAGGAAAACATATGCTTTTTCTTCTCTCAATAAATGTAGCTGACTTCATAAAGGGTACAGGCATGGAATTTGGGATGACATTTGTTATGAAATTTCATTAAGTATTAGCTGTGAAAGAGCAATGTCTTAATCTGGAGCTTGCTGCTTCACCTCCACCAATTTGAGTCCATTACTGGCAATACAATCACCCTCCATTTCCAGAATTACTCTTCATTTACATCTGAATAAATGAAAGGTATTAAAAATACCTAATGAATAGCATATCTAATGCAGCTATTAATTAATTTAATATTTTCATTTCATTATCTACCTTGATTTGATATCCTTCGGGTGACTGAGAGCAATTTACAAATAATGATGTAAGAAAAGGACAAGTAAAAATCCCTTTCCCACCTCCTCCACTTCTCTCCCTCCATTAAGACCCAAATAGTTTGCATTTTCACCACCTGGAAATGTTCCAGTCACAATATCTTGCAACCCTGACATAATCCTCTCATGTCCTTGTGTGTAGGTAGGCGTTCAGCAGACCTCCACAAGCTGTCCAGGCATCAAATTGTTACTAATTCTTCATTCTTAGCATGAAGCATGAAGTATCCATAAGTACAATAAGTCTTTCCACAAAAGCATAGCAGAAAGTGAATTAGACTGCAAAGTTAAATACAGTGTGTGTAACAGATCAGCATGGCACACTAATGGATATTTTAGTACTCTGGCAGCACTAATGCTCTAGAGGACATCACTCTTAGTTACTGCTGTGAGCATCTATTGTAACACATTTGAAACTGGTTATGTTCTGGGCATGAAAAGTGGCAACCAAGGAGAACGGTTCATAAGTGAGCATCTGGCTCCTTAAAGACATTTTTACAGGTAATTGAAATCTAAATTCCAATAAGAAATCTGTGCATACCATGGCTAAATGTTTGCTCTGCCTAGGGCCCAACTCATATTCATATAGTTATTCAAATTTATCCAATTAAACAGCCAGTTTATAATCAACAGTGTATTATAAAACTCCATTATTTATGTTCATAAATACGAGACATTTTTATTTTGGTGCAGTTACTGAGATTATACTTCTTTAATCATGCTAATGTAGCAAATCAATACCTGGTGCCACAGTGTGCACAGAAAACAAGAGACAGATGAAGAATAGTTATAAGACTGAGTAAAAAGACAGCTTCTAATTCAATGGCAGCATAGTGAGTTATGTGCCTTATTCATTTTTTATAGTATTAGTAAAGTAAATGTAGATGCACAAACTTGAACTTATTTTATAGAATAGATTTTGTAAGTGATCCACAATGAGATTCTACTTGAAATAAGAGCATCCCATGAGACTGTTCCACTCAGGAGCATTCCACTCTCCACTTTGCATCAAATGTGCAGCATTCAAATGTATTTCAAGTATTCATGTAGCTTTGTGTTCTCTGCTTACCCCATTAAATATTGGTAATTTACCTATGTTTTCACAAATATCTTTCAGGGAATATTTTCTTGTGCCTGTCTAACAGCAAATTATATACTCTTTGGAAGGTTTCTAAGTTCATTAATACACATGTGTGTGTTTTGGTTTAAGGTTCAGGTTTCAAAAATTCAAAGTCATTATTCTGCAGTTTCTTGCTGTAATATCCAGTGGCACTGTCTCTATTTAGCTGAGAGGTTCTCAGTCTGGGAGAAAAAGTCATTCTGCCCTTTTTATAGTAACTTGTAGATAATTCCTGGCTCGACAAGAATCTGATATCAGAAGTTTCCTCACTGGAACTGGAGGAACTGCAACTAATCACATATGCCTAAATGAATATGAAGTGTCACACAGTGTCACTTTCAGATATGGAATCATAATGACAGATCACCTGGTCTGTCTTTCTGACCCAGTGGGAAATTAGCTATATCCAAACCATTCCTGACAGTTATTTATCTGTGGTACTTTAAATGCTCCCATAACGGATAGATCACATTTCATTCCAACAGCTTATTATCCTAATTGTCCTAACAGCTAAGAAACTTTTTTAAAAATCTAATTTAGATATTTCTTGCTGCAGTTTAAGGCCATTACTTCTTGTCCAAGTCCAAGAGATAAAATAACTTAATCCTCTTTCCAGAAATCCATACAATATTTAGGATATAAGAACCTAAAAGCAACTGTAAAAGTCTATACTGCCAACTCAGTTCCTTGTCTGTAACCATGGCTAAAGCAGATCATAGAGAAGAGTCAAAACTATACAAATATGCCTTCTCCCTCTAACCCACATTCTACCAGTTTCCATCTATAATTTCATCATTGTTTTCTTCCCCCATGTTTGTTTGATCAGATCATTCATCCTTAGGACAGTCCTCTTAGACATACTGGCCTGTGAGCTACTTCAAGTTGCTCTAAAACAGTTATGGTTATAGTATTTAACACCTAGCAAACCATGATCATGCTACAATGATATTATGCTACCAAGGTATCACAAAGAGACCATCAGGTTCCTTAATTTTTCTGAGAACATTCAAATTGACATGGATGAACTCCCAGGAACTCTAGAAACAGTGTGGAATTCAGAAATGGCATATATCTTTCAGGTCTCCTCCCTGCAGAAAGTGGTGACAGTTCAACTGGAAGTCTTTTTTCGGCCTCTGTTAGTATTTAGGCTGTTCTCTGTCAAGAAGAAAATTCTGTAAGGAAAATCTTCAGGCTTAAGAATTTGTAGCAATGTTCGTTTATACAAACTACTGTTATCTGTACATTTCTATTGCTCACATACAATGTATAAACTATGTCTCATTTGCCTTTTAATCAAAGAATTAGTGCTGACGTTTTTAATAGTAGAAAGAAGGGTTGACATAAATGGTCTTATACTTCACTGCAATTCCAGAGTCTAAACTGACCTACATTTCTTGGAAATTTTCAGTTTTAATATTCTGTAAGTTATACCATATATTTTATTCTATTAAAAATTAGGAATTGTTGCCTCAGCTTAGTTAATATTAAAGACACACTCCTTTTCTCCACCATTTGAACTTCGGAGATACTGTTGTGTCTTACTAGTCAGACCATCCCATCTAATGTGGGCTCTGAAATGTTCTTGACTCTCTCTTTTTGTTGTTTTCAGTTGCTGGATGGCCTGGGAGCCCAGTCTCGGTGCTTTTTATGGGCCAGTGGCATTCATTGTGCTGGTGACCTGTGTTTACTTTCTCTGCACGTACGTGCAACTGAAGCGCCATCCTGAACGCAAATATGAGCTAAAGGAAAAGACAGAAGATCCGCAGAGAATGCCAAGTACTGATGTGGGCCATGGTCATATTACGGACTCTATGTCCGTTCCCCAGGCAACCTGCTCCATGATTTCTTCTTCCTTATTGGAAAATGAGCATTCATTTAAGGCTCAGCTTCGAGCTGCAGCATTCACTTTGTTCCTGTTTACTGCCACTTGGACCTTCGGAGCACTTGCAGTATCTCAAGGTCATTTCTTGGATATGATATTTAGCTGTCTTTATGGAGCCTTCTGTGTGACCTTGGGGCTTTTCATCCTGATCCATCACTGTGCAAAGCGAGATGATGTGTGGCATTGCTGGTGGTCCTGTTGCCCATCCAAGAGAAACACCTATTCTGTGCAAGTGAATGTGCGCCCAAAGGTTAACGTCAATGGTGACACTCAAGTTCATGCACCTTGTCTTCAGGAATCACCATGTACCAACAAGTCAGCCGTCTTTAATCACCCAGCAGCAAGCCACTGCAAACTCACTAACCTGCAAGCAGTTCAGAACCATGTTAACTGCCTGTCACCCGTGACACCATGCTGTGCAAAAATGCACTGTGATCAGCTGCTCGACGATGATGCTCACATTCACGTCCACAACGAGGGAACCTTCAGACCCAATATGCACATTCATAGATGTCTGAAAAGCAGAACTAAGCCACGTTACTTCAGTCGGCACAGGTCTGCAGGGGAAAGAGAGTACGCCTATCACATCCCGTCGAGTATTGACGGCAGCATCCACAGCTCCCACACAGACAGTCCCCATAGCACACACGAGAGCCAGTCAGGCCACAGACGGGCCTGCTGCTCCAAAAGTGATCCATACCCTACCGTCAACCAGCCCGAAAGTAGCGACGCAAGTACTGTAATATATAGTTGTGGTAAAATGCCAGAGAGTGACACTGTGCACCATCCAGCTCATTTTGAAATGCACCCACGGACACAGTCATTGCCATTTAATACAACAAATCACAACGGAATTCTCAAGGGAAACATGCATGAAGCCATGATATACAGCTCAGATAGTACAGGAAATATCAAAACTGGCCCTTGGAAAAATGAAACTACTGTGTAGTTCGTGGGCCATCGTAATGTGTTTGTTTGCCCTAAATGATCATTATCTTTGTTTTTATTCCAAAATAAATATGATGATATGTTTGTGTAGCTCATCAGTAAATTGTACAGCTTTTCATTTTCTTAATAAGTGTCAAAAAAGGAGGGATAGTGACAGTTTTAAAGTGAAGTTATTTTTAAAAGAAAGTTATAAAATTATTCTGAAAGATAATGAGAAAATGAAGTCTAGACAATTGAATAAGAGAGGCAATATCCTTTTGTTAGACAGAATGACATTTCTTTAGAAACATCATTTTCATTCATTGTTTTCACTTTTTTTCTGTAGTAACTTCAGACACCTTTTATAAACATATCCGCATCTTAAAGTTTTACTTATTTATTTTTGTAGAAAAATATTATTACTGTGCCATGGATTTTAATCAGAAGTGGCTATGGTAGAAATGATAAACAGGATTTTATAAAATTGCAGCTTTTTAGATATACAAAAGTGATACTGCCTCTAAAAATCTTCTGTAGCATATGGCCTGTAAAGTCATGTAATGTACAGTCTCTGTTCTGTCCTTTTTCTTGTTGGAGAGAAGTGCTAGGTAATGTCTCTGTTACATCTTTGGTGCTGTATTGGTTGTATTTTGCATGACATATGTCAGGATATACCATTTGCTGTTTTCTAGTGTTACATGTGTTTAAAAAAGAACAAAAAAAAAGGTGTTGTACAAGGCTGTGAAAAACCCTATTGATATTATCTAGAGCATTATAAATCTACAGGAATAAAAAAATCACTCTGCACTAGTTTAAGTGGCACAATCCTTTGTATAAGGTTATATGATAGCTTTGATAAGGGTCCACTCTAATGTCTTTACGGAGCATGCACTACTCATTGTATGTGGCACTGTGCGGTGTAATAGCAATTGTCTCACCAAGTTTTACACTTCTTTGTTAAGTATGCCTTTTAAACAAATCTGTAAGCTGTTCCACGGTAACCTTTCCACATCAGTTAAGGTAGAGCAGTTTTATTATTAACTCTTTGAGGACTACAGTTATTTTCTTAAATATGCTTATTCTAGTTCAGAGATACTGTATATATGATACTGTCTATTTAGTTACATGATCAATGTAGTCCTGAGTTGTCAGAAAAGAGGAAGTTCAGTAATTTTCTAAAAACAAGTCTTCTTAGAATCCATTAATTTCACCACTTGCTTTCTGAAAACTCATTTCCTCTCCTAGCAAATTTCAGATTGTCTTAATCCTTTAATGCAAATTTGACCTTCAGAGAAGTTCTTTATGTTCATGATTTCTGCTGAATTGTAGGGCATTCCAGGGTCAGTAGCATTCTCTACTAACAAGGCTCTTGGCAAGATTTTTTCATGTTTCCATGAACATCTGGACACAAAGCATCAACTCACAGTTCAGAACTGCATCAGAATTACCCCTATATGAAATAAAACCGCTTTTTACAAATAGGAAGGGTGCAGAATAATAGTAGATTTCAGAAAGTGAATGGAAGCATAGAGCTGTGAGAAAAATGTCTACAGTGGAAAGTGAACAGTGCATCCAGAAATGAGAGAAAAAGCACAATTCTGTATGGCCACACAAGAAAGTTTGCTGTGACGTCTTCACACAGACTTATGTAATTGCTGCAGAGGGGAAATAGAAAATTCCATTGAGAGACTATTAGTCTGTGATTCTCTGTGTATATGTGGCAGAAATTTTCACATACTTCAGCCCCATATTTTTCCGTTATTAGGTGTTTATTAGACTCTACCTTCTTTTTTTTTTTTAATATGTAGGAATAAATTTCCTAACAGTGTACATAAAGATGACAATTATAATTGTTAGAATGTTATAAAAACATGTAAGTCAGATGAATGTGTTCTGCAGTGTTGCAGGCGGGAATTAGTACTCAAAGGGTTAATGCTCAGTATCTGAGTGCAAGAAATCTTGTTTTTCTGTATTTTTGTAAATTTGAAATATATATTGTAAACTCCAGCAGTGCAATGTATCCATCTCAGATTGTGTATTTTTAAAAGGTGAGCGAGAAGAATGCACTAGGTGGTTGTCAAGTTTTACGCCAATATTCAAGAGTTTCATGACTGCTTCTTTAGCTAATACAAAAAAAAAAAAGACAAAACACTGAGCTTTATTATGTATATGTTGTATATGCTTGAACTGTCTCTAAACTAAAATACAGTATTTTTCTTTGTTTGCATACTGAAATACTTTCTGTTTGATAACTGTTTTCTTTTAATATTAATTTTACTCATTCCGCATAGACAGTGAGCCCTAAATAAGCATAGACATAATGTGAAATCCACTTCTCTGTGTCTCAGCACTATGTATATGTATATTCTGTAACAGTAAAATTGTAGGAGGTCTGTAGACCGTTATGCAAAATATCACACACACACAGAGCCAAGATGAAATACTCACTCTGCAAGAATCCACTCAGCAAGCTCCTTTATTCAGCTTGCGTTTTAATCACCTCTGTTATTTTGTCTGAGAGGCCAATTCCATCTTCATAATGGCTTACAAAAAAGTAAATAGGTGCTGCTTTCCACAGAATATCTTACGTGATAAAACTCTGGAATTTAAACGTAAAATATTAAAACACTTTTCTTATTGTGTTAAAAATTAATTTAGTGAATATTTCTGAGCTAATTTGGAAGAGATGTGTTATGCAATAATCTGTTTGCATATTCTTTTTTCAGAAAATACACAGTATATCTACAGAGTAGGAGACATGATATTAAATAAATATAAAAATGTTTTGTAACATCAAATTTGACCAAAATGCTTTTTATGCTTTTGACTTTTTTTTTCCCTTAAGTTAAATGAGATAATTTCAATGCCTTGGAAGTCTGGTTTTGATTTATTGTGTGGTTTTGGTCAATTATAGTCAGTGAACCATTACTACTTTACCTGATTTTCTTCCCTATAAAAATAAAGTCAATGAAGTAACCAGAGTATAAGAGATATATTGTCCTAGTAAATTCCTCATAGACAGACATAACATATCTTAAAATCAGTTTTAGTTCTGATGATTCACTGATGACATAAAAATGGTTGAACAGATTTTACTGTTCACTTTCTGTCCGAGGTTGAGGCATTTCATCCAAAAAAAGATAATTTTCAGAGAATGATGCAATCAACAGAAATCTGAATAGCTGCTACCAGGATAAAAATATGCTCTTGCTGTAGTGTTGTTCTCTGCATATAGAAATTCCAGCTTTCATGACCAAATTTGAAGTCACATAGCTGTTTACAAGAATTCTACCCAGCCTCATATAATGAATCCGGGTGTAAGAATAAAGCATACATTTTTGCACATTATGTCTGGTCATATGTGTCGTTCCCAAGAAGTCTGTTGATTGTGTCTGCACTAATGTGACTGAGCAGTCGCTGTCAGTGGCTGTAAACAGCTGCTCTCCTTCACCACACAGCTGCCTGCCAGCTACCCTGTGAGCAGTGTATCCAGATGTTAGTCCACCACGGGAGCTGCACGGGGGCTGGGAAGCATTCATCCTGTCTGAACCAAAGCAAAGTCTGTGCTTAAAGCAAAGTCAAGGCCTCCTTTGATGGACAGCACAGGCAACTGGGCAGCCTCCACCTGAACACTAAGGGTTGAAGGCAGATAAATGTAATGGAAGTGGATTGAAGCAGTTTTAAGTCCTCCTCCCTCCATCTCTCCAAAGTACCTGCCTAGTAAGTCTACTGCCTACAGATATCTACCAAATCCAAACACATACAGGCAAAATTAGACAGTTTACCTAAAATTCCTGGTTAGCTGAAATGAGTGAAACAGCACAACCTAGTTAACGATCAGAAAAGCCCAAACTGGAGAAAACCTCTTTGGATGCTCTGTCACAAAGCTGTTTCAGGTTGGTTATGTGTGGGGGCATAGGTCTAAGCATCCTGGATGCCTGAAGATCTGAAATTGCTCTTGTGCAGAAACTGTTAAGGCTTACAAAGTTGATTTCAACTTCACAAATTTGGAAGCAGCTTCCACTGTAAATTATATGCCTTTTTACAATGAAGAGATTATCTGACATTTCACTATTCGGGAACAAGAAAGTTGTCATCACGATCAGGTTGGTAACCTTTTTATCATAAGATCTTCTTTGCATGGAAACAACAAAATCACCTGTACTCCCACTGAGTGTTTGCTGCCTATGAAAAGAAATGTCAGGCTGATGAAGACGTTGGCAGCTCAGCAGCTTCCTTGCCAGAACATAAATTCAAGTTCCTGTAGCAGCATCCTCCAATTCAGAAAGAAGCTATACAGCACAGCTGGATCAATCAGAATTCATTGGCTGAGTTTAAAGGTTGACTGGCTGACTTCAGTTAAGCAATTTCAGTAGTAACTTGGTGCCCTAGGCAGCTTTTACTTGCTTAGTTACCTCCACAAGGAAGGGAGCTTTTTGTTTGGTTGTTTGGGGTTTTTTTTGCTGTGCCCAGTTGACTGTTTTCTAATTAGCAATGGAATTGCTAAGAAGAAAACTTCCTCTACAATTTACCTTGACTATAAGCCATAGCTTTTTTTCCCCTGTTAGTGGGTCTATGAAGGTGCAAGTGAATCCCTGTTCCCTTACCTGACCAGTCTATTACCTGAGTTTTTTTAGGAGCCAAACAAGCAAGCATCAGTGAATTCAGGACAATATTAGAGGGCTCACTTCTCTACAAGAAGGGTTGAAATTTGGTTTGCAAACTCTGGAGCAATTCAACCTCAAACAAATATCCTGCCTTGAAGTTGTGCAGCTGGCCATGCCTCTGAGGTAAGGGGTTCTTTGTAAACATGGTGTCTGCATACCCCATAGGTACTGCTGTCTCTTTACATTTTGATCTGTTTGGATTGTGTAGTGCCTTGCAGTCTGAACAACAAAATGACTGACTGTTCCCATCAGCCCATCACTCTGCTCCAGCTGTTTGCCTTAACTTGCAGCACACTGCCAGGCAAGATTCTCCAGCACAGTGTTTTCATTCATTCCTTTATTTGTTTCCCAGGTACTCAATAACACCTGAGGAAGGCAGCAGGAGGGGTTTGTTTTGGGACTAGGGGGAATTTCTGGGAGAAGAAAAAGCAATAAAACACATTATTCATATTCTTCTCACACTTTCTTTTGTTAGCCCATTTGTTAGTGAGCTGTAAGCAGTTACAATCACTTATTCCCTGATTCTTTCCATTGCAAGACCTTGTTCTCCACTAATTAGAACATAGCTGAAAGTTAACCATTTAGCTTGATTTATGCCCTCAGCAATTACTGCCCTCAGATGGATGATTTTACAGAGTTCAGCCAAAGCAGCTGCAATGTTTTCAACAAAGAGGCTTGGTGAAAGAATGTCTGTCCACAGTAACATGATTTTATAATAGTTCTGTCTTCAAGGCCCATTATTTGAAAACTTTGAGAATTATGGCTATTATAAGAAAAGATAAGGGCATTTCTTGCTGTTTCTAAAAAGTAAGTGGTTCACTACAGATATTGAGCCATTAAAAATATCACAATGTATTACTGTGAAATGTCTCCCTTCTTAGGATCTGTATGCCTTGACTGGGACCACACTCACTGATCTTGTGCTCCTGCTGCAAACCCCTTGGGCTCTAAAGGACCAGCCCTATAAATGATTTACTTCAGCTGCCCTCAGCTAGGATTAGGACTGAATGCAGGGTGCCTTGGTTCTCATGTTTTCTGCCAAATCCTCCAGCTTGTCTCCCCTTCAGAGGCACCACGATGGAATGGAGGAGGGAACTGACTGGTTTGTATGAGGGAGACAAATGCTGGGCTAGAAGAAATCAAGAAGAGACTGAGCTTCTAGCAGTGGATGGATTTGAGTGAAGTAAGCTGATCAGGAGAAAGGCTGGTGTGAGTAGCGAGCTGCAACATGACTTGGGGAGAAAGGAAAGGAAAGGAAAGGAAAGGAAAGGAAAGGAAAGGAAAGGAAAGGAAAGGAAAGGAAAGGAAAGGAAAGGAAAGGAAAGGAAAGGAAAGGAAAGGAAAGGAACAAAATTGAAAAGAGGGACTTGGAGGCTGTAAACTGTGACCAAATTGGTCATGGGGGAGGACAGTGAAACAATTATGTCTATGAGTCTTTCCAGGTTGGGTGTGAAAGCCAAGATTCCTCTGCCATCAGTAAATATCTGAAAACCTACTAGTAAAATGGCTATTCATTTATAATGTCCTCATAAAAAATGATGGTATTAGTGCTGTCAGCTATTCCAGTAATGTGTCAGAAATCTGGGTATTGAATCACAGATGCTCAAAGCTGTTGATTAACCAGATATTTCATGTCCCACATGACAGAGTATCTGTATTTTTAATGTCTTCTTTTGAAACCCAGAAGCTATCTCAAAAAAGACAACTGATTTCAAACAGTGCGAGTGAAGCTGAGAGTCAAACACACCAAATTGAGGAACTGTTAGAATTAAGGCTGTCTTTGTAACTTTCATTCACAGCTTCAGTCTGTCTTTTGATGTTGTTTTTCAGTGTTTTAGTTCATGCTGCTTTCTAACACTTTGGCTTTGATGCTGCACATTTAGTGTTCTTTAAATGTGTGCTTTTGGGTACACCTAGAGCTAAGCCAGTCATTTCACTGTAAGGTTTCTTTTCTATCTTTTTTCTTTTTTTTTTTTTTTTCTGGAACTTTTAGAGGAGTTCTTAGAAGAAATTTGATGTTGAAACTTTGTAGTAACACAAATACTGCTTTTCTTACCTTCCCTGTGCTGAGTACTAGAATGGAAGAAAAGGATTGAAAGACTTTCCATTGAGCTTCTGCTTATTTTTGGGAGGTTTTTTTTTTTCAAAAGTAGTTGTATAATTGTCCCAAATGTTGTCATTGCTATCAGGAGAAGGCGCAGGCTGAAGTCGGGAAGTGCCTGCCTGGCTGTGCAGTCTGTAGGAAACCTGTACCTTAATGATGATAATTAGTGTTGACAAATGGGCTGCCTGTAAATTCTGTCTTCCCTGCAACAGTGCCTGTGCTGGAAAGCCTCCTATGGAGTAGATCCCTGGGGCTGCTGAGAAGGGCATCACATGCCCTGCCCTCCAACCTGCAGGATGTGCCAGCTTTGGCCTCTGAGGGATGGACACACTTTTGTCTCTGGCACTGTCCAATGGCCTCCTCCAGCCAAAAGCTAACCTTGCACCCTGGGAGAGGTTCACTGCAAGTTTAGGTCATTATACAATGGTCATTCTGCTGTGAGCTCCAGGAAGGTCCCTTTCCTTCAAACTCACACTTCCTTGCTAACCCTGAGCCCAGTGCCCAAGCCAGAAGCTGGAAAGTCCCAGTCCCCTTGACAAAACGACATAAGAATGTGACATGGAGGGGTGGTTCCTCTCCATCTGGGATAAAATTAATTGAAACTTTCCCAGTGTTCCTCTACATGAGGAACAAAAAAGCAGGGAGGAGAGAGTTAAATGACCCGCTAATCTCCTCTAGGATAATAAGGGGAATAGTTTAAGTGCTGCAATAAACAAAACAAACCCCCAGCCATTCTCAGTCAGTATGGAAGCCTTAATTCCAGCATTATAATGATGTTGTATTCCACCTGACAGCACAGCACAGGCAACGTGACACACAGTCAAGGGCTATAGTACGTTCAAAGTAACTACACTTCACCCACAATGCTTTTCCCTTGGATAAAAATAAGTTGTACACAGTTGTACTGTGGAAATATTTTCTTCATCTTTTGATACACTGGTGGGCTGTTTTAGATTAAGGATCCACTTAGTGTGGACATGCACTTAAAATGTTTTTGCAATATTGGAATGAAAAGGGGAAAATTTGCTTCTTTTTTTTTTAATTACCCAAAAAGTCAATCATCAGTGTTACACTGAGATGTTATTTTTCTTCAGTATGTAGATCACACAGAGCCAGAGAGCTGCATAACAGAGCACTACACCAAGAGTGAAAAGCAACCACAGGAAGTGGGAAAAAATCCTCTTACTATCAGCAGTTCTGAACTTTATCTGTAAGGGAATGATTTTAGATCATGCAACCTGCTTCATTAGCCCATTCATCTTCTCAGTGTGTTATTAAGGTTCCACTTGCTTAACAAAACCAGGAAGATCAGAATATGCCAATCAAATTTGGAATGACTTAAACAGTCTGTGGTATAAGTGGCTTACATATTTCATTGTAGGTTGATGTGGGGAAACTGCTGATACAGACAAAACATACAGGTTATGATTTCAAAGGCCCTGGAGCTGTAGGATGAACAAAATCTTTAGCAGAAGTCCTTTTACTTAGACAAAGTAAGAATAAAATATCTTGTATAGGAAATAGGAGTTTTGAATTTAAATCAGTGAAACAATGAAAGAGACTGACAAAGAGGCATTTTGAACAGCTCAGCACAGGCTTTCCTTCCTTGTGTAACCACTGCTGAATGTGAGGAAATGTTTAATTTATGCAGTCCTTAGTCAAACTTTTTTCAGTTTAAATGTGGAGCTGAAATTATAGGCAGGAACGTTTCCTTTGGTTTCCACGGGTCTTAGACTTAATGCACAGTGAACAGCAAAGGCTCAGCATATGGTTTAGAACCTAATCTGAAGACTGACAAAGTGCAGACCTCATTAAATGGAGGCTTTCTGTCATAGCATGGGGTCACATGTCCTGGCATGCCTCACAAAGGGAAGGATCCAGAGGACAAGCGGGTGAAAATGAAGGAGAAATGGAGTATAAAGGGGAGGAGGGTGTTGTGACAAGTAATTGAAGGAGCCCAAGTGCCTACTGAAATGGTGTGATCATAAGAATAACCACAAGCTCTGGATGAGTATAGCAGTGTATTGAGCCAGACTACACCAGTGAGCCTGTTTCTGTTGTGATGGTCACTCAGGAAGGATGACAAAAGTTTAGGTGATACTTGGACAGTAGCCCCAAAGATGAGCTGGAAACTGGAAATATTTTGCAAGGCATGTAATGTGTTCATGCTGTGGAGAGAGGGAAAAGAAGGAAAAGAAATTAAGTGATTTAATCACTGTCCACAAGTACCTGTATGAGCAGAAACTACTTTCAGGAGGGTCTTTAATCTAGCAGCAAAGATACCAAAAGATCCAGTGATTAGGAGCTGAAAGTAGCACTTCCCCTTTAATCTGCAAAAGTAATTAACTTCATAAAAATTTCTTAGTGATATGGTATGGTGAAATTTTTAACTCGAGAGAGCATATCTTTTAGCAATGTATTTTTTCCCTTCAAACACAAATTTTTGACCTTGGTGCCATGAGAACTACAGGGTAAAATTTTCCAGGCAGTTTACATTATATTTGATGTTCACTAGACTTAGCCTCAGGAAAAAATCCTGCTTTCAGGTAGGTGTTGTAGAGGTGAGGTAGAATAGGAAGGACAATGTCTCAACCTGCCTATGGAGAACCTAGAAAATTGGGTTGTATTCCAGCAACCTTGACTTTGACCTTCATGGCTCTGTTCAGTTTAAGTGCTATTTTAATGTTTATTATTCCAGGTTTTTTGTAAGCTCTATATTTGAATGGAAAATCTTTGTATTCTGCAACTTGATAAAGTTCCTACTTACTGTTTATAAGTAAAAACTCCCTTAACTTCTGACTAAAACCACAATGCTGCTTGCTTAACTAGATGTTATCACTGTATCCTGTAGCAGTCTGCATTAAATCAAACTCTTCCTTATCTCCTCTCTAGCACATAATCACCAAACTTTGAGCTATATTAAGAATTTGATGTTTCTAATTTAATTCATTTCTGACAAACTTCTCAGTATTGCTGATAGTGGAATGCATCTTTATAGTCTATTTTTATATCTTTCCAGTATAATTGGTAAAATAATTCCATATTTCACATTTACAGTCATAGAGAAATTGAAGATCTCAAAAGATTCCCAAAATATTATTCCAATTTCTAGGTTCAAAATTTCATCTTCCTTATTCTATATATTCACTTGATGTAAAATGCTTGAGTCTTTAGTCTGCTAGGAACAAGGTAAAACAACCCTGTGCCAGGATCCCAATGTACTGCACAGGGATCGGCATCTTCTGGCTAGACACAGCCCTGGTTTTGCACTTACTGCTTGTACATAGTGCCAGAATTTTTACCTGTGGATATCTGTACTCCTCCAACTGTGATGAACATGATTTCTGTTCCTGGACTACACTAGGAGATGGTCCTTTTTTTGTCCCTCTTTCCAGCGTCATGCACAATGGTTTTTCTCATATCCTCCTGGTTTTCATTACCTGACTTTGGTTTGTGCACTGACTGCTCACGTTGCTGTTATTCCACTCACTTTTTCTTGTCTTTCTGGAAAGGCAGCTCGAGTTCAGTGCTGACCTCAGCTTACCTGACAGCCCCAGGTCTTGTGCTGACAGGGTAGGTCATAGCTGTGATCTGAAATGCTCTTTGCTGTCTTTTCTTTCTCCTCCTAGATGTGAATTTATCCAGGGATATAATTAAGCTGCAGTCCCCACACCCTCTCCATTTCTCCTGCCTCCTGCAGCATGCTGGGTTCTATGACAGGATCACAGGATCCTTTCTCAGTCACGTTGTGTAACTTCAGTGGCAGGCATCCACAGTGTCCTCTTCTTTATTCTTCCTTTCTGAAAATGCTTTTGCTGTGCAGAATGTAGCTCTGCTTGATTTTCTATGTTATTTGTGGTGAAACATCCACATATTGGAAAGGTTGTTCTGATTAAAGACCTGTAGCAAAGTGGATTAGAATGATTTCTACTCTTTTAGTAATTATTTTATTTGTCTAGTAACCACATGTTTATAAGTACTGCAGCATAAGCAGTACAGGCAGCTTGGAAATGTCCTCTGCTGACATTGCCCAAAAGCACCCCATCTACCAGTAAGTATCATTTCTCATTTTTGTGCTAAGCCATCTCAAGTCTTCATTTTTTACTCCTGTGTTGCCCCTAAGCTTCTTGCTATATCTTGGATTTCATTCTCCCTCTCATTCTTTGCTCTGTGTGGCTCAGACAGCATCCAGATGGTCTCTTCCTGAAGTGAGCCTGTTCTGGTAAAAGCCTCACTGTTGTCACTCACCAGAGGGTGAAGCAGACATGAAGAGACTGTGCACAGCACAAAAGGTTATTTTTCTTTCACTGGCACTAAGGAGTTACATAGCTCTACACTGCATTTATGTATATGTGTGTGCACATGTATACAGTTTGTACGTGTGGAGATTCACACACTCACACAAATATAAATGAACATTACAGAGGTATCAGCTGAGTGCTTGTTACTGCCTCCCTCTGTTTTGACCAAGCAGATCATGTTTTCAGACTATGTCTTCTAATCTGAAATATTCTGAGTATTTTTAGTATTTCCTACTGGTTTTAAGTGGAACCTACAATTCTTTAGGTGTTAAAGGTAATTCAACTCTGCATAAAAGGATTGAACCATTTAAAACTTCAGAAGGTTTTTCAGTAGCCATAATTGCTCTTTCACTTGCAAGTATCTTCCCAGAAGTACAGGGAGTTGTAAAATCAGTGATATTTTTAACACAATTTTGCACAGGCTAGACAAAATTAGACCTTTTATATACTTCAGATATACATTAACAACTTTAAATTCCTTTTAACAAATTCCTCTTCCTTAGAAAAGACTTGATTTACAAGCAAAAAATACTACTATGTGTTATTTCTAGAGAATTGAAGCCACGTGGTTCTAATGCATATTACTTCAGATGCATGTAGTTTACAAATAGAAATTCCCCCATAAACCATTAGATATTGATGAGGTTCTCCAGTTAAGAGTTAAATGAGTCAGACCACAGTCTATCTAGTCATAACAATTAGAGGCAGAAATCATTAATAATTTAATTTAATTATAATCACTCTTTTGACTGTGGCTGGTGTAGAAGATTGCAAATAGGAAACGCTTGTATAATTATTATTCTGAAGATCATTCAGGACAAATAAAAGTCTGAAAAAGATGTTAAATCTCTTAAAGGACTTATTTTAATTATTTTAAAGTCATACATTAATTAAAGTGTTTACTTATTAATCCTTGGAAATTGAATTCTGTACTCAGAATTAAGTGCTGTAATTTTCTTGAGTAACTAAGTGCTGTGTTTCTCATACATGAGAGGTTGAATTGCTCAACCTTAACTTTAGAATTTTCTATAATAACTTGAGGGATGCTGACAATTAACTCAACAACTTCTCTACGCCTCTAGCAAGTTTTGTGGCTCTAACATCTCTCTCCTTAGAAATCTTGTTGGCCTAGTTTTTTGGGGTCATTTACCAGTCATTGTCTGCTGCTTCATTTCTTACTGGCCTAATTTATCCATCTGGAATTGAAGCAGAACGGACACAGAATTGATTCTGTGGCTGCAGTTGCATGCCAGCTATCATAACCATCTGAAGTTGAAGTACTTTGACATTTGTGGCTACTCTGGAGAATCCCCTTCTCACAGACATAAGGGATGGGGATGTTGACTACTCTCACTGCTTTCTTTTCCTCATGCTGGCCCTCTGAAGGTAGTAAGGAAATTTCATACACCTTCTTACACATCCCTACCTCTCCTTGGAATATCTTTACTTGTCAGAGTTTTAGTTATAATCCTGGTTCTGTGCATGTGAAAAACATTTTAATAGCCTAAAACTTGGGCTGCAGGTTCATGATTTTGTTCTTTACCTCTTGTGTGCACCATATTCCCCTTCCTACCCTCTCTTGGGTCACACATATAAAACTCACATTCAGCACTTCATCCTCAAGCAGAGGATCAGCCCTAGTGGTTATTTAAAAATACATGACTACGATCTAAATTTTTATTTTCTAGAAAAAGTAATGTTTTGAGGTACATGGAATATTGTAAGCATATTATAAAAGGCATGAAAGAAATCAGGTTGCTTAGATTAAGACAATGAATACTGCAATATATTCAAAGACTTTTTCAGGCTTTTCAATCCTTACAGGTCCCTTATAGCCAAAAGAACTACACCTTGCCTTCTGTCCTGCAGTGCCCAGGGAAAACTGACAATCCTGCATCTTCAGCAGAAATGCATCAATCTCACTGCAGATGACAAAATGCAAAGCCACAGTTCTGCAAAGCAACATGTTAGGGGGGCCTGGAAGGGCGCCATCTCGGGAACAGGAGAGGTGCCTCCCAGATTCAGCTGTAAGCCTGCTTGCCTTTGCTTTGCTCCCTCCCTCCCGCTCCCTGCCTGTCTGTGCAGGCTGTGAGAACTGTCACTGCACCAGCTGGAGCAGATTTGAATTTCACATGGGAAGTAAAATGTTGGTTATGACAACATGAATCATTTTACCATTGTGCTGTAGCATAACAATTACCATTCCCTCTCTCATGTGACTCCATCTTACAAACAAAGCCCTGCGTTGTAGTTGTAAGCAACAAGCCTGAGTATTGGCAGCTGAAGCCATTTGTGTCCTGCCTGGCAGGTATCTTCTCCCACACTGTTTTCTGTGGGTTATTTGAAGTTTCTCCTCAGAGGTCCCTACCATTTCAGTGGGGTGGCTCTGGCCTTGATGGGTTGTTCCTTTTCAGCGGGGAGATATCCTCTCAGCTACAACACAACAGTCCAGAGACTGACTGCTGGTTGCTCCCCAGCTGCTGCCGAGACTGGTGGATGCACCCAGTTTGTTATGGTCCTTCAATTCCAGTGATGTGTAAGGTCTGGGCTGATGTTGGCTGTGAAAACAACTTACCTGTATTTGATTGACTCTCCTCTTTATTCATCAAAGCCTTCTAGAAAAGTCTGCACAAGCATTTAAGTGCTGAAGTCTGTTCATGTCATTCTAAATTTCCTAAGCATACATATGTCATTGATTTAAATTTAACAGATCTGTTATCTGCAGAATCTTCTCAAACTGTCTCCATCATAAGGAGCAATCATGTGTTTGTGAAATTCAGTTGCCAAATAAAAGATTAAAGCTTCAGACTTGATTGTGGCTCTTAGCACCCTTTCAAAGGCAGTAAGTCATTGGTCTAAGGTAATTTACCTTTTCATACTGTTGGACATAGAATATATAGAATTTCTCTGAATGCCCATCTGAAATAGCTCTTCTTAGCTATAGAGTCATTTATTGCACCTGTGATTATTGGAGTAATTGAGAAGGTCTATTTTCCCACATTAGACCAAAAATGAAACATTTATTTTGACACATTGGGCTACAGCCATCTGTGCCCCAGCATCAAAACATTTTTTTAATGTTCTATTTCAGCTGTTCCAGTTGGCCTCAAAAGAGCTTAAAATCTGGCAAAAATAGCACCAATGTTTAACTGTGCACAGAAGGTATTATTTATATGTCAGTAGCACATTGTTCGCTTTCTAGGTCTTTAACAGCTGTCTATAATGACATGATCCTTTACACAAGCTAGTTTTCATGGAATATGTCACATGGCTCTGCAGTACAAAGCTGAGGGTCAGCAAATCATTTTGTATTTTTCTTATGTATAGAAGACAATACATGGGCACTGCATGGAATTTCATCATAAGCCAGATACTATAGTACTTCATCAAAAGTAATAATGCACTTTCCTGGCATTTGTAGAAAAATTGATTTCTGTTAATCTGAGCCTTTTCTTCAAATGTTGGGTGAACAGTTCCTTTTAAATCTCTTTGTATAGACAGATAGGGTATGTAGTATTCCCACAGGGTAGAACTAGGACTTGGCTCTCAGATGACCTAATTTTGAGAGAGAGACAATAAGATTACTAAATTGAGGTGCAGCTGATATCAGAGCCCAAGGCCACCCCTAAGCTTCATCGCAATTTATGTGATGGAAGGTCACCTTACTTTAGTGTCTGTAAATTGTAAAACAAACAAAAATATCAGCAGTGCAAAAGGCCTCATAGAAACCTCTGTTTTAAATAGAGGGCAGTTCTTTATTTCAAAGTTCTATATAATACTTTTATTGTAATTTTTAATTTAATATAAAAGAGTACTGGATACAATATGTCTTTCTAAAGTGAAAAAATAATTGTAACACTCAGCAAATAAAAACACAACCATCATTTTGGCTGGATATTAGAGGAATATGAGAGAAGTCATCTGAGAAGTAATAGCAAAATTAATGTGACAGCCCAAATATTTAACATTTTTTTTTGTCTCAAATACTGATGAAATCTTCCAATTCAAAAACAATAAATTCCAGATGCTGCCTGATATGACTTTTTTCCATAAAACTAAGGATGCACATCAATCTGTAGACACATTGCTTGTGAGTTAAATATCTTCAGCCTGATTTTTAAAGGAAAGGCATGAATTGGTCTCCTAGACAAATTGTGAAAGTTTATCCACAGTTGTTGGTACAGAAGTGAAATCATTAGAGAAATAAACATCTTTCAATTCAAACTCCCACGTTCCGTGGGGCCAGTAGCCTGGAGGTGGGGGGAAATAGATGTTTCAGAGTTGCCCAGCTGCTGTGTCCTTCCATAAGTTACTGACCTATAAAAGCCAGCAAGTGTCCAGTGTCCCTTTCTTCTTACTGGCCAACGCTCAAGCACCTAATTTCAGTTGTAAAAAAATTACTCAGGAAAAAGGGCAGCATTTATTAAAGAAGTTTAGGGGAAAAGGAAACACTCTGCATTTTTTATGCATGTGAAGTAGTCTAAATGAGAAATTAAAACTACAAAATTGAATTCATATAATTCTCTGAGCAGGGAGTTGGGTATCAAAATAGCAGCAGTGAGGATCAAAGGATGATCTGTTCAAGTGCAAACTGAAAGGCATGACTGGCTTAAAAAAATAGACAGGTAAGCTCCTGGTTTTGACTGCAGTGTTTAGTTAAACCTTATTCCTTTCCCTGTTTTAATGTCTCATCACATTGTCTCAGCACATAACACATATTATGACACTATTTTTTTCCCATGTCTCAGTATTGTTCAGGAAGCTTGGGGTTAACAGAAGTGAGCAAAGAAGTCTATTTTTGAGACTGTCTAGAAGTTCACTTCGATTATTCACAGATGAATCAGCATGCCGTCATCTCCGTTGCTCTAGACGTAAGAAAGGTATAAAACCCAACCCCATGCAAGTCACGACTGCAATGCCAGACCCTTATCCGAGCAGTGTGAAAGCACAGTCACTCTGGAATCAGATGCAGGCTCAGAGGCAGTCAAGCAAGAGCAGTTCATCCAAAGCTCTGGGGAAGAAAAGAAAATGCTGCCCTGAAATACTGTGAAATATAAATAACAAGATCAGTTTTGGTTGCATAAGCATATGCTGAATGACATGTGAAAAAAATAATATCCTATAAAACAGAGAAGTCTCTCTTTCCCCAAAGGTAAAGCCATTCATAGCACTTTAAGGCTTTTCTTATTCTTGTGACTCTGCCATACCTGTGAACACCATCTACACTGACAAAACGTTATTGCATCAGTGTCATTGGGAAAAAGGTACATGGGCATCTAGCTATATTATTTAGTCAGCAGCTTCAATATTTTCCTTTCTCAGTAAAACTCACCTGACATAAATGCAAGAGTTAAAGGCTCACTAGGGATTGCAGAGCAATACAAATTTTATAGAAGAGATCAGATATTATCTAAAACTTACTTGTTAACAATTCTTTCGAGTCCTGGATGACAGTTGATGCACATTAAAACAGCTTTCCACAGAAATCTGCAGACTTTGCAAGCCCATCCTGCAGTATTTTGCAGTGGAAAACCATGGTTTAGCCACTGCACTGCTAATGGGATTCCCTGCAGTTGCCTTACCTACAATCTTTGGTGGGATTATCTCACCAAATATCTCAGGGGCAAAATTTTCTGATATGAGTGAATGCAAGATACTGGGATAATATGTGGAGAAAAAGCTTATATTATTTAAAAATTAAAAAAAATTGTGTATGAGACTAAAATATTGCTTCTACCTAGAAAAGACAGATATCTGGTACGTGTGTAGTTGTTTGAGTTCATTCACTTGAGTTTCTGGCTAAACACCAGCACATATACTAGATTTTATTCAATTTCACTGTGAGATAAGGATTAGGAGTAGGTAAAGCAGGCTCAAATTTTAAAGAACATAAAGAAAGTTTATTAACAGACTTAAAAGGAAGCGAAAAAAAATTAAGAACCAGAACAAAACCATCAGAACACTTTTGCTCCTCCCACCTCTCCATTTTTTCCCAATGACAATACAAAAAAACAACACTTCGACTTTCAGTCAGTTTACTACTTCTAAATTAGTCTTTCTGAAGTTCATTTAGGGAGAGAAGTTTCTTCCTGCTTTACCATGTTGACTTTTCTACAAGAAATACAGTTCTTATGGTTTTCAGCCTTACAACTAGCAGCCGCCCAGGAGAAAAAAATCTGCTTGTTGGGGAAAAATCCTTCCTGCACTAGTGGCCTTCCCACAGCTACTATGGTGGGCTATGATGGTTCATGGGGTATTCTTTTAAGGATGCATGGTTCTACTACAGCAGCAAAGAAATCCCTTTCCTCCTTGGCAATGTAAGTCTTCTTTGACCATTCTCCGGGACAAGGGATCTGGTTCACAGCTTCTTCTCTGTCTCTACTCAAACTTCTCATCAGGCCATAATTACATCAGTATCTACTTATCTCTACACAGGTGCCTTGGTTCAATGGCTACATTGGCTGCAAGTAGAACATTACATCCCCCCTTTGGACTATTTCCTCATATATTACAGGGAATATTTTAGCTTAGTCCCAACCATGGTTTCACAGAATTTTCAGCTTCCACATCGAAGCACTCCTCATACTCCTCCCTCTAGGCGTCGGCTCTGCTTCTCTCACTGACTTTGAGTCTCTATGTCGTGTTTCTGTAGGTGTCCTCACTCTTCCTCTGTCTGTGCGGGGGAGGGTAGGTGTCTGCAAGTTTCATCTGGGTAATGAACAGGTTAATTTCTTTCTCAGGCCTCTGCGACAGTCCCATGATCTTTGCCGAGTTGTTGAAAAAGTCTGAGCCGGGCTGCAGAAGCAGTCAAAAGTCTCATTAGCCTTGCTCTGCGAAGCTGGCCTGGCCTGGCAGGGCCAGCCTGGCCCCGGGTGATAGAGCAGGGCCCGGCCCAACTCGGATGGAGCCAGCCCAGCCCCAGCCCGGCTCTGCCCACTGTGCTTGGAATATTTCCTGAGGTGCATCCGAGTCGGAGAGCTCAGGAGCTGGAGAGCTCAGGCTGGGTCCTCCCCCACACTCAGCTGCACTGCCACTTCAAACTCCCCTTTCCCCCCCTCCCCCCTGCAGGGGGGAGGGGGGGGAGCGCAAGGTCCCAGTCTCACCAGAGAGAGAAGCAGAGGACTTGCTTCTCTAGCAGCAACAGGACAAGAAAAAGGGTTTTTTCTCAGCTGTCTCTGTCTTAAACATGTTTTTTTTCCTGGAGGCGGAACAACTTTTAAATAGATTATATACTTATCAATACTCAAAACTAGCTGGTCACTGGCTCTGTTTCTCAGGAAGCAAGGGCTACTGCTTCCTGGAGTATAAGTCACTTGCAAGACTGACCCTTCCTGGGCAAACCCAGGACATACGTGTTAGAAGATGTGCAGACACATAGGCAATGTTAATGAAGACCAGGGGAAGACTGTAACTGTTAGAATGGACTGCACAGAACAAGTAGAACCATCTGATTTGCTCACCAAACACCTACCTTGCAGAATGACCCCACTGATTTCTCACCCTGTGAAGAGTCTTCAAGTGCCTTGTATGAGGTCCCTTTATTATCCAAGTAGATTTAATACATTGATGTGTGTGCATGTATCAGGTATGAAAAGTGTTCTGTATTTGCACTAAAAATTCATTGCACCTTGTCTGCAATTATAATGAGGTGAAACAGTCGGTGGCCCAATACCACCATGTTGGCAGATGCAACTTGTCCATCCAAATAAAATTAATGTGATAGTATCTGTCCAATCTGGGCCACACCAGTACAGGATGCCTGAAATATATAAACAGAGAGAGATATTAGTGAGTAAATGATAGTCAGTGTGGATATTTTTTAAATTTTCATGAAAACAGAGAGACATGAGAGAATATCTGGAGAGGGACCAATTACAAATAATCCTGCACATGCATGCATAATTAACAGGATTCAAGAAGCAGTAATGATCATTCTTTTAAGACAGCATAAATCTGCCTAGAGAGGTGAACACATCAAAAAAACTCAGCATGAAATTTTTAAAAAATCTTTGACTAGTTGGGCTTTGGGGAGCTTGTCAGTTTATTAACATTACTTTAACCTAATTTTCATTTTGTTTAATGTGATTTCTTTTGCTGTGAAGCTCTTTGAAAAAACTGTTGTTTATGCAAATAAACTACATGGAAAATTGGTTTTGTAACTAAATGACAGCTGACAGACTAGACTGTAATAGTCAACTGGGAACTTCTAAAGCATGATTTGTTTACTCTGTAGTACAAATTGCATAGCTATGATTATTAGCGACAGTAAATATCTTAATAGTGGCTATTTTAATTAACAGAGTCCTATGGCTGGATCTCAGTCCCCACTAAGATTCCTTTGTGCTGCTTCACTGACAGCAAAATAGCCTTAATCCTTATTTCAGTAGTTGCTCTATTTAATATTTCAGAGGAGCAGGCATAATGAAGGTCAGATTTGTCCCATTCATTTCCTACCAAAACAATGTTTCTTGCTTGACCATTTGTACAAAGAATCCATCCCACCATTTTTATGCTGTCAGCTCTGACTTCTCTATTTGCTTTCATCTGACTCCATAGGGTTTTTTTCTGCCTGGGATGCAAGTCCTTAAAGAAATCTCCCTTCTCCAAATTATTATATTTTATTCCAGTGCCAGATCTTTGTAATTTTTAGAATTTATTTCTTCATTTGAATGACAAAGTATTTTTGTCACAGAGATCTACAGAATTAAAAAAAAAAACAAAACACCAAAACAACAGCAGCAGCAGCAACAATAACAAAAAAACCCAAACACCTACCTCTATAGCTGATGCATGATCTGTAAGTAATATAACAATTTTCTCACATTTTCAAATGTAGAAATATGGGTGCTAAGTATGGAAAAAGCTGTTGCACATGTTGCCACTTTCCTGCCAGAACAAGGTTTTGCCTGCTGACAACAATTTAAAATAGCACATTATGATGGAATTAAGGAGCATCATAGGCAGAAGTTTCACTTCTGAGAGCCTGATATTCCCAGAGATATCTTTATTAACTGATCGATATTTGATCATTGTGTTGAAGAAATTTGTGCAAACATCTGAGTCTCTGTTCTTCCTAACATCAAAGCCAGTGTTCTGTCAAACCTACATCATCCTAAAAACACAGCTCCTCTACAGAGGAGGATGAACGGAGAGCAATTCCAGAGACCATGGAAACCCTCAGCAGATGAATTACCAGGGTTGCAGGAAGCCGCCATCTCTCTCCTCACATGAGTTAACTTATGAGCAAGTGAACTATCTTTCAAAATGACTGACTTTGAATTTCAACATATGTTCTTGTCCTCCTTTCTTAGGGTCTTTTCATACCTGCAGATTTCTCCTATTAGAAGAGACTGGGCATTTGCTTTCTAATCTGCTTTGCTCCACCCCTGGCTACTCAGAATGCCACAGGCAGTGGCACAAATCAGTGAAGATGCTGCAGGGAAAGAGTCATTGGAGTAATTTGAAGGAGAAAAAGCTGGTGACAGCAGTAGTAAGGTGAGCAGTGCCTTAAATGAAATATTCCTAATCTAGCTAGGTTATCACCTGAGACTATGGAGAAGCAGTAGAAATATTAGTATAGGTACTAAAATCATCTGAACAACAAAAGAGATTAAACTGAATTATGATGCAAGGTGTCAAGCCAAATATAATTAGGGTAGCCCAGCTGAGGTAGACTAATAATAATAGGGTGCAACATAAATAGGAAGAGTACACATTATTCAGGCAAGCTAGAAATAAAAGGCAGGGTAGCGAAAGAGTATTATAATGTATAATGTGCTAAGCTTAAAAACAAAAAAAACCAACAACAAGATAATGTGATAAAAAGGGCAAGTTTGAGTAAAAAGCAATTTAGGGAAGGATCGGAAAAAAGTTTGGATAATTTTGTCTGCTTTAGCCCCCTAGAGTTTAATTTGTGCTGGATAAAGATCTCCATAATGTTATTAGAAAGAGAAATATTAGCGTTAGGGAAGATTTACTGTCTTTATGGAAGATTTTGACCTTCCAGAAACAGGCTTTAGAACAACTATTACTAATAATGGCACAAAGGAGGAATATCTAGCCACAGTAAGTACAAGGTTTTTTCACTGAACAAAGGAGGTAGAAGAAAGCCATGCATTTAGGAAGGAGAGTAATAGTGATGCATTTGGGGTTCAACATTTGAACAGTCACAACATATCTGTGAGTCACTAATGTAATATGGAAGAAAAAAAGTAAAAACTGTTCTCAGATATACCAGGCAAACCAAACAAAAAACCAAACCAGACACTAGTTAAAATTTGTCTGCAACACAATAAACAGTTCTGGTTAGCTGTATTTTAAAAAAATAGGCATTCTGATAGCAGTTTGATGTTAGAGCTCTTCTATTATTTGACCTGAAGAATACAAAAGGACAATATGTAACGACATTTGAAGGCAGAATAAAGTTTGATAAAAGATGATCTTGGCTTGTTCAGAGAAAATAAATCAGTGCTGCAGGGGGTATAACACAAGGGAAAGAAAAGAATTATTGAAACATAAATGATACCATTGGCTTAACACCAACTGGACCTATGCTAATTCAAATAAAGAATAAAAGATTGTTAATCACTGGAAGATTTAATTTCTCAGACACACCCAGACAAAGACAAAGAACATGGTGAAGATATAAAGCTGTGATTTAATAATTGAGGTAGTCACTTCAGGTGATCCTGGCATCCAGGACAGATGAGGTGATTTTGATTCTTGGCACCAATGAACAACTGAGATATTTTATCCTGAGACTTAGCATACTTTACAGAAAAGAGTGATTTCCAATTTGGTTGTAAGGTGACTGCTTGTCATTACTCCCTGATCTTATATACCTCATCACTAATTTGGATAGTGCCACAATATATGTTCTTACAATAACTAAGTCACGAGGCCTTTTTATACATTTTTTAAAATGCATTTAGAAGAAAAATGTAAAATGAGAAAAAATTGTTATGATATATTATATACTATAATTCTACTCTAAAAATAGCATTTCACAAATTAAATGGGTTTGTTTATATTATGTTACTATGGAGATGCAGTATGTTATATTGAGAGAATAAAAGGCATTTGGTTACATAGAGGCATACTCTCGTAGTCATATAATAAAAGGGAGTTAAAATGAATATACACCCCTCGTGAGGGGAAGTGGTATGGGGAGGGGTTGAGGTCTCCTGGTCTGTTCAGCCTGGAGAGGAGGAGACTGAGGGGAGACCCCATCGCAGTTACAACTTCCTCATGAGGGGAAGAGGAGGGGCAGGCACTGATCTCTGCTCTGTGGTGACAGTGACAGGAGTTGAGGAAACAGCCTGAAGTTGTGTCAGAGCAGGTTTAGGTTGGGTATTAGAACAAGGTTCTTCACCTGGAGGGTGACTGTGCACTGGAACAGGCTCCCTAGGGAAGGGGTCACAGCACCAAGCCTGACAGAGTTCAAGAAGGGTTTGGACAATGCTTTCAGAAACATGGTGTGACTCATGGGGACGTTCCTGTGTAGGGCCAGGAGTTGGGCTCGATGATCCTTGTGGGTCCCTTCTAACTCAAGATATTCTGTGATTCTGTGATTTTATGATTTCCCTTTCAAGTTCAAGAACTGTGATTCTTTCTGGCTGCAGATTGAAGTGGACATTTCTGAATTATTTACTTTGTTAGCAATGGTAACTGCAGGTAGCTTTTCCTCTAGAAGCAGAAGTCAGTATTTTTCCATGAAAACTAAGCTACTATGGCACAATTATCTGGCAAACTGCAAAAACCAGAAATCAAGTTACCAAATATATAGTATGATTAGTGTTTCAAACATCAAGTGCAAGAGCCTTGAAGTTTCATAAAGCACCCTGGGACTTGTTACATAAATAATACCATACAAAAAATAGCTTCCACTATAATATATGACAAAGTCTCTAAAGCTGTTGCCTTTTTAGATCACAGTAAACCCTAATGACCTGTGAGATGGAGACTTGCTTGTAGAACTGTTTATGTTGCAGATATACAATGAAATGGAGTGAAGCGTCTCTGCTATTCAAGACTCTTAAACTAATACTAGAGATGGGGAAAACAACTTGAGCATCAAGATACCCAGCCTGGTCTTTCTCAGCTGTCTTTGTTTTATCTAAGTCCCTTGTTATATAATGCAATGTCATATACTCTGTCTTCACTAAAAACAATCTCATTCTATTAGTGCTAGGTGTTCCCAGGCAGTGATCAGGATTGATGACCTTACAGCGTACTCTGGCTCATCACCCCAGAAGCTCTTGATACTTTTATTGAAGCCATCACCTTACTGCTGAGACTCAGAGCTAAATGCATCAGCTGTAGCTGTCAGGGCCCTCTCAGCATCACCTTGGAGAAGTGAAGCATTCAGGCACATTAGGAAGGCCACAAAAATAAGTGAGTTGGTGACTAGAAAGAAGCAATAACCCATAGGGAGCCACTTGCAGACTGCCAATTAAAGCTGCCATCCCACAGCTGAACCTATTTTGCACCATACTATGGGATTGCTTTCTGTTAATGCATTAAGTGCAGTCAGGACATGTGTCCTTAATTTTGTACTCTGATAGTTTACAAAAACCTAGCTATGCATTGCTTTGGCTTGCCATGTAGTCGAAGAAGGAATTTTGTGACTTTGGGAACTAAAGTCCTTACTCTGTCATTCACTAAGAATCAATTTGCCAAAAAAAATCAATCTAGACTGTTCTTGTAGCAAACAAAAAGATATGTCTGAGCTAAGTTGCCCCAGATGAATCTTAAAATATAACTTAATATGCACATGCATCTGTTTCATGGAAACTACAGGTGAGAGGAAAATTATGTGAGTATTTTAAAGGTTCTTTAGTAATGATGAGCTCAATTGTATTTTGGTAATGCAAAATGTAAGTTACAAAGAGTAAGTTACACAAAAAATGAACTTCTTTTTCTCTTTTTATTCCTCTTTCTTATTTTATGTGTATTTTAATAGGTTGCTATTATGAGAGAGATTCTTTTTTGTATGTTGCCCCTGACATGCAGATTTGTTTGTATTTATTTGTCTCCTGAAGCTAAATTCAGAACTGAGCAGCACTTCTAGCAGAATCTCTTGTTATGGTTGGTTTAAACTACCTAGACCACTGTAATACTATTGTGGTTGACAGGAATGATGCAAAGAGACAATTGACCTTTATTTTCTGCCCTCAGATACCTGACCTGTTCCAGGATTACAAAAGCTGATAGTCCTCTTACATGACTGAGGTCAGAATTTACCAAGACGAGCATTAACTTCTATAGAGAACAAAGAACTAAGGTAAGAAATGTGATGAGTATGGAAAAATATCATATATATCTGTTTTGTGATACTGAAGGGTGAATATTGGCTTGTTTTGTGCCTTGCATTATCCAGACAAGATTTCTTCAGTCTGTCACCAACATAGCATCTTGTCAGCTGTGCTGTCTGTCTGGTAGGCGCAGAAACGTCATTTTTGCTTTCATCCCTTTTTTCTTGGCAATACAGTGGAGGTGAAAAAAAAGTTGTTAATATTAAAGAGAACATAGCTGCAAAACTCAACAAGGATGAAAGTAGGCATCTGAGAGTTGTGGAATGGTTTGGGCTGGAAAGGACCTTTAAAAGCCATCTAGTCATACCTCCTGCAGGGAGCAGGGACAACTTCAAGATCAGGTTGCTCAGAGTCCCATCCAGCCTGACCTTGAATGTCTCCAGGATGGGGCACCATCTTTCTGGGAAACCTGTTCCTCATTGTAAAATAATTTCATCCTTAAAGGTAGCCTGAATCTACCTTCTTTTAATTTTAAACCATTAGCCCTTGTCTTATTGCAACAGATCCTCCTTGTACACCCCCTTAAGGCACTGGAATGCTGCAATAACATCTTCCTGGAGCTTTCTTTTCTCCATGCTGAACAAACCCAGCTCTTTCAGCCTTTTCTCACAGCAGAGGTATCGTAGCCCTCTGATCATTTTTCTGGCCCTCCTCTGAACTTGCTCTAACAGGTCCCCATCTTTCTTGTGCCAAAAGCCCCAGAGCTGGATGCAGCACTCCAGGTGGGGCCTCATAAGAATGAAGCAGAGGGACAGTACCCACTCTCTCACCCTGCTGGCCACCCTGCTTTTGATGCAGCCCAGGACATGTTTGGCTTTCTGGGCTCTGAGTGCATATGGCCAAGCCATGTCCAGCCTCTCATCCACCAGCATCCCCAACTCCGTCTCTGTGGGGCTGCTCTTAATGATTTCTTCTCCCAGTCTGTACTCATGTCTGGGATTGTTCTGACCCAGGTGCTGCACCTTGCACTTGGCTTTGTTGAACCTCCTGAGGTCCAGGTCCCTCTGGATGGCATCCCGTCCTTCAGGTGTGTCAATCCTCCACTCAGCTTGGTGTCATCTGTAAATCTGCTGAGGGTGCACTAAATCCCATTGTCTTTGTCATTGATTAAGATTTTAAACAATTCTCATCCCAATATGAATCCTTGAGAGGCACCACTTGTCTCGGAGCCGTTGACCATGACACTCTGGATGTGACTGTCCAACCAATTCCTCATCCACCGAACAGTCCAATCATCAAATCCATCTCTCTCCAATTTAGACAGAAGGGTGTTGTGGGGGACTGTGTCAAAGACTTTACAGAAATACAAATAAATGTCATCTATAGCCATTCCCGTGTCCACTGATGTGTCTCTCCATCATGGAAGGCCCCCCAGATCAGACAGGGCTTGCCCTTGGTGAAGCTGTGCTGGCTGTCCCAAATCACCTCCCCGTCCTCCATGTGCCTTAGCAGAGCTTCTAGGAGAATTTGTTTCATGATCTTCCCAGGTACAGAGGGAAGGCCAATAGGTAGTTTCTGGGGTCCTCCTTTCTATCCTTTTAATAGTTGGTGCAATGTTTGCCTTTTCCTTGTCTGTATAGAGTGATGTAGCTGCCCAGCAATGTGAAGCTGGTTAGTCTGTTGTGAGGTACTGAAAGGTCACATTGATGGCAATACAGAGGAAGCATGAAATTTGAACATGAGGTTCCAGTAGACTGGCTTTTTGGAGATTCCTGACAGGGACAGATATAGAAACCAGGAGATTGGGTCATTGAAAAGTTATTTGAATTTCATGAGCTTCACTGGATTGCAAGACTCCATTCTACAAAGGGAAAATTTCATCCCTAAATACTATCAGTTTGTGTGGGGTTTTTTACACTTAATCTTGATAGATGCCAGCATGAAGGCAGACTGCAAAAATTTAATTTGAATGATAGAATTACTGTAACTGTGAAATTTGGGGCTTTCACCTGTTGGATTTTGTTACTGGATTAAGAATTTTTCCAACAGTAATACTAAAGGCTCCTTGCTCTATCCTCTCCCTTCTCTTTCCCCAACGCATATTAACAGTGCTGACAATTGTCAGCATCCCCTTCGTCGTCAGTGCTGGCAGGCAAGAGGATGAACAGAGAAATGTGTTTATTTCACCAAAATAAAAGCTTCTGATGATCATAACCCTAATGCCTATGAACTGTAAGTCATTCCCCCTGAAATGTCAAATAATGTAAACTGAAAAGGGAGACAAACAACTTGGTCACAAAGAAAGGATATCTCTCCTTCAAAATAAAAGAAAACTAAGCCACCACAAACACAAAAGAACATGAGTTACAGACATTGCTATTACAGAGCTTCCCGAAGAATTCCTTTTCTCACACGATTTCTTTTTCACAATTAAAAATTTTGAACAAAATAGACATTTTCCTAGCAAATATTCTGGGCAAATGAAATCTGGAAAATATTCCATTTATGTTTTTATAAATGTGTGAGAAAAATCACCTTATATTGAGAAGCAAATTTTCACTGTCAAGGACAAAAATACATTCTTACACCTGTAGTTTGAAAACTATGACAATAAAATTAGCTCTTGAGAGGATGAAGGGACTCTTGCACTAAGAAGCTATTGCATAATGAAGTTCCAGGTACACTGATGGCTTCATATTTTCCAAGATCTTAAGAAGGACCCATAATTGACATATCATGGCTATATAAAAATTTTACAGTTGTATATTAAAAACAATTCTGATGAGAAACATTGTGCCAAATGTCTCCGAAATTCCAGATCTCTGGTTGCCTATTATTCTGTGAAGTTCTAATTGTGTTTCAAGGACAAAGTGAGTGCAATTTTTCTAATTTTAGCCATGCGTCATAATAGTTTTGAAAAAAACAGAAAAAGTTTGATATAATAAAGGCCAATATAAACCTATTTTAATAATAAAATTAATACAAACTAAGGTTTGAATTTATCTGCACAAACTTGCCAAAGAGATAGTGTAGCCATTTCTCCTCTTTGCTGTTCGTGACATTTCAAAACTGTGACCACTCAGCAAGGAGTGAAATACTGGCATTGCTACATTATGCGTTCCTGAGACCAGCCACTTATAACTCATTTTCATGGGGTTTGGAGGCCAGAAGTGACCATCTACACTGACTGATATGTCAGAGCCCAGTGATCATTTTTGATTAACGAATATTCTCCAGAAAGTAAATTGCCGCTTTTCAGTATTGTTCATTTCAGAAGTTAATGTTAAAACCTGTGCTGTCTGTACAATGCAAACCTTGTCTTGCATTTCCAGTGAGCATTTTTGATCCCTACCAAGTCTGTTCTTGGTGAGTAAGTGTTCGCTTTTTTAGAAATAAGCATATTACAAACCAAACTTTTGGATAAACTAAGCAAATTTGTTTTGCTAGGTTGTTCTTTGGTGTTTCTCATGGTTCTGCCATCACTGTTGTGATGCTAGTTTTGCAGTTTCTTAGCATATTTTTTTTTACACTGAGCAGCAGGACTATATAGCATTTTCTATCTCTTTCATATTGCAGTTACTGGTTAAAAAAAACCTCACGTTTCTATACACTAATTAACTTGTATTTGTAGGGTCAGTTTCAGCCAATCTTCAAGACAATTTTAAAGAGAACAGCACAGGGAGTTTGGATTTGGGTTTGTTTGGGTTTTTTTCCCTCTTGTGAAAGCTATTTAAGTTAAGCAACAGTTCTGAAATGAGAAATTACATGGTCATCCATATGTCCACCCTGCATATGCCCACAGAATGAACTGCACAGTCTATTACCCTGGGCAAAGCAAATTGACAGCTTGTCTGGGGAGATTTCATTTGCTTCCCACTGGCTTGGCAAAGCCACCTAATGTCTGCCTGTAACTGAGCGTGTAGATGTGTGCTGAACATGGCCTGGGACCCCTGCAGGCTCCAATCACTTGTCTGTGACACCAGTAGAGGTAGCAGTAGCCAGAATTTCAGATGATCACTGTAGGGATCATATCCAGAGTGAAATGTGAGACTCTCTGTCTGTTTTACACATGAGAGTATTAGAACATACCTTACACAACTGAACCTTACACATCAACAGATACAAATGCCACCAGTCATACACTGGAAAGCTTGGCTATGTCCGTGCAAATAGGAATGTGTGCCAGCGCCTGTATTGTTTTAAAATCTGCACAGATTACAGGCTGTTTATTGTTGCTTTCAAATCTAAATATGGCCTGGATGGTATTTGGTGGGGCTCTCTTTAATGTATACTTTTATAATATTCAGACATACAAGAAAAAATTTATTTTTCCCAAGATTTAACTTGGAATTTAACTTGGAATTTAACTTGGTCCTTGTTGCATGTTGTCAATATAATCCCCTTATTTTTTTTCTCACAGAATAAATCAGGCACAGATACATTATAATCTATTTTTAAAGTTCTTCTCAAGAAAATTCTGCAATCTATAATTTGATCTTGTATCTGAGATATTGTATTTTGAGTTCAGGAACTTTTATACAAAAAAATTGCAGTGTTTCAGTCCATTAGTTGCTCACTTTAGTTTGAGTCAGCTTTAACTGGATTGAACATTGTGCTAATGAGATAGATTGGAAATGGCCTTCAGTAGAATGAATGATTTGATGATCTCTACTAATTTGCTATAGGACAATGACCACATTAAGGAGATGCATTTTTTCTGGCCTAGAAAAGACTTCAGGCTATGTACTAATGGGGGACGGAAAAAAAGGGAACTGGCTCCTATGGTTTTTTTTTATTCCTTGTCCAAATATGTTTCTAACACACACAAAGAGAATCCTTTACAACTACAAAGAGCAGTTAATGTGCAGATTTACATTACATATATGTGTCAATTTTCTTTCACTTGTCCAACCTGTCACTCTCATTATAGCAGAACCTGCAGCTTATGTTTCATTTCAAACTACTGTTTGTTGAATTGAGTTTCAAATCTTCCCTCTAATCATCTGAAGAGTCTTACCTCTCTGGCTTTGCAGTATTCAACAAGAATAATTCTGCCTTGCTAGAAGGATGGATCAAATACATCCTTTTTTTCCCCTTTTCACCAGAAGTTAGATTAGAATGAAATGACCCTGGTTAAAATGCCAGTAGTTCCCCATCAGCAATGTAGTTGCACCACGAATGAAAACAGCTATCAGTAGGAGAAAAACCTGGCATGGACAGTGTTCATCTGTAACAAGAGAATTCCCAGCGGGTTTCCAGGCCAGCTTCCCCAAAGCAGGCATTCAGCAGTGCAGTCCTGTGCAGTGAAGGCTTCCAGCAAGCTCCTTCCCAGACAGATTGCACCAGCAAGTTGAGCACAGGTGTCCCTCAAAGAGACTGCTGTGGAGGTCAGCAAGGAGGCATAAGAAAGGGCGAGGCGTGGTCATTCTGAATTTATAGCCAGTGTATTTGAAGATGTGACTTGCAAGAGTGCTGAAAAATTCTCCTGTGTGTTAAAATATACAGGATTTCTGGTGGGAGTGGTTCACAGCCCAGAACACTATATTCAATAAAACCTGGCATGGGGTTGGAAGGAGAAGAAGATGCTGTGAAGAGGGTATTTCAAAATTTCTATTGTTAACTAGTCTGTATTTGAACATCAATTTGATCATTTTAAATTACATTTTCTGTGTGTGAATCCTGAATTGGCTTTTAGGTCAAGCTAATCAGAACAGCTAAAACCACCTTCTTGCTGTCATATAGGGTCTCATTAACCTACACAGAAGAGGAAACCTGCCACTTCTCACTGTGTTTCATTTAATTTCTGCTCAAGTAACCAGCCTATTTCCACTTGTCTAAGCTGTCACAAGAAAAAAAATTGAGCCTGAAACATTAGGTTTATAAATATGCAATGTGACATCCTGCCTTNAAAATTAGGTTTTTAAAAATGAAAAGTGACATCTTTTTTTTTTTTTTTTTTTTTTTTTTTTTTTTTTTTTTTTTTTTTTGATACCTAAGGCCATGTCACAAGGAAGTCCCATCTATCTCCAAAACTGGACAATACAGGAGGAGTCAGGATGCCACCATTTACCAATATTTTGGACCTCAACATCCCCTTGTACTTTAACTGAGTCTCACGTTGGACATGCACTGTTGGATGTTGACCTTTCTTCACCATCAGCTGAAATCTCTACCATGTACTTTCACTGACAAACCTGGCTTTTAGAAGAGAAAGAGTTTATCTCATTAAGCAGTTAGAGCATTTAAAGTACTAATCTTTACTAATTACAGCTATTTAAATGTTAGATATCTAAATCAAGCTTATTACTTACAGAGAGACAACAACTGACCTTACAGGCAGAAGACTTTAAATCAAAAACTTGTCCATTCCTGAGATAGGCAGGACTTACCACCTTCTTTGAAAACCTTGTTCCCTCCACTGTCTCTAAAACACAACCTAGCAAGTGGCTCATGCCCATATGCCTGACTTCCAGATGGCTGAAGTAGATGAGACAAATCCCACCTTTAACTAGGTAGTGCCTACCTGGTCCCACCCCTGCTTATCAGATACTCCAAGAGTTTATTCAAAAGGCATTTCACTGACTCTTCCCTCTTTTACTGGCAAATCACAGTTTGAGTCATAACTGGTCCCATCAAAATGGGTTTCTGTGACCTCATTTTAGCTTGTCTCTTCTCATTTCAATATTAAATAAATAAGTAAGCAAGAATCTCCTTTTTCAGCCTGTCTTCACAGAGTCCAAAAGCTCATCTGCAAGTTTGACTAGGGCTGAATGGATTATTCAAAGCAGGCATGTTTGCCACTTGGACGGGGATTGTTTTAGTTCTATTCATCAGAACAATAGTGAGATGAGAATCCAAATGTGCTCACTGTGGGTGCCTGTAATGCCTTTATCCATATGCATTGCTATAGTCACCTATCGTCACATGGACCCTTCATGTCAAGTGTGAATCATCTTGCATCCAGGAGTTAAGGTATTATAGCAACACTTTCTGTTTTGTTAACTTCTTCCTCTGTTATCAACTTAAACATTTAAAGGCAAACCATCTTTTGCCATCTTCTTGTAAATGCATAGTAATGTATAAATAGTGTATTTGAAGTCTGCAAGCTTTCATAGTTATTTATGATTTTTGTTGAAGTAAATTACTCCACAGGCCATTTTGAACAAAATGAGCTCTCTTGTGTCTGTTTACTGTTTCTTACTAGTTTTACTCAAGTTGGATTGTCATTTAAAAATAACACTAATTTTTCTTTCTTTTTTTTTTACTAATAGATTAGTAATAGAAAACACTTTTGAAGCTAAAGCAAATAAATTCTTTCTCTTTTTTTTAATAGCATCCCACATTAAAGTTCCCTATTGCTCCTGTATATTCCGTCAGTTGTGATACAAAAGACAGGGTGACAGATATACAGGAACAAGTGATTTTTCTCCATGGTCTCATGGAAGTTCCTGTATGAATGGTTCAAAATTATCACAAGGTAAATGGTGCAAGGCAGAGAAAGGCTGGATGGTCTGGAGAGATCTCCAGAGTCTCCCCTCTTTATGTGTAAGGAATAGCTGTGCTGTTTGTCTTTCTGAGGTGTGGTTAGTGGGTTCCTGGAGTAGGTACATCCCAGTTCCAAAGGCAGTTTTGCTGCCATAGGCATGTCTTCATGCCACCTTCTCTTCTGAAATTCATGAGAAATTTAGACATAAGCACACAGACTATTTCTCTATGCTGAGGGAAAGGCCTGCACTCTCAGCACCTTCTTCAGCAAAACGATACTCTAGACTGGTGTGTGTGCTTGGATCAAGGCCCAGTCTCAGATGGCAGTTTATTATAAATTATTTTAACCTTGATCAGGAAGCAGCAGACAGACTCACATGGTCACCTATCTCCTCTATCCTGCTGGCACACAGCTGTTCTCCGTGCGGTGCCATGCAGACACACGTTCAATGTCTGGCTGCATAGCAAACCCTGGGGAACACTTACACAGACTTTGAGTGTTGCATTTTGTCCCAAGGAGTTTCTTTTAAAGTAGGTGAAAATTAATGAAGATTAAAATGTCATACTGGAGTGGGAACACTTCCTGGCTCCATCAGAGTCACACAGTGACACAGGCTTTTCTGTTCCTGTGTGTTTGAGAAGATGGGAAATGGTGTAAGAGGCAAGGGTAACCTCAGAGTGAAGCCAGAAAAAGGTATTTAATATTCTTTCAGCCTGTCTAGCAAAATATCTTGTCCTGAGACTGCTGTAAACTGAGAATAATGTGCTTAATAAAAAGAACTTTATTTTCATGAAATATATTTCTATGAAGAAGAGGATCCCTTTTATTGGTTTGTTTATGTGTTTCTTTCTAGTTTGTTTTTCTTGTAAAAATTTTGGTTGGATGGGAGAGAAGGGGGCCGCCTACCTTCCACATCCTGGCTGCTGCTGCTTTCTGGTTTGGGGAATGGTAGAGCCTACGGTAAGACACTGTGACCCTTAGAATGATAGAGTCTTAAGTCTGGAAAAGACCTTCAAGATCATCAAGTCCAGCTGTTAACGCAGCACCATCATGTTACCAGTAAATCATGTCCCCAGGTGCCACATGCACATGTTTTATAAACTTCCAGCAATGGTGATTCCACCCCTTCCCTGGGCAGCCTGCTCCTATGCCTGACCACCCTTTCAGTGAAGAAATATTTCCTAATATCCAATCTAAACCTCCTCTGGTGCAACTTGAGGCCATTTCCTCTTGTCCTGTCACTTGTTACCTGCAAGAAGAGCCCTTGCTACGACCTCCTTTCAGAGACCTGTAGAGAGTGATAAGACTCAAAAGCACCAGATTCTCTAATTGTTCCAATTTTCACAGAATGCAATCTGGATCTGGCACAGACTTGCACATTATGTTTGGGTAATTGTAAACATAATTTTAAAAACACTCAGTTATTTTTACAAGTATGTTTCACATGGCTATGCAACGGAAAAATATTCAGGCCTCTGGAATGAAAGTAAATTGAAAGAAACAAATAGGTGTCTTCATGTGCCAAAACTTCATCCTCCTTATAATTGAAAACATTTCTAGTATGTGAGGGTTAAAGAAACTGAATTTACCCTTCTGCAAAGGCTAGCTTAAGGTTCATACATTATTTAAGTCATACTTCCACTTTAAGGTTTTAGGTGAGATTTAAATGACTTATCAGCTCTAAGCTGAATTTTCCCCTTAGAGAAGCAATCTATATGCAAAGAACAAATCATAGATACATTAATTTCTTTGGTACACAACTTCAGTAAGAAACAGGGAGGGTTATGTTTTATGACTTGAACCACCTAGAAAGCACTGAAAAAAAGCCCAATGCATCTTTGAGATGCCATCGCTGCTCCTAAGGATGAAGGTAATGCTCTGTGACACTAATGTATCCTTGCACCATCTGCTTTTTCAGTCAATAACACTCAAAGCTGTTCCTTTCAGAATTCATTCATTTTAAATGTTTACATTTTCTGTGGAAAGTATAGAGATCATGGAGTTCTTTTTATGTGTGTTTTCATTTATGTTGCCTTTATATGTTTTAAAATCAAAAAGGACAAACCTGTATATTAACAAGTGAGAACTTAGTTGTGCAAAGTTCTTAAAATAAGCTTTTCTGTTTTATGAGCTATTGCTGATACAGAAAGACACAAATCCTCTAGGAGCAATGTATATTATCCAGTAAGTTTGTCTGTACATTTAAAAGATATGAAAGGGGGAAACGAAGTGCTCAATATTTCTTTTTCAATAAATTTCATAATGAAGTAAAAACTCAGGATGGGCTGACAAACATAATCAAGAGTGTCATGATTTTTAGGTCTGGGAAACTGATGTGTAAACTATATAACCTAGCACTGAATAGAGCTGTTCAAACGCACAACTCTGGGTGTCAGCTCAAATCACATCCAAAGTCATCTGGGGAAAGAGGAGGAGCACTGAAGGGTTATTCAGGGATATGTTAACTTCTCAGTTGCAAAACTTGAACGTCCTCATATTGAATCTTACCTGCCAATTCTCCTTGGAGATAAGAGATCCACCAAGCCTTTATGGATTTGGCAATATAACCTGTAGTACTAGTGTGATGTTTTCTTTGTCTGCCCTTGCCTGAGGACAGGTATGGTCTCTTCTCACAAATCTGAATCTATTTCCTTAGCAAAGCCTTTATCACCATCAGTTTATGTTACTAGAGGTTCTTCTACTTGCTGGTACAAACACTGAAACCAGATAAGCCACGGAAGAATTCAGTAGTCCTTCACAGGGAAATTTTATGTTGGCCGTCTATTAAGACATATGTGGTGAAAACTTTTGTAGATGCTCCTGATATTTTGGCCAGACATTTATTAATCTGTATTTTTTAATATTAAGTATTTATTAATAAAGGTAAGTGTGCCAAAGCAACAGTGAGCCTAAGGAAGTCTTCTGTGCACAGATTTTAATGTATGACAGGGAATGCATTTGCATGGAAAAAATTGAAAGAGACACCAGAGAAGTTACTGTGTAATGTGAACAGACAGAGCAAAAGGGTTACATGACAATCCAGGGAGAGAAAGAGAACTGTCAGATAAAACATAAAGGTGGAGCAATCACAGCATTTGGGACTGTGCTTAACTCCATCAGTGCCATACCAGGGTGAGTTACAGGATTTATTATACAGTTTGCATTCATCTTCCTGTATGTGCCAAATTGCTACATCCTAGATAATTGTGGTTAGAGGCTGACCTCCTCTCCAGACTTTTCTAATATATACAGTATAGTCATACACAAGCAAAGGATTAAAGCAGATAAAGGTCAGGGAAAATCTGAGATTATATTTTGCCAGTTTCTTCAGAAGACAGATTAAGAATTCATGGGAAACAAATGTTAGAAATTGCACTCCATTTCTGCACTGGTCAGTACTCACAAGCTGTATTCAAAGGTCTTGCTGAGATTCACCAATGTAAAGAGCAAGTTAATAAAAAATAGATCCTGGGTTTCTTGTTCTCATATGTAGCTGATGTCCTAGCAGATTTTTCTCAAACTGTGATGTGAACTGGCAAGTGGGCTGCCAAGAGTGAGATGAAAGAGCATGACAGAGACACCAGAGTATGGTAATAGTATTCTAATCCCAGTCACCCTTACACTGTTATTTTATTTATTATTTGTTACATACCTGGGGTATGCTTGACACATTGCAAGATTAAAAGAAAGATACTTCTCTTGTGCCTTAATGCATTTTGCAGTGAAACACACAGCTGGGTCTTTTGTAAAAGCAGGGAGGCAACCTCCCATATTTCTGAGACACGAGCCCTTCAGAAGCAGGAATTCTAGTAATTCAAGAAATGCTACCTGCATCTTCTGTGAGATTGACTGAATAAAATGTTTCAATTAGATGTTTTTTTCCTGCAAAGCTGGGGTTTAATCTTTTTCTTTTCCCCAGAAAGATCCCTTTAGATTTTTCATACAAATGTCATTAATGAGAGATCCTTCAACATTTTACTCACTACTCTGGAAATTTGTATCCCATGTCTGGCCTACAGAGATGGGATGCAACTCGTGTCTCAGACAACTCGTGTAACGTGTTTTATAGCTCATTTCTCTCTGATATGTCATAACCATAATGAAACCTGTTAAGTTGTGATTTTTAGATTTTAACCAGCTCTTCCTTGACGGAAATTGAGAGTTTTATTTATTAAGTAACATTCTTACTAATTAACAAAGGTTTGCCAGATGGATCAGAATCTAAAATAAGGCCATTTTATGACTCTAATTCAGCTAATGGTACTTAGAAAAGGAACAGTTCATGTCTTCAAGGAGTTGTATGCCTTGAATTACAGCATTTTATAATCCTCTATATTATTGTACCTCCAAAGCTGCAACTTACCTGTGTATTTGCTAATAGACATTTGAACTAATGCAGAAACAGTCCTCTGGTAAATCACCTTTCCCAAGTGATTACCTGACTGGAATCATTCCCAAGGGCTGAAATAGCCACACGCATGACACACACATTCTCTGTCAATGGACAAATCAAATTCAGACTTCAGAACTGAGCTGGGGGATAGCATGGATAACCTAGTCCATTTACATTACCAATAGATATAGCTTTGTGTGTATGTACGCATGTAGAGATTATGTATATCTTTTTGCTCCCAGCAGTTGGGTTTTCATAGAAATATAGATGGACAACTGCTACATGCATAATATAAATTGGCTGAAGTCAAGGTCAAGGATGATAAGGGATATATACTAATGAAATAATTATGTTCTTTTCAACTTATTGGATTTTTTTTTTTTCAGCTTTCAGGATAGAAAAAGCCTCTTCCTTTAGCTTCTCCAGACAGACTGGGAAGATTGTCATATTTACCATGAATAGTAAAGATTTCTGCAAGATAACCTGGATGTTAAGGCAATGAAGAGAGTTTGCTGTCATGCTGACCAAAGCCAAAGTGCTGCCCAGCTCAGAACTGCAAGGATTTCATAAGGTCTGTGGTCTCTTTAAAATTTGCCATTGCAAAAATAGCACAAAAATATCTACCAACTCTTATTCACAAATCTGATTTGAGTTTAACAAAAAGGGAATAATCTAATGGTGATGTAATTTGCTTGACGTGTATGTACTATACATTTTTTTTATCTTGGTGGATTGGCACCATTCCTTGCACCTGAATGTCTGTGTTTTTTTCATGAAACAGTAAAAGTAAGTAATGGCATGGTATTTCATGGCAAGTCTGGCCTGTGAAAATAAGGTCTGCCTGTTGTTTTGTTTGAGCAACATCTTTGTGAGTAGGTACAGACAAGTACAGGAAAGGAGGCAAAGACAAAGCACAAAATAATCCAAGATAGAGTAGAAAATGTTCACATAGCAAGACTTTAAAGAAAACTGAGGACAGAGAACCTTTGGTGCTGCCAGAAAGCATCTCAGAATTGGAAGAGGACAATCCCAAATTTTGGTGTAACTTAATTACTGTCCTGTTCCAGGAAGCATGACTTTTTCACTATTCTTAATAAATAAACATGACAGCACAAAGGTATAATTTGATTGATGTTTCCTAACCAAATTTATATGAAGGTTCCATATAATGACTGACTGGTTCAAAAGTGGGTCATGAGGAACATTTGTTAAACAAATCTTATTTCCTAGTTCTCCAGAACTTTTATGCTGATGATTTTTATTAATTTTTTTTTTTTGCAAAGACAATTGGAAATTCATTCCTTAATGTCTTACTTGGAGGTAGGCAGGTCAACATTACATATTTATATTAAAGCCTCAACTGAGAATATAGTTACATTTCCCAATCCTGTTATAACATGCTAATAGTTGGGATCTTTCAGAGAAAACTTAATTAAACAGTTCCCTAGATGCACTGAGCTAAGCATTAAAACAACTAGCGTGACATAAATCATTTAACAACCTTTATAAATGCATTTCCCCCTACATTTCTATGTGTCTGTGTCTCGCTTTTACTCAGAATCATCTGATTAAGTTCCAGGAAATGCAGAGCCCAGCCATGCATTCTGGGTTCAGAACATATAGATGGCTGAACTTAGAGATTTGATGAGGATTGAGTGGCAGTTTGCTTATTATCCCAGGCTGCAGCTGTGGTGGGCAGGTAAATGCCAGCAGGAAGAGCAGGATGGGAATTTCAGGGTGCTTGTGCACAATAAAACTCAGGTCAAACAATGGACTCGCACACCTTTAACACACAAATTCTATTTGATCTTTTTATTATTGTGGTGGTTGATATTACTTCCTTATGTCTTGGTAATTTGTCATCCTTAGCATGCATGACACTTCATCCACTATGTAATGCAACCCCTCTTCTGTATTTGGGGAACAGCCAGGGCTTGATGCAAGTGGGGCTGTCTTCTCACCCTTGGCCAGGGAGGTGATGATGTGTGAAATGGTGTCCTTTACTGTAGGAGATAATGCTCTGGCACTGGGCTGCCCTGGGAGGGAGGCAGCCTGGAATGGGTAAGCTCATTCCCTTTAAGTGAAGGAATTAAGCTGCAGTTTTTCCACTCAGGTTTGGTTGCTGGATGCTATCCAGGACTTCTGCTTCACCAGGACTGAAACGTTAAATTCTTCCGTTTTGAAGGGGATTTATTGTGAAAGGTTTTCCTTGCAAATTCTGTTCTATTGTCCTGCAATTCCTCACTTGTGATGTTCTCGAAACCTGGTCTAAAGGTAACATTTCACGTATCACTAGGAATACCATTTATCTTAAAAAGTAAAAAGATTGAAAACCCTTTAAGGGCTGCGGGATCTGTTACAGAGTACTGTGACAGTTATTGACATTTTTGCTCCATAAAGATGAAGGAACAACTTCAAATGCACCACACACTGTTCTTTGATGGAAACACTACTGTATTCAAGTCACTCCTGAACACCTGACCAGTACCAAGAAACTCAACTCTGACTTGAAATAACCCACTGAGTGTCTAAGGAGGCTGGTAATCCTGATTTTCTGATGAATAACTCAACTTAGTTTCACTGACCACGTTATGGTTGCATAACTCATGGCAGCAGAGCATAGCACCCATTGCAATTAATTTCGTTAGATGTTAATGAAAGCTATGTTTCAGTGTTGTTGGCAATTTGCCATAGCATGAAGAAATGTAATAGATAATGCAGCACTTTATGACATAATTCAACCAAAGAGCACTTCTCCTGTCCCATAATCACTGAATGACAGAATCAACTAGGCTGGAAAAGACCTTTGAAATCATCGAGTCCAACCAAACATTCAGTCTCATTCCCAGATACACAGACTTGTGCAGGTGAACAGTCACATGCACAATAAAATAAGAGTTACTTTTGGAACATTATTCAATATGAAATGTCATATTTATCTGGCTTTTGTACTTCTCAGAGTGCTGTAGGAATGATGAGTAGACATTCTTAATCCCTTACCACAAACTGGAAGAAAGAGGGATAGTTTTTGGCATAAGCATAAGTTAGAAAATTGTCTCTGTCAAACTCTCCAGTTTGCCTAGGTCTGTTCCTACTCTAAGTAAATTCATAGCCTTGAGAAGACAGGTTTGAGTCCATGAAGCATATTAAAGAAATTAATCTAGGATTGGGTGTGTTGGGGTTTTGGTTGGTTGGTTGGTTTTGGCTTTTGGTTTTTTTAATTAAAAAAAAGAATGGTATTGATAGTCCACTATTAGTACAGATGTTGGCATGAAACACCTGGCAACCGCACTGGATTTATGTAGCGATAGTTTGTCAGACATTCTTGTTTTACCCTTCTAGATTTTTACCAGTTATGCTGATGTTGTGTTACAGCATTCTTCAGCTGTATTGTTTTTTTGTCTTTAGAGTTCCAATAATAAAAGTTTGCCTGACATAGCACAATTTATTTTCTGAGTTTGATTACTTGTGGTCTGCACCACTTTCCTGACAACCATAAGACCATAGTCTCTCTTTAACTTGACTGTTACTATTTCCCTTGTACAGAGAAAATTATAATGAAATTACACTTAGAGAACGGATTTGCAGGTGGAATTCCCCAGTTTCTAATAGATAACTAAAAGCATATGGGTCCATTGAGCTAAGAAAGAATATTCTGGGAAGTATCTGTTATGACTGTGCAATATGATGACTTGATGATTTACTGTGGATGGAGGCAGATCATGTGCCATAGTTGCTTGTCATGCCAGCCACTTTATTTAGGGACTTTCATGCTGCTCTTAAAAGACTGAGGCAAAGAGCAAATTTCATGTCCAGTTCTCCACAGAGATGTTGATGCAACAAAATTGATTGGAATGCATTTCCCTCTGATGCTGCATTCAAAAAGCAACCTATTACTTTGGAAAATAGCTTTTTTAGAAAAATGTATTTTGGAAAAGAACCTTTCTGGTCAGCTTTTCTGTACAGGCAAACCCATCTGATGAGGTTGTTGCCATATAGTAACATTCTGGTTTTGAGAGGAAGCAATTTCCTTGCTGCTGATCAAGCAACATTTTGCAAAAAACTTGCATATACCTTTTTATGGCAAGTGATGCTGAAGGGGGACCTGTATAAAAAAATACATTTTTACTATTAATTCTTACATTTTCTGAGCAAAAGCAAATGCAGTAGTTATAAGCTTTGATCATGACACTCTAAAGAACAAGAGAAACATACCAGTCTACACATGTATTAAGGGTTGTATGACAATTTGTCACTAGATAAATTACAGTTTTATAATGAACAAAATACATTTTTCATCATCTGAAAGGTGCTTGGAAGTTTTTAGAGGGAAATTTATCACCATATTAAGTAGCAGACAAAGCAGAAGAGGAGAACCTATCAAATGAAGCAAGAACTCCATTATGTAAGATATCTAAAATCTCTGCTCTATCTGACATAGTGAAGAAAATTATTTGACTTTTCTGACTGACCTTTTTCTCACTGAAGTTGTAAGACTTTTTTAAGTATAAAAGGAAAATTTGATGAAATTCATGGAAAGCAGCCAACCTATTATTTAATATTCCACATGACTGGATAATATTATTGATGGATAATATGCAATTTGTTGGAATATAGTAAGGAAACTCATGCATATTTTTCCACTTATGTGTGCAATTCACTGAGTAAATTAGTTTTCTTTATTTTTATTCTTTTTCTTGTAGATGGAAGAATAAACAGAAATTAAGAGAGATAGCATGAGGTACATTTGTTTTCTGTAGAGCTATATTTCTCTTTTCTAATTTTGTAAAACTCTTTCAAAAATATGTTGGGAAACTACTGTGAAACAAGAGAGCATACTGATGGATTCACAATAGCATCTTCTAAACAGAAAAATGATAAATAATGTTCCCAAAATTTAACTGTGGTATACTTTAGAGGTTTCTGAAATCAATTTTCAAACAAAGAAAAACTCATAAATCTTGTAATTTTTGTAAGAAAGAATTTATAGCATACTCCTCTTCGATGCTGTAAAGAATTTTGGACATAATAAGTCCTGAGGAAAACCTTTGTCTTTCAAATGAATGCAAAATTAGTTTCCTTGTCTGTGTTACGGGACCGCTAATTTTTGTTGAACATTTGTTTGAAAGGTGCTTATTGTATTGTTCTCTGCCCATTAGTTCTTCTGTTATTTTTATTAAAATATAAACAAAAAAAGTTACTTTAATATTACCACATAGCTCTAATTGGTCATTTCTACTCTGTGCAAATTTCCCTGGACCTAAGTTTGTAACCTCATTTGTCTGTTTGGTTTTCAAGATGTGAGAGCATTTCTAAGGCACATTTTCCCCTTATTGGCAGTAGCAGATTTTATAGCTATTGTCTCACCAGCTATGCTGCAGTGACACACAGCTTTAGAAGGGCACTGAGACACTACCAACTTGCAAAGTCTGATGAATATTTTCATACTGACTTGATAAATGAGTCACAACCTTTGTGAATTGCCTGAGGACACAAAGCAATTCAGGGGAAGAGTCATTTAGAGAACTCATCTTTCCAGACTCCTGTTCTCTATTCACTAGTTAAAAAGGGTGTTCTTGTAATCACAGTAAAATGCTAATTTCTAAAAGTGAGGAGGGATCACTCTGTGCATGCTGTGTTCATAAAGTCTTACTTAAGAATATGCTATTGACCAGTGGCAGAGACAGAATAACTGAACTAACTGCATCTCTGATTTGAGACAGTTCATCAGATTTTATATTTGGGCGAGAGACCTCATATTCCTCCTGAAGTAGCTGGAGATTAAATTTTACTTCATTAATATGATTAATATGCATTCATTCAATATAGGGAGGATCTGCACTTCACCCAGTTCTGAGGAGGCCTGGTAAAACCTTGTTGAGCTGTATGAACAACCACCTCCACCACCCCTAACAAATGTCTTTGGGAAAAGTAAGGTAGGAGAGAAAGGGAGGTTGGGAGAGGAGTTCAATATTACTTTTCGAAACTTTCAAAAGCAAGCTACAAGAGCTCTCTCAGTTTCAGTCTTACATCTTTTCTGTCATGGTCTGGAGTTAAACAAGTGTATTTAGATTAGACTGGAAATGTGGAAACAATTTGGCCAGTGATGCATAAGGAACAGAAACCAGTTCTCCCTTTATATCCTCTTCTGTCAAGACAGAGAATAAAGAGCAAATCATCTCTACTTCCCTTATTAAAATACAGTTCCTAATCAAAGGAAAGTAATCTATAGAATACAAAGGCACTGTTAAGACATAGGTAGTTTAGAGGGTGGTAGAATATCTTACGCAAGGCTAATGGAAATCAAACACAACAAAGGCTTTGTTGAAAAACAGCTAAGTTTTAAAGTAGACTTTTCAACTGTTCTTTTCACACAGCGTCTGTTGCAACTGTGTGTTACAATAACATAAAATTGCTGTCATTAATAGTATGGACCTATTTTGTCTGCAGAATTAGGCTCAGCAGGATAGATCATTATTAAATTGCAGAAAACATTGAAATAAGCTGGGTACTGAGGTAGCTAATCTGGATAAAGTTTTAAAACCATGATGCTATGTTGAAGATAATGTAACACTGGAAAGTGGTGTACCTAGAGTAGACAGGCAGAAGAAATTAAAGTCTGTCCTTTTGTTACCAAACAAAAACTTCAATCAGTCACTGAGACTGTTATAAAATTGCTGTCAAATCTTTTAAAGCTGTTTTTCCCTTGTTTTTTTCATGCTGGCTGAGGCCCAAACAAAGGACTTTTGATATCCCAGCACAGTTTCTTTTTGACTTCCTGTAACGTGAAGAAAAGTAGGTGAGCAAACATCCCATTTTCATATTATTTCATCGCAAGTCTTTAGAATTGGGAGGTGTATGTTTGCAGTGCTGTCAAACCGACACCAGTGTGCACACCCAGTATGATCCTACTGTCAGTGCAGCCAGCATTCAGACCTCTTGGCCATCTGCCTTATCCTGATGCAGTACATGGGAGAAACAAGATGCCTTGAGTTCCTTCTCTGAGCTCCCAACAACATCTATCCCCAGATCGCCAGGATTCATGCACAGCTTGACCTCACCCAGCAATAGTAAGGTGTTTTGTGCCATGCTGTGAGAATGCTCTGGTTGCTCTTTAGCTACAGAGTGCTCACAATGCCCCAGAAGAGGGCATTGCCACAGGAATCACAGGGATGGTTTCTTACTAGATTTGGTAAATCCCACATGGAGGCAAAGAAATTTTATTGATGTCATCACCTGAGTAAACAAATGTGGAATTCCACTGAACTGAGAAATGGGCTCTGTATTTTTATTGGAATAAAGGATGATGGAAGATCAAAGCAGAGGCATCCAAGAGGCAGATATATGTCAATGCAGAAGACTCTAATAGAAGAGAATAGCACACACTGCTTAAGTTCATGGTAATTCTTTCTTTGTGAAAGATAAACACTATTATTCTCAGGTTAGAACATATTTTCACAAACTGAACTTTTAGGGAATTTCATTCCTTTAATGCCACTGTCCATTTTTATTTAATGATTACCCAAACCCCCATAATTAGACCCTAGACAGAAGGAGGATAGGGAACAAAGGGAGGGACGAAAACTGGTCAGATTAGGAAACATGTGGTGCAAGCTTGTTGAGTGAATTTTTGTTTCACTCCAGTCTTGCTGATGTTGACTAGGAACAGCAACACTGCTCCTCTTCCATGGCAGTCAGTGCATGTTCCTGTAGCTGCAGTCAGAGGATTGGCTCCCAAGGTAGTTTTGTTAGCAGGATGGCACCAAGGGCAGGTATTACAAGCTCTGCCAGGTTACAAAAATGGCTTTCTCAGATAATGAGAAAAAAAATGGCAAGAGATCTTCACAGATATTTCTTACCCACAAACTCACCTTCTCCCCTCCTTCAAACAGAGAAGCAAGGTTCATTTTTCCTTAATGCATTGTACAGTGGGGGCTGAAACCTGCAGGTGGAAGGCATAGTTCTGCTATTATTACTTACTGTTATAAGAGACAACACAGGGATTGCGATCAGTGAATCTGTCTCTCAGAGTTAGGTTTGAAATTTGCAGTCCTCAGCTATCTGGGTAAGTTTAAGGAATAATTTCTGTTATTTGTAATATATGAAGCAATAAAATGCTACTAAGAATGATTAATAGCCAAAGTGAAGCTGAGACATTTCATCGATCTCAAAAGCCATTTATTGCAAGTATATGAAAGCAAAAGAGATTATTGCTATTATACAACAAACTATAAAATCAGAAAGGAGAAAAATGCATCTTTTTCTTCTTGCAGATGATGAAAAGGTATTCTGCACTTTTCCTCTCTGCTGGATTTTCCATTGGAAACACGTGCTGGAGGCACAAGTGGGATCAATAACATCACAGACAGAGCTTTAAATACTGATTAAATGATCAAGGACAGATACGTTTGAGGATAAGCTGAAAAACTGTTCACGGAAGCAGCTGGTGCAGAGCAGAAGTGACTGGACTGGACAATGAAGGTTTTGTGTGCAGATACCTTTGAATTTTTCTGCCTGGAATTCTGTGCTTGTTATATAACCTCTCTTGATTAATTGAGCTCCTGTGCCACGTTGTCAGCTGCAGCTGAGGTATGTCTGGCACAGCCAAGGGGAACTGGCACACCAGACTGCTGCAAGGTTTCACCCTGTTCCACCCCGAGCCTAGGACACAATAAGCCACAGGAATACTTGATGGCCTGGATGCTCCTGTGTTGGTTCTGTACCACCTGAAGGCTCTCCTTCACACCAAACAAAATGTCCTGTGCTTTGGCTTCACACTAGTCAGAGCAGTCCCACAGAAGCTTTGGCTTCAAGAGAACATTCCTGGGGGCCACATGCTCCGGTCATGCCCAGACAGCCTTTTGCAAAAGTTAAGAAAAAAACCATTCCACTGGTTACATGCCACTCTGACAACTCCTGATGTCTGGGGGACCCAGAAGACATTAGGTGCATTAGGACAACTGGAATTTGTTATACTGAATATATAAGTGGTTCTGGTTTTGTATTTTTAGGTCCCAAGTGGAAGAGGTCTTACGAGGGTATTGATAGAAGTCATGGTGGGAAGAGTTTTGCCTTTATTCCATGCAGTAGTAAGGAGTGACCAGAATTAGAGAAGTCTAACTAGGGAATCTTATGTGCAGGTAAACTTTTTTTTGTTTGTTTTAACCATTTTTCCTGGCTATGGTCTTACAAATAACAGGGTTTTATTTCAAGAAGTTGAATTTAATTAATTTACCTGTCCTTGTGAGGTGGATGAAAATTGGGGTGAATTGCCTCTGAGAGACAAGTAGCTGGCTCTTTCCTGTCTCTTGAAAGGTGTGTCCATGCAGACATCAATGCAGAGACCAAAAACTTCATTAAATCAGTGAAATCCTATGCTATACTGGATGAAAGCACTACCTCGTACTCTTTCTGCTTCTCCCTATGTGCTAAGAGACTTTCTTTATTGCATATTCTTCAACCTAACAGCTTGCTATACACAATTTTTCCTCTTCTTTCCCCTTAATATAAATCAACTATCTTTACTAAGAATGAAAATTTAATAACATGTTATAGATTCAGATGAATCAATAGCTCTAATGGTTTGGAAGAGAGTTTTGCCCAGTTGATTAATTTGGATTATCAAATTCTGGAGACATATACTGCAGTTCATGGATTTTATGATGCCCAAGATGGCTTTGCCTTCATCCAGGAGGTAACTGACGATGCCTAATTAATGACAAATGTTTCAAACACATACTTGCTGTAGCTACTATAGACTTTAAGCTGAACTCAGCAATTTATCTTTCTTCCTGGCTCATTAAACTCTATTTTGAGCTCCACTAATATACAGCTAATGATCATGTCTTTAAGAATATTTGCAAATCAGTCACCTCTGCTCTGGAATTAGTTCTTAAAATGTCTAAAAATTTACAATCATGTAAAACAGAGTGCATCTCAGTCCTTCAGGGCCTGTATTATGTGCAGGTTGGGGGAATATTTTCTCCTTTCTCCTCTCTTGGTAAGAGGAGCTCTTCTGGTAAAAGCTTCTTTCCTCCTGTTAATCTGCATGTGCAACGTACAAAATTCAGTCTCAACTATGTTTTCAGGTAGTATTTATAAATTTTATGGCTAGATTCTGGGTATCAACTGCTTCTCCTCAGAGAAGCATTTCCCAGTATAAAGGAGTCCCCAGTGGCACAACACATAGATATTACTAATGTATCCATCAGCAAATTATCTAGGCAGCAGTCACAAAACTGACATTTGGATAGTAAAAATAATTTATGTTTTTCACTACAGTAGCTGAGTTTAGAAGTTAGAAAAGAGTCAATTTAGGGTGACTGGAAATAGAAGTGTTGGGTTTTTTTCTCAGAATGCAAAAAGGGCATTCACCTGTGTGTGGCATCAGGGTTCAAACCCAAAGCAGGCCTGCATGGACTGCTTCTACTTCTGCTTCTAGCAAGGACTACTTCTTCCATCTGCCATGAGCACATCCTACTCATAGCATTTGAAAACTATCTTAGCAGAGGTCACCCTTACCAAATACCCTTTTCCTCTTCAGTTGTGGCTGTGTGAAAAATAAAAGTCCCTCTGGAACTATTTTGGAAATTAAATCTGCATTTTTAATAGCCTCAGTATGGCTCCTGCTGTGTTCTGCAACAAACATTTTCTGATACCCTGTGTGAGATTTGCCTCAGTTTGTATGTAAAAACCCTCTGCTCTTCTGAGGTCGAGTGATTTCATTGGATGATCTGTACCTTTGAAAGTTCCTCTGACTATCTTTGTTACCTATTGAAGGACTTGGCAGAAAGATCACGTTCAGCATTGTGATCTGAAATTGATTGGGATCAGACTCAGTCTAATCAGTTCTGGCACAAAGTAACATAACATAGGGCTCTCTGCCAAGAACAGTCTGATCTCAGCTCCTGAGTGCTTCACAGTGAAGTACTGCAGCCCTTGGGCTTCCATGGAGGGCAGGGTTTTTTTCCTAGCATAAGAATGGAGAACAGGTTGCTGGATTAGCAATGCTTTTATTTTGGAGGGCCTGTAAGGAATATGGAGAACAGCACCTGGTATGCTCCCAGGAGATTTGTGTTGTTTTGTCTTGCACAGGTGGAATTTCTGAATGCCTTTCCAATTCAGTGTCAGAAAGAAGGAACTGCATTGACCCAAATGTGAAACACAGTAGCTAAATCCTCACTGGAGACAAGTAATCACAGCAAATCAAAAAGATTAAATTGTAAATGTTGTATATTACCTCTGTCGCTAGTAGAATGTGTTATTTCTGTTTCAGTTTTTTTTAATGTTTTATTGAGAAAGATTCGTAGGACAACCATGGTCATGTCTCTGGGGAAAGCAATAGAACAACAAAGACACTCGTGGATTGTGTATCAGCTTTTGGGGACACCAAGTGAATGTTTTGGAGAGATGAAGTCTTCATGCTGGACTTTTTCTCCTGACTTAGTAACTTCAAGAAGAATTTAAACAATTCAGTTTGATTCACTGTCCCATAGATGGGAAACTGTTTCGTCCTGTTAGAGTTCTCCTTTCCCTTATGAGCAGCTGATAATGATCTCATAAATCTCTAGAGGAAAGCTTAAGGAAATAGCCAAATGTCAAAAATATCAGCAATCTCAGGGTTAGAATACTGCATGCAATCAGTTAATTTTTATGTTTCTTTTACATGAATTTAAGTCTTAGTTAATCATTATGAGATGTTTCTCTGAAGGATGGTTGGTACTGCCATGCACCTTATTTTCCAATATGAAATTGCCACAGGCGCCATATTAGACTTTATTATGCACATTATCTTTTAAAATTATCTTCTGTGCAACTTTTTCTTGTTTTTCAAATGAACACCCCTAAAATGAATTAAAAGAGCAAGGGGACCAATAGGTGTTATAAAGACAATATTGTGTTATGAAGGCAATATTATAATATCAAAACAAAAGCAGTTCAGAATCAATTGCAAAATGTTTTGTAATTATTGCATAAATTTGGCTTTGCAGGTTTATGGTTTAAATTTCCATTTTATATGAGACTCTTGAGTAATGCTGGAAGTTATTTTCATGATGCCTCACTTTACCATGTGAAACAAGCAAAGTTGACTCTACCTTGTAATATAAGCTTACTGTAAGATACTGAGGTAAAGGAAGTCATATAACACTCCAGAGTGATAACAATAGGAAGAATCCCATTGTCAGTCTTTCCATATGTGTGAACACACACATGTATATTTCTGATAGATACTGCCTATGACAAGCCTAGTAATCTAATTGAATTAATGAGACAATGACTCATAAATTCTCAAATACCAGACTTAGCACTGGATTCACTTTGGACACACACCTCCTCTAGTCCTAATTTTCCAGTGGTGAAAAAAAAAAAAAAGGTGTGCCTGGATATTGGATGATTACTAGGTTATTTGCCCATTTGCATAGAAATAAAACCAATTCCAGTCCTTGATCTTGCATCTCAATGAGTTCTCTTCAAAGGAAATTACGTCATGACAATTTTGCTTTGACTTCAGTTTCGGCCAAATTACGTACTTTACTTCTGCTGTCTATCTCTGCATTTCAGCTGGTAGAGGAGGGTAATATCCAACTGCAACAGCATAGGATATTTAAAGAATGATGAAGTGGAGATGCCTAAATGCAAAGTACATTATTCTAAAGTAGCTCCTGATGGGAGCTATCTATGCCTGGAGTGCCACCTAGTAGAGTTCATGTGAAAAGAGTACAGGAACTGGAGATGCTGCTGCAGTTCATATGAAAAATGTATTAGATGGCTGAAAGATAGCCTGAGGAGGAGAGGGGTCAAGAATCCTTCTATCATCTTTCATATGGAAACAAATGAAACATTCAAAGATGCAGTGAAATCAAAGTCTTTAGACAGTGTACATGTAAGAAATTCTGAAGATGAAAAAAGGCACATACCTAAAGGAATACATTGAGGGGAGAGATAGAAGAGGACTCTATCAAAAAGATCAGATCTCCTAAGCACCTGAGAAAATTATGAAATTAAGGTTTATCAGTATTATAAATACAACAAAAGTGTAGTGTAGTAGAAAGCAATTATCACTAGGATGGGGATTTAAGACAAAGCACTGAGGAAACGATGAAAACAAAGTCAAAGGCAACAGAACAGATGAATACATAAAGTGGTAATCAGTAAAGGAATAGAACTGAGATTAAACAATAAAAGACAATGTTGGGACAAAAGTGAATGAATGTAGGTTAAGGCTGGAAATTAGAAAGTTCCTAACATGTAGGAGCAGGCAGAGTTTGATTATTTCTTTGAAAAGTGACAGGTGTCTATAATGACTGAAGACTGTGTTGCATGATTCTGAAGTTTACTCTTCTACCATTCAACCCCATGAAAAGAGAAGGCTTCTATAGGGGTTCCCCCATACAGTAAGAAGTCTATGGATGTAATTTTTCTGATCTTCTTCATGAATGCATGGCTAACTCACCCCTATTGCCTTTGTTATATTCTGAAGTACCTGGAATACAAACTAACCTACCACTTCAGACAAGCAGAGTTATGCTCCTCTATGAGTCATGGCAGTAATGGGGCCGGTTTAAAAATTGTACTTCTTTACCTTTGAATTCTTTCAGGTTTTTCAGTAGCAGCAACACAATTTGCTTTTTATTGCAATGCTTTCTCACTGCTGCCACAAAGGCAGCAGCAGTTGGCAACTGGCAGAAAGCTTGTCTCTGTCTTGAAATCCAAATAACTGCTAAAGGAAGAATGGTAGTTTCATAGACTGTGAAAGCATTAAAACCCATGGCATTAAAGAGATCTCTGATTAACAAAGCCCAAACAATTGAAAAGGATAGTCACACACACACAAAACCCAATTCTTTATACAGCAACCCTTCAGTTCCCTCAGTTTCACCCAAACTAAATTAAAATGAGAACCTTCAGGCAAATTGCCATTAAATGAAAACTCTTAAAAGGAGAATGTACAATCTAATTATAGTGTAACAAATGTGTACCTTTCATCTATAAGGCTGGTACTCCAAATTATAATAGCCAATTATGATTACATAATCTATTAAAAAGAATAACCAAAGTGCTATAATGAAAAGGAAAACCTACAAAAGAACATGAAAGACATCTCCAGTGGCTCAGTGGCATAACAGTAGTACCCTGTACAACTTTCTTTCTCATGTAGCGTGTATTTAGATTATGTTGCAGAGACAGGGACGCTGGCAGTCACTTCCTGAATGCTCAGGAATGCATTCTCTATGGCTAGTGCCCATTAATTATTTTTTATGATATCCCATTGATGCTACTTCGGTTTTTACCTTTTTTGCTTTTATATATTCTCAGTATTCTTTACACATATATTTGTAGCTTTGTAGCTTCTTATTGTAGCTTAGCTTCAGCATTTTCCTAGGCAGGAAGACAAAACAAATTTCATGACCCCTATGCTGTCTTGGTTCTCCTTAGAAACCAAGGTTGAAACTAACTCTCCGAGACAGATTGTTGCAAACAAGGCCTGGTCCCCACTGAAGGGGGGAGAATTACAAGGCACTAGAATTGGGGGAATTACTTCATCCGACAGACTTCTAATTGGGGGGGCTCCTGTCAAATACGCTAATATGCAGAATCTAGAAAAATTGTACGTGTGTCACATAGTGTGTGCATCTTTGGCATTTTTCACCCAAGGAGCTGTGCACCTGAGGATCCTTATATAAAGGTACCCCTTTTTATCACCCTAACTGTGTCTGGTTCATATTACAGGACCAGAGAAAAAGGCATCACCTTGAATGCAGCTACCTGGAAGTAAAAGGCATACAGCTCATAACTAAATCAACAAATCACAGTTAAAAGAAGTACTTTGTTTTATTTTGCAGGTCATTAATATATTTTCAAAAATTCCTTCCTTCCTTCCTTCCTTCCTTCCTTCCTTCCTTCCTTCCTTCCTTCCTTCCTTCC